>CM069243.1:17187768-17747768 GCA_035582765.1 Acer negundo
CCCAACCAACCAAATTTCCCCCTTCCAAATCCTTAAATTCTGAACCAGTTGGCTCCTTTCCCGTGACAATCTCCAGCATTAATACCCCAAAACTGTAGACATCCCCCTTTGTCGTGGATCTCCAGCTGTGACCATATTCGGGTGCAATGTAACCAGATGTTCCTGCGATTTCTGTAGTTACGTGGGTTTCAGAAACATTCAGAATCCTAGCTAATCCAAAATCAGCAATCCGAGGTTCAAAATCATGATCCAGAAGAATGTTACTGGCCTTAACATCCCGATGAATGATGGGAGGAACGACAGTATGGTGCAAAAAGGCAAGCCCTCTTGCTGTTCCTAAAACAATTTTAAACCTGATGTCCCAGTCCAAAGCTTCCATAGTCTCGGCTCTGTTCCTTAACCAGAAGTCGAGGCTTCCATTCACCATGAACTCATATATCAAAAGCTTTTCGCTTCTGAAAGAACAGGATCCGAGCAGTGAGATCAAATTATTATGTTTAACTCTCCTTGTTGCTTCCATCTCTGCTAGAAACTCTTTGCTTCCTTGGTCTCTTGCTTTATCGAGCTTCTTGACTGCAATCAACTGCCCACTTGGAAGGATGCCTTTGTAAACTGTACCTGACCCTCCATCGCCAATCACATTGGATTTGCAAAAATTGTTTGTAATGCGGACTATGTCTGAGAATGATAGCTGCAGAGAAGACTGCTTGAACATTGTAGATCTACCATCATTCGGATCTTTGTTGTTCCCCGGGCTTTCTGATAGAGGCTTCAAACCACCCACCTTTAAAGTCCTCCTCTTAAGGAAGACAAGAAATAAGCACATAACAGAAAGGATTGTGCTAAGTGACAAAATCAAGAGCAGTGGGATTTCAAGTAAGTAGCATTTCCACCTGATTTGCTTGCAGTTTTCTTCTGCTGAAGATTCAAAAATGTCACCTGATTTGAATTTCATGCATTCCAAGACTTGGCCCCGTAACAGATTGCTGGAAAGGTTCAAGAATTTTAATTCAGTGAGATCACATAACTCATGAGGAATTGGTCCGTGGAAGAAGTTCTCAGAAATGTCAAGGTACTGAAGCTGAGAGAGATTGCTAAGGTATCCAGTTATGTTGCCAGATAGTCTATTGTTATGGAGATCCAGGGAAGTCAAGTAAGAGAGACTAGCAATTGTGCTTGGAATTTCACCAACTAATCTGTTTAGGCTCAAATTCAAGGTACCAATTAGGTGCCATGAAGAGCTCCCTCTTAGTAGCTCACTAAGGTTGCCTGACAGTTTGTTTTCTTGCAACGAAAGGCCCACAATGTTTGTCAATTTTGAAAGAGAAAATGGTATTTCACCAGAGAGCTGATTGTTGCTGAGATCCAAATAAGAAAGACCTTGGAGGTGGCCAGTGGATGAAGGAATGACACCTGTTAGCTGATTCCCTGAGAGGTTAAGTTTGACTAGATGCTGAAGCTTTCCAATTTCCGAAGGAATTTGCCCGCTGAGGTGGTTGCATGGCAGTTTCAAACCTTGAAGTTTCTTTGCATCTCCTACCTCATTAGGTATCTTGCCTTCCAATGTATTGGAGGAAATATCAATTGAAATGAGGTTGGGAAGTCGAAAAATAGATCCTGGGACCATTCCAGTGAAGTTATTGTTTCCGAGCAGCAAATTTACAATCACAGAGCAGTTTCCTAGTTGTTCAGGTATCTGGCCGGAGAATTTGTTCATGGAGAGATCTAAAACTCCACGATGCTGTAAGTAGCTTGTATCAGGAATCAAAGGTTGGCGGAAACCGTCTGTTATCCCCAGGGGAAGTGGACCTGAAAGTTGATTGTGTGCGAGGACCAGGTATTCCAACTCTTTCAGCTCACTAATATTGGCTGAAATACTTCCGGTGAAGTTGTTATATCCAAGATCCAAGCTTGTTAAGAACTTCAATGTAAATAGTTCATGCGGTAATTCCCCCGATAGCATGTTCTGGTTCAGGGAGAGCACTGATAAACCTTGCAAATTTCTGATCTCCTTTGGGATTGTGCCATGAAGCTTGTTATGATCCAAGGTAAGGCGTTGAATTGTAACAAGATTCCCAATCTTTGCCGATAATTTTCCGGCAAGGAAATTAAAACCGGCACTGAACTCCAATAGGGTTTTTGAACTCCATATCTCCTCAGGAATCTGCCCGGAGAAATTGTTATAATCAAGCTCTAAACTCAGAAGTGGAAGATGAGATAGATATGCAGGCACTGTCCCAGTAAGCTGATTCTGGGAAAGTGTAAGCTGGGAGAGGTTTTTACAGTTCCAAAAAGTTGCTCCAATTGATCCAACGAGGTAATTGTTTTCAAGTTCAAGATCAGACAAGAACTTGCAGTCACAAAGCTCTGAAGGGATGATACCTGATAAATGGTTATGGCTAAGGCTTAAGTAAGCCAGAGAAGAACAATTGCCAATTTCTGCAGGTATTCTTCCTCGAAACTGATTCGATGTCAATAAAATAGATTCAGCAAAGAGCCATTTTCCGATCCAAGTTGGAATTTCTCCTCCAATCTGATTATTTTCTATGCTGAAAGAGATCATAGATTGTGACAGACTGGCTAGACTATCCGGCAAAGCTCCAGAAAGGTCGTTAAAACTCAAGACAGCAGTTTTCAGCTTCCGACAGTTACCAAGCTCGGATGGAATCGTCCCATTTATTTCTGCATTGCTGATGAAGAGATATGTAAGGTTCTGCAATTTCCCAATAGCTGGGGGTATTGGCGATTGTAACTGATTTCCAGAGAGGTCAAGTTTCTTGAGACTCCTTAGATTGCCAATTTCATCAGGTATTGGACCTTTAAGATTGCAAGAAGGAGCTTCTAGGTTAAGCAGGTTTGTGAGGTTGCCAATTTCTTGAGGCAACGAACCAAAGAACCTGTTATGTCCAATCTGAAGGGACCATAATGCAGCAATACCCCCAATGCTCGAAGGAATAGGCCCCGTGATGGAATTGTTAGAGACATCGAAGGCCTGCAACCGCGCTAGTTGTCCAATGCTGATGGGTATGTTACCAGAAAGGAGACCATTGCTGAGGTCCAAAACTTGGAGCTCTGAAAGATTCCCCATGGTTGACGGAATTGGACCAGAGAATGTGTTCCCTCCCAGGTCTAGCACTTGTAATTTAGATAGTTGAGATAACTGCTCGGAAATTTCTCCGGAGAACATATTTGAATTTAAAATCAAGGTTCGAAGGCGTGAACAAGAGGAGATTGCCGGAGTTAACCCCCCTGAGAATCTGTTAAAGGCAAGATTCATATCTATCAAGTTTCTGAGATTCTGGACATCAGAAGAAAGAGAATCATTGAGAAAGTTGAAGCTTAGATCAATGGTTTTGAGGCTTTTGAGTTTCCAGAACTGTGATGGGATTGGACCTGTAAACGCATTGTCTGTGAGGTCGAGAAGTTCAAGGTTTGATAACGATGTCAACGACGAAGGAAGCCACCCTTTCAGACCAAGATGAGGTAGAGAAAGAGCAACAACACTTCCATTTCTGCAAGTGATGCCTGTCCATGAACAAGGCGATGGTTTCGTACCCCAATCCGCAATCCCTTCGGTGTTGGTAAGACCAGATTTGAATGCAATCAGTTCTTGAAATTCTGAAGCTTCTGCATAAGGAACTGAAGAACATAACAATACCACCAAGAACAGCCTCAACTTGAAACATCTTGAATAAGTCATCTGAAACCTTGATTGAACAGATCTACCTGCACAAAACCAATGTAATTAATCAGGAACAAGAAAACAAAACAAAGTTTCTTTGAATGACCAGAGGCCAAAGTTTCATATTTAAGTAAATTCCACGGAGGATTAGTGAAACTAAAAAGAACGCAAAGAAGAATAATCAAGAATGAGAGTATAGATAGTGATCAAATACCTAAACTAAAAAAAAAACTTTCAGAGCTTAGATTTTCTTGTGTGATTTTTCATATACTTCTGTTCTTTTTCTACAGACTTAGAAGATACAAAAGCCGTTAAAACAGAGTGAAGTTACTGATCAGAAAGCTCAAGAAATCAAGATATTAAAGATTCATCAGGAAATGACAGTTGAGAAAAATTTGGTGAGTTCATCTTAAACTTTTGTTGACAAACTTGCATAAAGTACTCTTTGAAAGATTTCACAGTTCATTCTTTTGTTCTTTTCTTCTCCAAGTTTGGCAGAATTTAAGCAGGCATAGAGAGTTAGGCAGAAAAAAGAAAGAAAGCATATTGACTGTGTAAAATACATTTAAGAGAGTTGCTGAAAAAGAAAGATAACATTGCAAACATGAAGAACTTACCTTGCCTACTATTTTCTGTCTACCAGCTTCAAAATCCACTACTTATCCATGGAGGAAGAAAGCTTTGTGTGTGTACATACATGTAGAAAAGAAAGAAAGAGAGAGAGAGAGAGAGTTTGTCAGTAACAAGAAGATGATTTCATGGAATGGAAGGAAACTTGAATTGGTTTTCACCAATCTAGCACGCTAAAGAGTTGGTGTGTATTGTCACTTTGTCAGCACAAAACTGCAGAATTGGGATTGCAAGTAAACTGAGCAGGTGGAGATATCCACCATGCTTTCACACAGACACAGTAGAGTTGGTTGGTTTTGTCAGAATCTGAACCCCAATTAAATGCCACCACCCGTGTTACCGCCGTTACTGGAGGAGTTAATACACTATCAGAGGAGCCATGAGAACATCCATCCATCCATCTCTACACTTGAACAAAAAAAGAAGTTTTTTTTTACATGTACTTGTATTGAAACAGCTGTTCAATCATAGCTAAATGACAAGCGTTATGATCTCGTGGGACCCCAAAATTTCATGCAGTTACTGTGTTTCAGTCTTTAATTTTTCAAACATATACATATAAAACATGGTTGCAGATTTCTCTGATCTTTAATTTTGAAATGGCCCACCTGTTAAATGTCCTGCATCTTCTTTTCATCTGATCAGTCATCAGTGTGTGTGTGAGTGATTGTTTAAGAACTTGTTTTGCTTTATTCAACAAGCCAACTTCTTTGTTTTCTGACCATGGATTTCTTTTGCTTGTAAAGTGGAGATAAAAAAAAAAAAAAAAAAACAATTTTGTGTTCAATCAATAATTTAATTTACAGATTGTAAAATTTTCTTTCAATGCATGGAAACATTGTTACATTACAACTTTGAAGCATGTGAATTGTGAAACCTTTACAAAGCCGAGGCATATTCTGAATTGGCTCCCTAATAGGGGAGATGGCAGACACCAAAAAAGGAACAAAATGGCTTGTTTCTCTACATCTAAACAAGCAAATCTGCATACCCACCAATTGCTTCGTTGCCAAGGGATTGCTTGAGTCTGTACAGAGCTCGGCTTTCCAGTTGTCGCACTCTTTCCTTAGATAATCCATATATTTTCCCTATTTCAGCAAGTGATTTAAGTTTCCCGTCTTCAATACCGTACCTTAGTCTGATTATGTGCCTCTCCTTGGGGCTGAGAATGCTTAGAAGGTTGCGGACATGCTGCCTCATCAGTTGTTTTGCCACACCAAGTTCCGGTGTCTCAATCTCAGTGTCCGCAGTTATCTCCTGCATGAGCAACAAGGATGATTTATGGTTATTAATTGATATTTCATCGGTATTGATAAGAATTCATTAAGTACAATGGAAAAGAATTGGCACATTATATGAAAACACAATAGAGTCATTATCCATTGAGCTCAAGTAAAATGAGTTCGAAACATATTACTTGTAGAGTGAGTGAAATCTGAAAAATTTCAGATGGAAAATCGATTGCAAAAAAACATTAGTATTAAAACACCCTTTGAAAGAAATAAATACGAACTCCTGATATGAGAGGCAAAGGGAGCAGCACTGATAAACTTAAATTTGCACACTCCTCAAAGTTATACTAGACTACTACCTGGTCCTGATCTCTTAATTTCATATTCGTACAGAAATATAGGTTTTTGTCTTTTGTCAACCTCTTAATGAAAATCTTTCAATTTTCCCCTGTTAAGTAGCATTAGTGCCGGTTTCTGAAATGTTGAGAAAAAACTTTCGAACATTTTACATTGTATATGCCGACCTAGAGCATTCCTTCGATTATCTAATCACATATTATCTAACATGTTAAGACCATAAACCTTTGTTCAAAATTTAGTTCCACAAACAATGCAATTGAAACAGCAGACTTAGTGATCAGGGAAAGAAGTGTTCTAACAGAATGATCCGGATATTAAGTCCCTCGTCGTTTCTTTTTCAGAAAAATAAGATTCATCAAGATGTTGTGATGTCAAAATTGAAATAACAAAGGGGCGTTACCTGAAAAGTGGTATCCTGGTCTGACCACACTGGTTGTTGCATAGAAAGTGGCGATCTTGTCATAAATAGCAACTTCTCCAACTTTCCAACTGTGATCCCAACGCCTCTTGCCACATCTTCTTTGGTTGGGTTATGATTTCCTTCTTGTATGCATAATCTCTTTGCTTCCAGTACCTTTCCCAGGAGGCTATACACATTCTCCTGCAGATAATGAATAAATTCTATCACCTAGTATTAAAGCGCTACTTGCTTTTACATTATCAATAAGATTCTAAGAACCTTGGCAGATTCTATCCCATCCAAGTATTACTAAAGAACACCAACGAACACAAGATCTATACATAAACAAACAAACAAAAACCAAAATTGAAAATAAGAAATTAAAGAGGCAATATTGTCATTTACCGGCAAACGAATTGTCCTGGAATGGTGAAATATGGCCTTCCTAATCATTTGCCTTATCCACCAGTAGGCATAGGTAGCAAATCGGCAACCAGCTTGGGGTTTGAACTTCTCAACACTCTTCATTAGACCCATACTTCCCTCCTACATCAGTTTCACAAAGGAAACAGAAAATTTATTATTAAACAGAGATATTTTCCTTTTGAATGCCATGAAGTTGTTTGAAAGCAATTCTACATAAAGCTGCCACTTCAAACTGAACCAAACAATAACCTATAAGTTTCCATTTCTCTTCCTGTATTTTGTTTGCAATAATAATAATAATAATAAAAACAATAAATGTATACATGCTAGACTAAGAATTGATAAGATATAATAGTTTCCATAGCTTATAAGAAAACTCCATGAAACAAAAATTTGATTATCCGTTAGATTATCCAAAATAATTTACAGGCAGCACCATGAAATGCATCATGTTCAGATCCAAACATTCGTTTCAAAATGAGTGCCAGGCAACACGAAACTACTGTACCCTCAGCACAAGAACCCCTTATCTTTAACCAACTTCCAACCCTGTCAGAACCAACAACATCCACCCATATATAATGAAACAAACCCACTTGCCCCAACCCCATCATCCTCAGTGCTTTCAGCACATCCTAAGGTAGAAACTGCAGCAATCAGATGTTAAGCGTTGTATTTAGCTAATGCAGAGGTCCACATGTTTACTCTTGATAATGATACATAGATTAACAAAATGAATTTTCTAAAAAAAGGAAAAATAAAAAAATAAAAAAATAAAAAAAATCTTCTTGTTAACCTGCAATAAGTCCTGAAGATTGAGACCACGGCCCTGAAACTGTTTGGCAACATGAACAACCATACGTAAATTTGCATTAATCAGCTTTTCTCGGCTCCTGTTACCAGAGTGAATTTGTGACTGTAAGAACCGACAACTAATCCCAACTGCTTCAGACCATTCAATCAAGGTGGGTTCACGACCAAACTGAGATTGAAGCTCACTCTTCACTTTCTCTAATTTCATTAAATCCTGATACATGTCCATGGATAAGACCATTAGGAAGTTAAGTATTTCCTGCAAGTAAGAAAAATTAGGATTTAGTTATGTACCTGTATTTGAGCAATCAATTCAAACTCTTCTTTAGCTGTCAAAAGTTGTCTAGTTTCAGGACCCCACAGAAACAATCGAAGAGCATCATTAGGATCAAACCCTTCATTTAACTTTTTCTGCACATCGGCCTTTCTAGAACTATAAGTTTCATGAACCATAACTTCTGATTTAGAAGCTCTCCTTTTCTTAGAGCGTCTCTCCAAAAGCCGGGTTGACCGAACGGTTTTCACCTCGCCAAGTGGAAAATTTGATGAACTAGTGCAGTCAAAATTTAGAAACGTTAGTCCTCAGAGAAAATGACCTCGAAAACAAATAACAGAGAAACATCCCAGTGAACAAGAATAATAACCTAGCTGAGAATGTATCATCAAGGTCAGCTGCATATATTTCGAGGTTCGTGTTCGCAACTAATGACGCTGCTTCTTTGGAGGCTGACAAAGCCTTCTTAGCAAGGTTAACAGCATCACATGGTTCAATATCCATATGATCCTTGGAATCATTTATTATAGACTGCTTAGCCAAGGACAAGGAAGGATTTTCCCCTGTTTGTATGGGCGGCAACCTGCAAGAGAAAATTACATAACCACAAAAAATTCAATTCGGGAACAGAACCGCATTGCTAGAAACTAAAAAATGTCTGCAACCAATATGATTTTTATTCATCTTACATATTCCATAAACCAGGCCAGTGAAGTAACTGGTGTTCAAAGTCCTGCACTAATTGATCCACGTCACTAGAGTTCTTCTCTTCAATAACTGAGGTCCCGGTTTCCATCTGCCTCCTATCAATTGTAGCCTACAATGGGACAGAACCGAGGAAACAAATGATGATACATAAAGCCGGAGTTGCCACAGACAGAGAAACAAACAATTGTCAACCATTTTTCTCCGAAAAGAAAATTTCATGGATTCATCATTATATCTGCATATTACTAGTTTTTATGCACTTACATTTTCAAAATAGATAGCTAACCTGAAATGCTTTGTCTTCCTTAAACATGTGTAAGAGAGGCTTATACTCATCACGCTGCTCTTGTAAAAGAACTGAGGTTGGAAAATGTGGAGCTACTGAAGAAGTTAAAACAGAAGTGACTGCAGGGGCTGCTTGTTCATGATGCATCAAAACTGCAACCGCACAAGTTGTTATTTAATAAGAAAATTCACCATAAACCCCCAATAAAAAACGAAACATCCATTTCAGAATGCTAATAATAATACTGGTTAAACATATATAGTATCTTTTCTATTTCAACAATAATATACAAGAATGATGAGTGGAAGAGCTGAATCCGTGTCAAGGACTTAAAAACTACTCAATCACTGATGAAAAGATACAGTTTCCTATACATCCATACAATTTCAACTTCTGAATCGACGATTAACATACCAAGTGCACACGAAAGAGAAGACGATTCAGGCAATCAATTGACAAGCAAAATATCAAACACTAAATTGACCTGTGGTAAGCAATTCAAAAATGAAATGGCCAATCTTGCTTGACATAAATAAATTCAAACTAAAGTGACTGAGTCTTGCAAACAAAAACTTATACTAAGTCACATGAATTAAAACAAAATGATAAGAAACACCAATAAAATAAACTTCAGACTCCCATACCATTTATACTAACTTGAAGAACATTTTTTCAAAGAAGCTACTTTTGGTTTGCTAAACAAATGCAAGAAACTGAAAACGTTGAAGAGACTTCCAATGAAGTACCTTCCACACAATTATGATTAAATTTCATCAAAAATTCCTCAGCAACCAAATGGGCAGCAAAAATAACATAAATTGAGGGGAAAAAAAAAAACCGAACTTGCAACATTTGTTACCTGTAGAGGAGGAGGAGAGAGAGTTTTTGAGGTGGGTTCTTGTAGAAAATGATGGAGGTGAAGACATTAAATTCCGTCCAGCCTCCATTGTCTTAAAATGGAACCGTTATGTGCTCTTATGTAAACTCAGTAACTGTAAGTTTGTACTACGTCGTAAATTTAATCTACAAGGTTGTTGATTCAGTCGTTGTTCTGGGAAAATTTGGTTGTTGGCAACTACAAAATTGTAACTCTATAATCCATTTAAAGTCTTGAAGATAAAGAAGCAGAGAAGAGAAGAGAGCTGGTCTGCACCGCTTTCACTGGCTATTTCTCGCCTCAAAATTCCCAACCAAAAAACTCTTGAAAGGATCAGGTTGCTCTCTCTACTCTCTAACTTATACCAAACATATAACGCTGTCGTTTCGACGTTATCAAAATATCAGGGTGACTTCAGTCTATTATCACTCAATAAACTTCTCTCAAGTCGACATTTTTTTTTCATCAAAATGAATGTATTTCTTTTTAATCTTCAAAGAACTGAATATTGATATTTTTCAATTTATTCTTGATATTATTCTTATTCTGAAATATTAATATATAAAAAAATCCTTAAATATTCTGATGTTTTAAGAATATTGACGATATTTACTATATTTCTACCGGTATTTCTATAAATTTTGAGCTTCGATAATTTTTTTTTTCAGCTATTATAATTAATTTAGGATTTGACGAAAATGAACTACGAGGGATATACCATAAGATCATTGATATTCTCACTTAAACCAATATTTATATTCCTTGCTCCCAACACAAAAATGTTTCTAGCCCAATGGAAACTCAAGAAATCCTTAATTCGACTAGGTGTGATAGGGTATAAACTAGCATTTGCGTCAACCATTATCAATCTACGATGAGAGATAAAAGCATATGGTCGAAGTGTCGAACAAGGCTTGAAGGCTCGTTACATTGGTAGCTAGAGATTTTACTCTTTCCTTTAACTCATTAAGGTTCAAACATTGACACATTGTATATATTGTTTCATCATTGTCTATAAAACCATAATAAATGAGAGACCTCTTCCATTGTTAGAAGCCGATTTCTTCCGATTATGGAAGTAAATATCTTGACTCTGCTTATAGTGTTTAATCTCAATAGATTCCGATAAATAATTGTTAAAAAAAAATTTAAAAATTTTAAAAATGCCATGGTCCATTGAAAGAACCAACTGGGCTAAAAGCATGACCAACTCAGTTGGCCATTCTAGTATACAATACGTGTATAGGGTTTTATATATATTTATTTTACTTTGTGAGAGAGGAGATTTAAACCATTTATTAAGAGGTGTGTTTAGCGACAGATTATACTTGCAAACACAAATATGTGTATAGTTAACTTATTACTTTTGTAATGTTGAACATTATATTCATATATCGTATAAATTTGTTGAAAATCAGTACAGTTGAAAATATGTTATGAGGCTTGGAAAGTTGGAAGTATATATATATATATATATAAATGTTCAAGTCAGTGCGCAGCGATATAACTTCATCAGTACGTTGGATGTTGACCATTAGATTTATATACTTTAACTCAAAGTGGTATACACTAATCAAAACTTCTACATAATCAATGGTTTACATGTATTGGTACTAATGGAGTTACATTAATGCACACGAACCAAAACTGGACTCTATATATATATATTAGACGGTCAGATCTACGATTAAAAGAATTGGGCTGAAATTGTGGACTTATCTCGTGATTCTTGGCGGTGAAGATGGCTTCACCGACTTGAAAGTAGCCAAAGTTAGGCTTATTTGACTTGGTGTCAGTTGACCTGGTCAACTGAGTTATTGGGAGTGAGCTTCTGATGGGCTTTTAGAGCCTGTTTCAATATTGGGCCTTGTTTTCGATATGGGCTTTTAGTTCATTTTTTACATGTGTAATGTGTTACGGGAAAACAAGGTTGAGGGAAATGAAGGGTAAAACGGGGAAAATTAATTTGGAATCCAGAGATTGGTCAATGTGTCAGTCTGGTAGGACTGACAGCTCACCAAATTTGAGAGAAGTACCTGCTTTGCACTTGCACACACAACCAAGCTACTTCCCAAGCGCGTGCTACTTTTGCACTATTTTTTCACTCCATTTAAGAGCATCTCCGACGTCCATCTATTTTAACTCGATTGCTATTTTAGTTAATAACTTCTCATTAAGTCACTTCAACCGTACTCTAAAACATCTTCAATGTAAGTATGTATTTTTAAGTTTTTAAGTAGTGTCATATCAGTATTTCTATTTATTATGGACCCATTTTTGAAAAAAAATTAAAGAAATGCATATTCACATCTCCAATGCAATTATCTAAAGTCAAATATGTATCCATTTTATATCCAATCATAATAAAACAATTATTATACTCACTCTCCTCCTTTATTTTACAATCAAATGAGGTTTAATCTCATTGGTGGAAAAAGTTAAAAGCTTTAATCTTATTGGTGGAAAGAGTTAGAAATCCTAGTCAGCATTTCTATGAGAGTTTCTAGAATTAGAAACTCAACTCCATATTCTCTAACTTTTTTTTTTGTCACATCATATCCATATTCAACTTAGATAATGTTTTAAAATTTTTTAAATTTAAAATATAAATAAATTTATTTTGTTTTAAATTATATTTAATAACCATGCTCTCATAATATCATTTTTTTTAATAATAAAATCAATTTAAAAATATTAAAAATATAAGAGATAGAAGATATGAAGCTCCCTACATTTAGAGAGCCACCAAGAGGCTCTCTAAAATAGGGAGCCCCTTTGAGTGCTCTAAAACCAAAATGACTCCCTATTTTAGCTAAGGAGAGGATTTAAGGAGCCCATTGGATATGCTTTAACATATTTGGATCTCTACTGATCTTATTTTTTTTATTTTTTTTAACATTTTAAAAGTATGTGATTGGTTATCGATAAAGTGGCTATGGAAACAAATCATATATTAACCATACATTTATTACAATGTTTATATGTCATGAGATTATGTAAGACCAGAAAAAAGATCAGATCAACAGAAAATCCAAATTCTTATACGACTCTGTTTTGGGTCATACTCATAATTAGAGGCGAAGGCAAAGAGGGACCCATAAGGCCATTGCCCCAAGCCGATGAGAATTCAACAAATTTACATTATAGTCTTATTGTTTGATGAAAATGATAATTGCAACCTGATCCCTCCATTTTATTAATAATATAAATTTCTTTTACAATTTTTTTTCAAGACAAAATCAATCAATTTTAGTATTTTAATTTTTTATGATTCCATATATTATTTCCAAATGTAGTCTATATATGGGTTCAACTACTACACAGTTACCGTATAGTTACATAGTTAATTTTCAATTATTGTATTTTAAGCCAAAGGCCTATAAAAATTAAAGCTTTGAAAGTTTATAAGAAATTAAAACTAAAAGGAAATAACCTTCTCTCGTAATGGCCATCACAATTATACTTGAAATGTGTGTATTTTCATTTTTATTAGATACTAACGAGAACAATTAAAACACACATAATCCCTTGCCAATATGGTGGGCATTCCCAATGGGAACCGCCACCACCAAGGTTCAAGACCTAATATGTGAATGGATATATGCAAGTTTTCCCACTAATATGTGGGTGATCTCTCTCCTCTTGTGGGAGTTATTGTCCGGACTGAGCTTGTAAAACCCAATCTCGCCGGGCGGTCCCGTCAGTTGTTACGTAATCAAAAAAAAAAAAAAAAAAACTAGAACAATTAAATATATTAATGGTACAGTTATATTTTAAATATTTTATATAAATTATATATTTATTAATTAGGAACTTAAAGATATATTTCATCTATATACCAAGATGAAAGATAATTTTTTCACAAACTCTTTGATTATGTATATTAAAATGGAAACCATAAAAAAATTTAAATAAATTTGATTATAGATGATTTTTGAGATACAAAATAGAGTCAAGTTCCATTTTGATTCTCAAAGTTAGTGTCTTTGTTATTATTATTATTATTATTATTATTATTATTATTTTGTATCATGATCTTAAAGACTATACAACATTACAATTTGGTATATTAATATATTTCTCTTACGTGACCTTTAATATTAGTTTTTATCTCGACCCCTTGAAAACCAAAATCATGGCTTCGCCCGTGCTCATAATAAACTCATACCCCAAGCCAAGGTCCCAAATACCTCTCTATTTTTGGTCATGCTCATAAACTCATAGTCTCATACCCAGTATCTCGTCGATTTCCTTACAACCAAGTCACATTTGACATTCAAAAAAAAATATATATATATATATATATATATAGTGGAATTAGTGGAAAATGTCACATTTTTAAACTGATTTAGTGACAAAGTCACTGCTTTAATAAGTTAAGTTTAAAAGGCACTTATTATGGTGAACTACCAAAATTGTCCTTATTTTGCACATTCTCTTTCTTACTTTGAAGTATTTTGATATTTTATTCTTTGACCTTCCTCTATAATAGATCTTTAATGGAGATTGAACATCATAACATTATCGATGCAACTTCATTGAATTAGTTTTGTAACGTTACGCAGACGCATTCGAGGATACGGGTTCCTTTTTATTTATTCTTCGAGTCTTTTGTAAACAGAAGCTGGTTGTATGAATTTTGAATCTAATTGAAAAGGTTCGGAGAATAACTAAAAAGTCTCAGAGACTAATTGAAAATACTCGAGGAACAATTGAAAAGGCTTGAGCCTTTTCATTTAGTTTATAAGACTTTTCATTTGTTCTCTGAGCCTTTTCATTTGTTCCCCGATTTTTTTGTAAACGTTAAGCTGGTTGTGTGAAACAAATTGAAAAGGTTCGGAGACTATTTACAAAGTCTCGAACAAAAAGGCTCGAACAATGTATGAAAAAGCTCGAACTGTGTATTAAAAGGCTCGAATAGTTTTAAAAGTCTCGGAGAATCAAAATTCACTATTTATAAATTATTAAAAAGCTCGATAATTGTTTAAAAGGCTCGAAATATGTATTAAAATGTTCGAATTGTGTATTAAAAGACTCAAACATTGTAAAAGTCTTGGAGATTCAAAATTAAAAAGCTCGAATTAGTATTTAAAATGCTTGAATCTAGTATAAAAAAGCTTAGAGATTATTAACCTATGAATTTTCCTTGAAAATATTCGGGTAACATTTTAAAAAGTTCGGGGACTATTATAAAAGGCTCAAAAACCGATATCTTCATCGGATTTCTCTCTCTCAACTTTTTTCTCTCTAGGTTTGAAAAGACACAAACTGATAAAATAAATGTATTTTTGTCTGATCATATAAATATTTATTTTTAAAACTTTAATCTGTAAAGTGATGATATTCTTACAAAGTCAGACCCAAATAAAAGGAAAAAAAAAAAATAATAATAATAATAATTTATTTCTTGAAAATTTTTACAATTTCTTTCGATACGTTTAGGTAAGTATTAATAAAATGGAATCAAAAATAAGAAACGTTCCAAGTATGTGCGGCCCATAGTACGAAAGCTCTCGATCTTATCAAGATTGAGTAACTCGACACCGGTTTGCATTTGATAAACGAGAGTGGGGCCACGTCCATTTGTACTTTGATTGGACCGGCTTAATCTAACTTGCATCTCAATCAAGACTTGTATCCTAATTAATCAATGATTTGCTAATTGGACACGTATGATATTCGGAAAATGAGATAAATCGTTGATAATGTATCAATTTAACAATCGATATGTCACTGATTATAATGCAAATGAGATACAAAATATGGGTTGTAACTTGTAAGATGTTAAGTATTGATGTTATTTTATTGACCATAATCTCAGTGGTATAGATGACATACAATCCAATTTATTGTTAACCATATATTCACCATAATTGAATACATTTAGATAATATTTGTGAAATGGAATAACAGAATAAGCAATCAGGGACATTCCATGATACGAAAGGTCATGATCTTATCATGATTGAGTATCCCATTCTAGATTCTCAGTTTGCTTATTACAAATAATGAGTGGGACCCACATTCAACTGCATCCCTGATCCATGATGAGATTGATCTAATCTTCGATATTTTGAGGATATTAACTATACTATTCTAAAATATTTTGAGGAAATTAATTATTAAATTTGAACACTTGATATTTTCATGAAATCAATATACATATCTCATTAGTAATACTTAGACATTCAAATTTTATATCCCATACGCATCCCAACTAATAATGTGAAAATTGAACCCATAAGAGTATCCCCAAAGCTATTATGCATTCCGAGAAAATGGGGTGCTACATAGTACAAATATTTAAAAAGTTAGAAAAACCCAATCAAATACTATTATCTAAGTTAAATATGGAGATGATGTGGTAAAAAAAAAAAGGTTAAAGAACATGAAGTTGGGTTTCTAATTCTAGAAACTCTTCTGGAAATGCTAACTAGGATTTCTAACTCTTTTTACCAATATTATTAAAGCTCATTTAATTGTAAAATAAAAGGGGAGAGAGAACGTAATAATTGTTTTATGGGTCAGTGATATCTAAAGCCACTGATATGGTGAGACAGTCCCTAAATGACCATTAATTTTTCAAAATGGCTCAAATTAAGCATTTCATAGAAATAAAGTATTAATTATTACCACTTTGTCTATTAATTGTTTGAAGTCCCTTTGCTTATGTTATAACCTTTTAGAATATGAGTCAAAAATCAGTAAAACGTGTTTTGCACCGGTTTTTGAACTGGTTTTGAACTGGTTTTTTACCTGTATTTTGAATATTTTTTTATCATGATTACTTTATAAAATAGGAAATATTGTCTATAAAATTCTTATAATTAAATCATTACTTTATATATATAATTAAATAATAAATTATTCATGAAATAAGTTTGATATCACCCCAAATTAATCAGGGAATAATAATAAGTTTGATGTCACCCTTAAACAGGAAATATTACCTATAAAAATAATAAATTAATCAAATTATTAA
This sequence comes from Acer negundo, assembly GCA_035582765.1. Classification (NCBI taxonomy): domain Eukaryota; kingdom Viridiplantae; phylum Streptophyta; class Magnoliopsida; order Sapindales; family Sapindaceae; genus Acer; species Acer negundo. Next base: position 17,204,439 of record CM069243.1, read on the forward strand.
TTTTTATATATAATCAAATTATCAAAATATATAAAATATTGCATATAAAATTTTTTATAGGTGTCATGTCACAGATAATGGTAGCTTTCTGTTAGATTTTAATAGAACGGCTGTCAATGAACAATATTTTATCAAAATAGTGATTTTAGAACAATGTTTTGTCAAAATGGTGATTTTGGAACAACTTAAACGATCAATGGCCTTTTTGAGACTCCACCCACCAATTAATGGTGTATAGTGCTATTTTCTCTTGTTTTATTATGATTGATTATAAAATGGATACATATTTAACTTTAGATAATTGCACTGGAGATGTGATTATACATTTCTCTATATTTTTTTTTTTTTTAAAAACGAGTTCATAATAAAAAGAAATACTGATATGACACTATTTAAAAACTCAAAAATGTATACTTACACTAAAAATGCTATAAGACATGATAAGTTAGATAAATAATAATTTACATGGATCTATTCACCGATTGTTTTACCATTATATCGGGTTTTACTTTACTTCATTTACCGCAAGCTGAAGATTGAAGAACATAGGTGTTACGGCATATTCAATCCAATTTAATTTTGGTCATATTTCTATGGGAATTAAATACGTTTAGGTGTGGAATCAGAAAAAAGAAAACGTCCCCACACGCAATTGGGGCCCACAATACGGACGGTCCTGATCTTATCAAGATTAACTCAATCCTCCACTTGTGTGCATCTGATAAACAAGGAGTGGGCCCCACATCCATCTGTACCTTGATGGGACCGACCTAATCTCACTTGGAGTGGGGCTCACATGATAACACGTCACGACTCACACGCACTTCTTCTCTCTCCCTGGCGTCAATATAAAGTCACTAAAAAGGGCCCCCCACTCTCTCATCTCTCTCTTGTGGGGTCGATAGAATCCGCAAAACCCACTTCTTCTTTTTCACGAAACCCTAAATTTCCTCCATTGTTCTCTTTTACTCTCTGCAAAACCTTCAATTTTCTTCACTAAAATCCTCTACATGGCCTCTGAAATGGTACTCCATAATAACGTTTCCTCTGACCACACCCACCAAAACCCAAACTTAGCCGTAACCGCCGCCGCCGCCGCCGCCTCTCCTCCTGCAAACACTGAGTTAGCTGTCAAAACCCAACTCGCCCACCCACGCAAGCGTGCTTTGTCGACGTCTTCATCGTCAAAAGATCGCCACACCAAGGTCAACGGGCGGGGCCGCCGTGTCCGGATGCCGGCCCTGTGCGCGGCCCGGATCTTCCAGCTGACCCGGGAGCTAGGCCACCGTTCTGACGGCGAGACCATAGAGTGGCTGCTCCGCCAAGCCGAGCAGTCCATCTACGAGGCCACCGGCACAGGAACCGTTCCCGCCGTAGCCATATCGTCGACGGCGGGAAACACCCCGATCGAGTCGTCGCCGGCGTCTATGTCTTGCAGGGTACACCCAGTCAGCAGCGGTGGGGTCCAGGGGATGTACGTGGCCGCGGCAGCCCCACCGCCTCCCAGCTGTCGGCTTGACTTATGCCAACCTCTAGGGTTGCAGTACGCAGGAAATGGGTACCCAGGAAACGGGTACAGACACATGCCGTTCACGGCGCTGTTGCTCCAACCAGCTGCGGCAGCTGCGGAGGAAGTGGAGGAGAGGAGGCGGCAAGAGGAAGTTATTAGGGATGGTCAATAGATAAAAGGAATAAAATAGTTTGTACCTATAGACACAAAAGTCGAACTAACTGGTGTTCTCTTTTTTCATTTTCGGGTCTTTTTGTTTATTAGTTTATTTTGATTTTCACCTAAAGTGTCTTCTTTTGTGTGTTTTTTTTTTTTAAATTTTTTTTTTTATTATTTATATTTAAAAAAAAAAATATTACTTATGGGGTCGTGTGTTTATGTGTTTGTGGTAGTAGCAGGGAGACCAGAAACTAGAGAGTGGTTTTATATGTAAAAATGATAAGAAATGGAATTTTAGATGCAATGGGACCTTTTTAAAAGGGAAGATCTGGATTTTAGATGATAAGTGAATTGGATTATATGATATATAGATATAAAATCATCATCAACCCCATTCGATATTTTGATTTCAACTGCAGAGAATAAGAGTCTGTGCGAGAACATGTGCTTTTATATCTACAACAGTGTTCTATTATTAAAAAACTGATTTGTTAAAAAGTGCTCTTTTGATTTAAAATGAGATGTGTTTTCAGGAAACGAATGCTATACAGGAAAACGTTTTCATCTATTTTCAATAAGAACTGAAAGTAGTTACCCTTGATTTTTATTTAATACTTTAGACTATTTAAACATAAACATCTAAAGCACACTATTGAACATCAGTGACCGGTATTAAGAAAAACAATTAAATATTCCGGTTCATCTTTTGAGCACACACTGTCACACCAGCATATACTGCAATCAATGAATTGTCATTCGGACATTTCAAAGAATTCCAATAAACCGGCATGAGAATCTATATATATATATATATATATATATATATATGAATATGTATAACCACAACAAGAAAAACTGAAATACATGGGTATGTTTTCAAGATAAAAGTAGGTAGAGAGACAAAGTTGAGCAACAATCAATAAATATGAGAATGCAAGTAATTCTTGTTTCAAGCAGCACCGGCAGCATCAACAGAATGAGAAGTGTACCCTGAAAGGTTGAGACGGTTCCATATGCTAATTACCAAAGTTCCACCACCTTTTCTTCCTTCTAGACTCCCGAGCAGGCATACCTGGAATTTAAAAAGCAAAACGATGCTAATATTACTTACGAGTAATCTATGGATCGAAAAGAAAGACAACAAGCAACTAACTGAATCGACGTGATGAAATTGGTCTAATACTAAGTCCTTTACACCCACGTCAATGAAATTATGGATTCATCTTGTACCCACAAAATATACTAAATGGGAAGATTAAGATAATTACCTCCTTGAGAGTAAATCGAGTTGTAGTGCACCTCTGCCCAAAAACTCAAGCAAATGACTACACAAAAAGCATAAAACTCTTCAGACAGTCAACAAATGATGGCTTTACCAGGTATTTAACTGACATCTTAACTTTGCTCATATTATGAGACCAAACGAAAAGGTAGACATAAGTAATGTATCAATGTAGTACACTATACAAAGTTTGGATCATATAAAATCAAATGGGGATACCTCAAACAAAAAAGGAAAGGTGATATGATATCGAGTTGCAAGAGAACTTAATGTAACCAGCAAAATGGGGTTAGAGTTACCACCAAACCAGAAAATAAAAAACAATAGGCTTACAGCAGAAACTGTTAAATATCTTACCTCCTTTCGACTTCTCGACATTGGGAACAATTTCAATGTAACCGGTGTCCTTAAAAGAAGTTATGACAACTATTTTCACACCAGACTGAAAAAAGATAGTATAAGTATTATCAATGGTTGGGAACAATACACAATTTCATCGTTAATGTAAAAGTATAAACAACTTCAAAAAAAAAAAATAAAAAAAAAAAAATAAAGCGAGACAGATGAAGGAAAGGAGGGGAATTTAGTCCTAAACATATGTATAGTTTGGTTGCACGATCCTAAATTTTGGTCATCCAATCTCAGAATTCTAATACATCAAAAGTTTGACAACCGTAATATATGTCAAACCATGAGCAGACTAGAATAACTATAGCTTCTTAAACTACAAAATGAATATAGTTTATTCGTCAAGATAGAGTTTAATTACCTATCCAGAGAGCGGTTAGTTTCATATAAGTCGAGGCATTAGGATATAATGGTATATATGTTTTACATTTTATTTCAACTAAGAGTATAGTAGATATAGCGTTTAAGCTAATATTGTTAAAGAAACATAAGTATTACTTGATGCACTTAAAAAAAAAATTAAAAGATGCAGTAGTCTGTATGCAATCCATACCAAATCCGCTGCTGCCTGCAACGTGACATGATCACCCCACTCACCACTCCTAGTTTCATTCAGAAAGGTCATTAATACAGTCATATTTATCCCAAAAGCATTAATTATAAAAAATATATTTTTAGCAAAAGAGTTCAACTAGTACTTGGACATATTCTTCAAATAGTCACCGTACTCCATGGGAACATATCCTTCATATTTCTCTCGATGAGATTTTAGCTGCCATAACAAATTATTGCAGTTAAAGATACCTTAATATCCATTTAGCATACACAACAATTGATTAAGCAAAGTTCAAATTAAGAGATGCAAATTAGTAGCTAAATACTCAGAAAACAAACCTGGTTTACAACTTTTCGTCTTACAACTTTGTGATAGTCAGGTGTGCCATAGAGTTGATCTGATAAAGCACGGAACTGGGAAATGAAAGGATTTACCAGTCAATATAATTTAATAAATGATCAAACAATATCAAATCAGAAGCAAATGGATCCGGATGAGCCTATGTCATTAAAACTTAAGATATGGAAGAAGGGAAAAAGACAAAGCCTGGGCCAAAGCAACAAACCTGACAGTTACCATCTCCTGGAACCTTAAGCTCAAGAAAACCATGTGACTGCAATCTAGATTAGACATAATATACAGCATCAACTTCATTACATTGGGAAAATACATTGCTGATGAAACCAAAAATAAAGAAGCAGACAATAGTATAGTTAACTAAAATGAAAATTATTCAATTGTAATCCTATAGTTATTCAATTGTAATCCTCTATATCTGTAATTCATTCTTGAACATCCTGTTGAAGCTTCTCTTTTATAATTCATGCAGCTTAACTTTGAAAAGAAAAGGAACAAAGATAATAATACCTGTTCAGCAGTCTTTCATGATCTGAAGTCGCTTCATCAATTGAAGGTATTTCGCCATTAATCCTAGGCACATGCTATGGACAACAACGAAAAATTTAAATGAGCAATAGAGAAAGTAAGAGAGTGAGATCAGATGTATAATGTGGTCTAATAATGCTGATTCTCAACAAGCACATATTCCTGCAGGCACATGCGCACCAAGTGACCATACTACAATCAATGACTGAAGCAAACATAACTTCATTAGTACATATTAGTTATGTTGTCGAACACTGATGATCATGCATTCTTATATGATATTATATATAAAAAAATATGCATCTCAAGTCAACTGCCAACAAGCTATACGTCAGCAACAAAATATGGGTGCAACAATCTTGATGCAGAACATCAATGGTACTCGTGACTGCAGGAGTATGCATTAATTTCAAACTTATGTGCTTGGAAAGGATACAGTCATACAATACAGAACCCGGGTTCTGTCATAAGCAAGTGATGAATCAGAAAATCACAAAATATGATGGCATTTTCTAGTATGCTGACTTACAGGAATAGGAATCATTTCATTCAACTTTTTTCCCACTTCACCATCTAGTACATATTCATCAGTTAAATCCAAAGAATGGGAGTCATACTCTCCCTCACCAGGGCTATTATACGAACAAGAGGGCTCTGTATCTTCAACTTCATCTTCGCCAAACTCAAGTTCTGCTCATTGTATAATATATTATCAAAATTAACATGGGTAACAAAGGTACAAACAACAAGTTTCAAGAATACCTGAACTATAGTTCCTTCTTGACAAACTATTCCAATCAGGATCGTGATTGGACCCTTGCAAGTGCTCTTCTGAATGGGAATATTGAGAGGATTCTGCAATTGCTAGTTGTGAAAATTCCTCTTGAAGGGTACGTGCAATAATCTCATCATTCTCTATATGATTGCACTCTGTATCATTATGATCTCTGACATACTGGCCCTGGTAGATGTCAATATCATAATCTTGTGTCATGTCACCATGGTACTCATAAGGTTCAAATTCAAAAATACGGCGACCCCATTGAACAACTCCTGACTCTTGCTCTTCTACAGCCATCTCCATTGAACAATATTTCTGAGAACAAACCCAAGTCAGTTTGGTACGCCCTAACCAATCGGGGTATCTTCTGTACGAAGAATTTGCAAATACATACACCTTCAACCTTGACCAATTTCCTGAATCTAATTAAACCAGGCTGATATTGCTCAGCATATCAAATACCGTGTTTTGAATGTTTAGACATAGATTCTTAATAGCATCCACAAGTTGACTTTTCCGGTTAATGATTTACTTGCATTTCATTGCAAATCTCTCATAAAACAAGTTCTTACTTTATCCAAAAAAACAATTTCAAAATCAATTATAATACTAAAACTATGCCAACAGCACCAATCCCAAACACTTTAATGAAATGTTTTGAATTGGTGCAAAAATAAGAACAGAGAATCGCGTTCCATAAAGTGTACCACAAATTGTACTGCGATCAGCTGAAGCCTTATCACCCCAGTTAATATTTCCAATAATATCTTTGCTGCTGCTCTAATATAGCCAGCACAAGAACCTCGAACCTCGATCAGCACCATCAGATTGCATAAACAATCAACTATTCCCACCGAAAAGTAACTCCAGTAAATACAATCTCCATGTAACAAGTCTACCAAAACAACCAATCAATTATTCTCTCAGATTAACCTTTACAAATCAATCATTATTTCTTCAATTAATAATTAAAAACAAATAAATATAACTCCGTCCAAAATCATGTCTTTGTTTGCTAGTGACACTAATTGATAATCAAAACAAAACATAACAAAAAATAAATCCCAGATTATTACTCATATCATCCCTAATTTAAACAATATAAAAAAGCCAATCTAAATTTAAATATCAGTTAATTAAATACTACAAACCAATAAAATCACGTCGTAATAAGAGATTATAAAGAGAAAAAACTCACCTGGCAATGAACAAAGCCGACTAAAAAGAAATGAATTTTTAGCTGGAACAAAACGCACCGTCTTCTATTGTAGTTAGCTTTTATAAATGGAAACACGAGCTAACAAGATAACGACTTGAAAAAAAGGAATAATAATAATTATAATTGACGAGAAAATTAAATCCAACAAAAAAAAAAAAAAAAGTTTTTGCAGAAATTGTACACAGGCGCGTAACATGCTTTTATATACTGTTTCTGTTCGCCACGACGACGTCAAATGTCGAGCAAGTTTAAGAGTGAGTACGGAGTTCTTTCAGCCGTTGGATTTCGGTTGTGTGGACATGATTTGGAGTCGTTTAAGCGGCTCCGTTTGATTTTTCAATTTTGTTATTATTATTATTATTATTATTTTTATTTTTATTTTTATATGACAAAAAAAAAATAATAATAAAATAGCTTATATGGCTGATATTGGTAGATCGTACGGCGAATATTGCGTGAAATTCAGTAACGAACTGGCTGCTATTGATTGATTGACTATTATGCCCCTTTAATTTTCAAGAATTTATTTCAGTCAAAATCTGCTTAATTGAGTTAAAGACCAAAAAGTCCGAAGAATTATTGAAGTGATTATTAGAAAATGGAATTAAGAAAAGATAAAGATGAGTATAATGAAACATCTATGATCTTCACATTTTACACGTGGATTTGAGTTTTATTATCTCTAAATAATTGATGTCGTGAGTTTGAATTATGTTTTTTTTTTTTTTTGTTGAACTTATGTTTCGAATTTGTGAAATAATTTATTTTGAAATTTGGATTCAATACATTAGTTGCTACTATTTAGTTCATTAATTTTTCTTAAATAAAAATGTGTGATTTGTACTTCTAATTATATATATTATGGTGGCGGTGGAAACTAGCAAAACAAGGAAAAAGGAACAAGAAACAAGAAAAAGAAACATATTATTACATATAAAAAAAAGATTATAATATGTCTATATATACACACGTGTTATGTGGTCTTTTGGTAATTTTATTTTGTTTGTTTTTAAATTTTTTTTTTTTTTTTTTTTCCAAATCAAGATATTTAACGTTTAATATCGAACGAGTTTTGATATCTATGATATTTTAAGCAAGATTTAAATACAATCAAATTTATCTTTAAAAAAAATTAATACACTTTTATAATTTTTAGATCATGAAACTTTAATATGCTTCAAAAAGAACAAACTAAACAAGAGTATTGTTTAAAACTAAAAAGCAATTAAAGTTTTTTTTATAAAACCTTTTTTTTTATTCTCAAAAAGAAGAACTTTCTTCAAAATACAAGAATGTCATTTGCTTTCCAACAAGAAAATAATAATAATAATAATAATGAATATTCTTTCTTTATTATACAAGTTAAAAAGAACTCTTCAAACACTGAAATGAAGAAAGAAGTTATTACAAGCAAAAGATGCCTAACTTTTCATCAAAAATTCATGGGGCGGCAATAGAATAAGGTCAACACTTGGGTACCGAAACTTCGGTGCTGACCAGTCAGTACCTTAGGTATTGACCAATCCAATGGTTAGTTGTCACATAACTCAAATAAAAGAGAAAAATATAAAAAGTGAAAGAGTTTTGACCATATGATAACACCCCATTGGGTGGTCAGTATATTTGGATACTGACTAATCAATACCCAAGTATTTTTCATAGAATAATACTATCTAAAATATTGACCTCATCAATGAGAGTGTAGCACGTGATCCAATTTATGAGATGAATGTAAAAAATGAAAGAAAAAAGACCACGTATTACACTCTCATTGTTAGTACCCAAGTATTTTTCAGAATAATACTATCCAAAATATTGACCCCACCAATGAGAATGTAGCACGTGATCCAATTTATGAAATAAATGTAAGAAATGAAAGAAGAAGGACCCATGCTAAACTCTTATCGGTGGGACGGCAAAATAAATTATTTTCTTTTCTTCCACAAACTTCTTTCTAATCAACTCAACTTTTTTCTTGTGAAATATTGATCACTTGCTTACTACCTCCCTTTTTTTTTTTTTTTTTTTTTAAGTGGTTCGTCAGTGCAAGTCAATGTTTGCCACAACTGGTACATGGATTTTAAGTGTAAAATAAGTGCTTTTGGCCTATTACCCATTTCAGAAACAGAATAGATTCGCAGCTTCTATTGGTTTTGTATCATAAACATAGACATGCAAGCAAAGCACTCAGAAGTGCTTTTGTTTTCTTTTGCTTCTGGGAGCATTTTTTGTTATTCAATATATTATTTTTTGACATGCTTCATGCTGTGGTGTGTGTTTGTTTTTTTTGAATTGGAATAGGTATCTGGAGAGTGCTTTTGTTAATTTGTTAATTACTCCTTCGAAATAAAAAAGCGCTTTTAATGATCTATTGCTGTTTAGAGTGAACATATTCCATCCAATGTATTAACCAAAAGCTGAATTGAAAAGATAATAATTTGCACATCAAACAGATTACAATACAACATCATTTGAAACTAATAATTTGTTTAGAGCAATTGGTGTAAAAGTGCTTTAAACACAAAGAAGATGTAAATTTAGCCAAATATACATACACAATCAGTGCATTATTTGTTTCTTGATTACATAATACAATCTACACATTCAAGCAACACAAAATTTACGGTTTCTGGACTGAGTGAATACGTAAGGATCTGGGTATATGATTCCTCTAGTTTTTCTCTCATGAGTATACACTTTAAGCATAATTTGAGCATATTAATACACGTCATCACACTTTTGCCATGTGTATTAATATGATTGATGTTATGTTACTGACATGAAAGTGTGCTCATAGTTGTGTGCTCATGAAAGAAAAATTGATGATTCCTCTCTACCGTTCTTGTTAGTCCTCCAAAAGTATCGTCAGCAAAGTGAATGAACCAGAAGCTTTTCCGGCAAGTATTTAGACTGCAGATGGTAGTTTTTTTTTTTTTAATACAAAAATGGAACATAAACTCATCTGTATCGTTCAGCAAATCTTTACGAGCTTTGGTCTCCACGTCCAAACTGAACTAACACTTTCTCCCATTTTTGTTTCCATACTTCTTTTCTTGTTTCTTGTTTGCCCGTCTCTGGAAGTTTGCATAGATGTCTTCCTCAAGGGTACTCGAGGACTACCGGTTTCCGATGACCCCTCCACAATCTGATTAATCTTTACCAAGACCTCACTCATCTTTGGCCGTGATTTTGGGTTCCTGGACAAGCATCGGTTGGCTATAGTAGCAAGCTTGTGGACCGACCTGATGGGGTATTTACCTTCAAGCCTGGGGTCTAATATTTGATGGAACTTCTTTGAATCTGATAGATATGGCTTTACCCATTCCAATAGCTTCTGCTCACTCTTGGGACGGTTTCGATCTAAAGGGCGCCTGCCTGTGATGAGTTCATAAAGGAACACCCCATAGCTCCATACGTCACTCCTGGCTGCGAGACGACCGGTTTGGACATATTCAGGCGCTGCATATCCCATTGTGCCTACAACCTGATAAGATCTAATACTTGAGCATATACTAGAGCATAAACTAGAATTGGAATATATGAAATTATAATAATACATAAGAAGAATTGTTTTGTTCCAATGTTACTTAAAATAAAACTGTTCTGTTTTCATAAAGTATTTAAGGGTGAGTTTCGACTTCCCATAAATTGAATCTGTTCATTTTGTTTCAGTCCTAACGCTACTTGAAGAATACGCCATGAACTATGACATGTCCTTGTTAAAACAAAGTTGCCATATGTAAATGCCGCCATAAAAAGCCACAAATTCTTTTGCAATGTCCACAACTCAAAAACCTTTTGTGGATTACAAAAAAACAAAGTATAGAAACTTTTATGAACTTAGCCCCACTAGAATTAAATACAAAGCTACCCCAAAACCATTTGATAGAACTAGTCACATGTTCCTAGTCTCTATAATGTTCCCAGAGTTACTTTATGATTTTTGTGTGACACCTTTTGATAGAACTAGTCACATGTTCCTATACTCAAATGCTATCTTTGCCGGTTTATCTCTATGGATGATCATTATTGAAGAAGAAAATACCTTAAATCTTAGTACTCAAACCTTATTTATTTAATTATTCATAAAAAGCAGGTTCAAGATTGATCCATATCTTGCATGGAGAAATCATAACCCAACAACCTCCGAATTGAGGACTCTTCAATCTAAAACTAACGAACTCCACAAAATTTTGCAAGGCACAAGAAATTAACATAATAAAATGACTTCAAGGCATCTGATATATTCACTTTTTGAAGATGTAGACAAGATAAACATATTGGAAAAAAAATCAACTATTTACAAACATCATATAGCAATTAATTTGTAAGTCGATTGTACTAAATTTAATCTGATAATCCACTACAGTTGCACAATTGTTTTGCAGGTCACGCTAAAATGTATGGCGGTTTAGGTTCTGTCCTGTGTTATTCTTGTTTTATGTTGACATATTTAGACTTTAGAGTGTGATAGGTAAATATCATGTTGTATGGACATACCGCTGTTGAGACATGGGTTAATCCTTCAGTAGGGCCCAATCTGGCCATTCCAAAATCTGAAAGCTTCGCATTCCAGTTTTCATCCAAAAGAATATTTGAAGCTTTGAAATCTCTCATGATGATCTATAACAGAAACAACAAAATAAAAACAAGTCAGTACTGTGTATGACAGCCAAGTCACAGATACTTTGCAACTGCTTTGCTTTCTGCCCTTTTCATCAATAGGCAACGCTCAAGTGCGCTAGTAGAATGTGCTAAGATATCTTAAAAACGTATTAAAAGCATAATACCTGAAATTCCATTTCTTCATGTAGATATGCTAAACCACGGGCGGCATCTTGAGCTATTTTCAATCTCATGGTCCATGAAAGAGTTGTCTCTGAGCGAGAGCCTAAGTGTTGGTCAACGCTTCCGTTAGGCATATACTCATATACTAGAAGCCGCTGAATTCCTCTTTCATCATCCTCAGCGCAGTAACCCACGAGTTTTACAAGGTTTGAATGCTCAACGATCCCAAGTAAATTTACTTCTGTCACCCATTCCTTGTGCCCCTGCAAACCAATAGGAGAGATCCTAATTCGGTAAACAAGATATAGATTGATAACTAACAAGAGCATCTTATTTGATAACATCATAAAAACTAACAATCTGTTGCAAGCTAATAATGTTTTTCAACGCAAAAGACAGAATAACACATTTAACCACAAGTTTAAGCAGGAGAAATAGAAAAGGAGATTATACAAGTTACTTTAAGAAAGAGAAACAACAAAAAGAGTAGAGTGATAAATATTTTAGCAAAATATTAGAATCTGGCAAGTCTTTGGTGAAATTTAATGAGCGATTGGAAGCTTAATTTAGTAGCATTAATCAGGAACTTTCTGATAAACTTACTCTTTAACATGCCTACAATAATACCAATTACTGTTAGCAGACTAGCAGTTCATAAATCAAATGTCCTAAAAGATTAGTTGTATGATAATTCCTTTAAATACTTATCAGCACGCAGCATGCCAACATCATTAATTATGGAAATGGGATTGGATTGATCCTACATACATAAATCAACAACCGTAAACACCTGAACTGGAACTAATCTATGCTGTCCATATGACAATTTACGCTTTGGGTTCAATTCTAACTTCCTTAACAAAAGCATATAAATTAACCTCCAAAATGTTGGCGAAATATAGAAGCCTTACCTGCATCCCTCTTTTACCAAGCTGCTTCACCGCGACTTCAATCTTTTGAGATTGATCCTCCAAATCCTTGATGAACCCCTTATAAACACTACCAAATCCACCCTCTCCAACCATACAAGAGCGGCTAAAATTCTTGGTGGCTGACTTCAACTCAGCAACCGTGAACACTCTGAGATCACTAGGTCTCTGAGCAGTACTAGGATACAAGGGCCTTCCAAAGGACTCTGTGCTGGTGGATGATACATTCTGTGAATTTAATTCAGACCCAGTTCTGCCTACTCCATTCTCAGTCAACGTAGAAAACGATTTTGGGGTCTTTGGCCCATCTTTCTTGTTCCAATTAGAGAATGGAAAGCACTTCATATCCCCCAATTCAACAAATCAACACAGTAATTTTCTCACTGCAGATCTAGATGCCAAAAAAAGAGAGAGACAGGACTCAATTTACAAGCGTTCAAATAGCATACAAGATTATTTACAAAAAAAAAAAAAAAAGTTGAAGTAATGCAGTATTCATAGCATGAGAAACCATGGAATAACAAAACATTCAATCATATGTAATGAATAAGTAAAAAGTTTCAAAATTTAGCAGCTTCAGGCAAGTTAAGAATCATAACTATAATCTATAATCAGTGATAATTCATTAATAGAAATACAGATTCAATATAAACTGCTAATCGTGACAGAGAAAAAGAAAAACATGAACTCACCTTTCTCAATCTTGTCAGCTGGAATTGCAGAAACTTGTTTTCTATGAAGAATTTCCAATTTTCAAGAATGTCAAGGGAAACCAATTAGTACACAAAAAAAATGCAGCAAGAAGGGCTCTCAAAGTAACTTATGAAGTTATGATATAAAACGAAAGTCTATACACGGCAATTGAAAGAAGGAAAATAGCGAGTCAGTTGACCAACCATAAGGAAGACCCACTATTCGTTATAAATGTATTTAGAATTTACTGTTATATAATAATAATAAATATTATTATAATTACATGTATAAATAGATTCTTCTTATTGTTATTTAATGACAGAGCCGAATTGCAGGTGTGAATGATTCCAAAAAGAAACAGGAAAAAAAAAATATAGGTGTGAATTGGGAGAAAGACTGTTCGAGAAGCAAGACGAGTACAGGGTAAAGGACTAAAGGGAAAGAACATAGAAGAAGGAAAGAGTCGCAAAAGTCGAAAAGTCTTCGGTCTTGTCTTCCTTTTGTGGAGACCGGAGATTTGAGTCTCTCGCGAACCTGTGAGTGGATCACGTAAAATGCAGAGATAATTGCACAAACAACCCTAAAGTTATATATAATTACATTCACATGGTAAGTTTGACATTGTGATATAAAGTTATATAGTCACTTACGAACTCATACGAATTTTTCTTACGGGACTACTAATTATCATAAAATTCGTACGAGATCCCACATTTGATAATAATTATAAAGTTATAAACCTTACCTCATGTGTGAGAAATGATATACAGAATGAAATTATCATGGATGATTTATAGAGTGGCAACCATAGTTAATAGATAAATTATGGGAAAATTTAATTTTCTTTTTCGTATTTGATTTTTTAAATTTTTATACACTCTTGGAGCATCTCCATTGTTGCTTTAAACCACCTACCAACTTCAACTTAGAGTTTACTATTCACTGGGACACTCTCCAACATTATTCTATTTTACTGCTTCCCAAAAAATAAATTTGTGTTTTGGAACGGTTGGCTTTATATATAAAGCTTACTGTTTACACACACAAAACCACTTTTTTAATGTCACATTAAACATTATTATTTTTTTAAATCTCTAATTTAATCCTTTAATATTTAATTAAAGTAATATGTATTTCACTAATACTTTTTTTTTTTTACTTTTAAATGTAACATCAAACTTTTTTTTTTTTTTTTTTAATTTCTACTTTAATCTTTTTATACTTAATTAAAATAATATGTGTTCCACCTTTTTTTTACTCTTTAATGCTGTGTTTGTTTGGATGTGTTTGTTTGGATGGAGAAATGGAGGGAGAGGGTTGGAGGGAGATATCAAATCTTTTATTTGGTTGGAGAGATAAGAGGGAGGGAGAGCAAATCCTTTTGGATCACCATTTTGGATCCTTCCAATTAATGGCGGATGAGAGGAGGGAGAGAAGATTGAATGAGAATTACTACAATGCCCTCCAATTTTATACTAACCTCCAATTTTTCAAAGGGTAATATAATAATTTTATAAATTAAATGCCAATCTATCTATTCAACCCTCTTTTCAATACCAAACAATATGAAAGATAGATGTTATTCTCTCCATCCCTCCTACTCTCTCTCCCTCTTAATCCATACATCCCTCGTATTCTCTCTCCCTCTTATCAAACAGTGTAAATATAACATCAAACTTTATTTAAAAAAAAAAAAACATTTCTACTTTAACCCTTTTATACTTAATTAAAATAATATGTATTCCCAAAAAATATAACGGTGGAAAGATCTCGTTGAGATTTTTAAAATGATGTCCACTTTGATATATATTTCATGTCAATAAAATTATTGAATATTGTATAAGTTAACTAATATAAATTAATTGGTATTGTATAAATATTTATTGGGAGAATATTATTTAAATATGTTTTTTTTAGTGTAACATTTGGTATTGAATATTGAAGTGGAAAAAAATTTAATGTAAACATATTCCTACAAGATTCTCATTTAACTTCAAATTGAAGTTGAAGTTGAAGTTGGAGTTGGAGCAATACATTGAAGATGCTCTTAGGGCTCGTTTGGTGCATATGATAAAACATGATTATTTTCATAAGATTTGATTTGATTTAACTAAATTCAGTGTTGTGATGTGTTTGGTGATGTATGAGATTTGATTAAAATAGTTATATCTCTTGTTTTGTGTGGTATGGGATGGAATAAAAAAATAATTTTATCATATATTTAATACAATGTAAAATTGATTAATATAAATTAAATTATTTTTTAAATAAATAAATTATTTAATTTTCTAAAAAAAATAAAAATATTTAAAAGTAATATTATAGAAAATAAAATTTTTAATTAATATTTAATATTTTAAAAAATATTTTTAAATATGATAATAAAATATATTAAATAAATATAACTTTTCATAATTAAATAAAAATAAATAAAAGAAGAAGAATTTTTTTAAGAACATGGGACTAAATAGCCACACCTCACCCGGATAAAATGTTTGCATATAATTAGAGTGGTCAAAATGATTATTTAAATTAAATTAAAAAAATTAAAATATTTAAATTGATTATTTAAAAATAATATAAATATTTAAAACCAATTTTAAACAAAATAATATTTATTTTATTTGTTAATATTGAAAATTATTATTTTTAAAACGTTTAAAATAAAAATATTTTATTAATTATTAAAATATATTTATATTTTAATTACATAAAAATAAAATAAATTGAAAAGTGAAAAAAATAATAATTTAAAAAAAAGGTATAAAGTTGTGGGACTAATTAGTCCCACCAATGTGAAGTGGATCAACGAGGGCATCCATTTGAATTTAGATTGTGGAGGCATTATTGCTGACATTTCTAAATTGATGTTTGGTCGTGAAAAGATTATCATTAACCATGTCCATAAATCTGCCAATCAAGGGGCCTTGGGTCTTGCTAAGAATGCATTGCTGAAGGTCGAAGACATTTTCTGGTTGGAGGAAGTTCCTCCTTGTGTTAGGATTGTCACGGAGGTTGACATGTCCACTTAGTTTTTCTAGTTGTTTTATTTTTTATCTGCTATGTTCTGTTTTATCAAAAAATAAAAAATAAAAAATAAATAAAAACGTGGGATAAGTTGTTTGTATGAGATTAAATAATCCCATCTCATGCAAGTAACAACACATGATAGATGAGATTAAAATTAGTCATATTCCATCCCACCCATACATTGAACATGACCTTAGATTAAAATCCGATAATAAACAACATTTGCATAATTATAAAAAATCTTTAGAATAGTTTTGTGTTTGTATTTATGTTTAGTTGAAAAGAATAGTTTTGTAATTTTGTGTTGGGCACGGGAGGGTTTTGTTCTATTATAGAACAATGTTAGAAGAAAAGAGTTACAATTATTCATTTATGTGTAAATTAAAGGCAAGTTAGGGTTTTGTTCAATTGTAGAAAAATGTTAGAAGAAATGAGTTACAATTATTAAATTTTTTTTTGAATTGAGCAATTATTAATTGAGTAGTGCTATTCACAACCCTTTAAACTAATAAAGCCATATTTTTTTTTAATTGAAAAAATTATTTGGTTCATTTCCAAAACTGCCCCTTTAAAAACAAAAAACAAAACTCCCCTTTCTATTATTATTATTATTATTTTATCTTATTTTTTTTTTTCTTATTTCTTGTTCACACATCCAAGTTCCAACACCAATTCATTGCTTTTATTTTTTTTCTTTTATTTTTTTTTCTTTTTCCCTTCATTTCGTTTTATCATGTAAGAGAAGATATATTTTAAAAAAAAAATAAAATCTTACCTAATATTTTTTTTATCTTTCCTAATATGATAAAATGAAATAAGGAAAAAAAAAAAAAAAACATAAGAAAAGACAATAAACGGGGTGCCGTAGGTGAGCAAAAGAAATGTTGAAAAAAAAAAAGGGTTATTGGCACTAGTCTCCCTTGAACTTTACACGAATTTGTTTTTTACCCCTTGAGCTTTTTTAGACATTAAACCCTCTGAATTTTCATTTATTGGCAAAACCTAATTGTAGATACCCCTCAAATAGACGTTTGAGCGGCAATAAATCAAACTGTTTGTTAATAAATGAGAGTTCAGTAGGTTTAATACCTAAAAAAAAAGGTTTAAGGGATAAAATGTAAACTCGTATAGAGTTTTGGGGAACTAGTGCTAATAACCAAAAAAAAATTCAAAGGTACGTAGCTTTAAAAAAAGCATAGAAAAATAAAAAAAAGGTAGTTTTGTTTTAAAAAAGGAAGATAGTTTTGAAAAGAATCAGAAATTTTTTTGAATTTTAATAAGATACAAGGTGCGAATAGAAACACTCTTATTAATTTATGTTTAATACAGCTTGGTTGGAATTGCTGCCAACTTATGTGGTATATTCAAAATAAAATAATTGATTTATTAATTTTTGTGTAAATTAAAGGCCAGTTACCGTAAATCCAAAACAGATTTGTTTAAGATATGTTAGAGGCTTGTGTCTAGCAGTCGATGTGTGGTAGTATGGTAGTGAATGTCAACCGTTTGATATAATGTCTCAACGATCCAAGAGTTGAGATGTAAAGGCAGACGTACATCTTAGAAGCATACAAATAGGACATGAGTGTTAGTTACTTCACAGATAACATATAGATATAGTAGCTTGATAGTTTTCTCCTTCAATGTAGCCACCCATTGCTCCCCTCCATTTCTTCATCTCAAAACCAGGACCACCTCCCTCCAACTCCAAGAATTTTCACTCAATCAATTCTCACAAAAAAATAAAAATAAAATCTTTTGTTTTTCAGCAATATCAGCTTCTCGCCATCAACGTCATCAACCATTGTTGTTCTTCTGCAACAATTTGACGTTCCATATTAGAGCATTTTCAAGCACCCTTTACTCAATTCTTTGCTTTAAAAGTAGTGCTGAATTCAATATAATGAAGGATTGAAAAGGGTGGTCATGGTTGTTGAATGTTGATCCACATTGAGCTTGTGTGCAGAAAAGTTTTGACATTCCACCATTTATCTTCATTGTTGGTCCATGGAGAGTTATATTCTGTTTTAGAGTTGCGGAATTTTAAATTCCATTCGCTGGCAATGCCATGGTCAATCACCATTTGGCTTGCATTAATATGAAATCACATATCAAGTTTTTAGATGGTTTTGTTGAATTTTTTGATTTGGAGAGCTACAAGCGATAGAAATGAGTGGAGTCAGGATTAATGTCAATTGGGCGGTCCATGCTATATTTCCTCTCATATTGGTTTCAAATTTATTTCCTATTGCACAGTGCGTGGATGGGGATGACTACAGTCGGACAGGTAACCCAGCCATGCTTCCTCCCGTTACACAGCTCATCTATGGTCGGCTTTCGAACATCACAGGAAGGCTGATGGATGATCTTCATAGTAAGATGGGGTTCTGCATAAAGAATGTGTGAGTGAATCACAATTTATGTTGTTTGCTTCTTTGTCTTGTTTCCTTTCCTGCTTTTTAATTTGCTGAACTTCTTCGTTTCCCAGGCGTACTGATTGGAAAGGGGCATTCAATTTTATTGGAAATTTGGATTTTTTGACCAATTGTATCAAGAAGACAAATGGTATGAGCTTTATTAGATTAAGAATGTTTTATAACTGATGCTCTATTACTTCAATGGATTTTTACCATGATGCTCATAACTGTGTGACTCAATCAATGTCTTTAACTTTCTCATTTACTTGGATGATAATTGGAGTCATTGATTAAATATTTTTCTGTTCCTTGCATACTACTGCCTGGTGAATTACAGGCTGGTAAGTTGTAGCCATTGTCCAAAAAATGAATAAGAACACAAGTTATTAATTATGTCGGTTGAGTAACCTGATGGCATTTGTAAACATTTCACTTTTCTTTGATTACAGTGTTATTTCCATGTACACATTACAAAGTTCTTGATGATTGATATGATGTAACTTACAGAGGATGTCACTCAGCGACTATGTACAAAAGCAGAGATAGATTTCTACCTCCATAGTTTATCCAAACGCGGTTACTTGAAACCCAACAAGAACTGCAATTTGACCTCATGGAGTTCTGGATGTGAACCAGGATGGGGTTGTAGTGCTGACGAAAAGGTTGATATAAAAAATGCAAAGGACATGCCTTCTAGAACTCGCAACTGTCAACCTTGTTGCGAGGGGTTCTTCTGCCCTCGTGGTCTTCCTTGCATGATCCGTAAGTGTAAGGCAGCCTTAATATTGTTTTTAGGAAGTGATAAATGTTTTGTTTCACAACATCTTAGTTCTTGCATGGTTGGCAATTCCTTATCTCTGATTTTTCTGTTCTCATTTGCTATGTTAATTTGGTCCTATTATTCTTTTGCACATCAATAGGTTTTTAAGCAAAGTTAATTTATTTCTAGAGGATATCATATTAAATGAGGATGAAGGCAAGTGAAATCTGAAAAGAGAAGTGATAGACTAGGAAAAAAATGCACTTCTATGAACTCAGACTTGGCGTCAATAATTTCGAAACTTAAAATGGTGTCTAATGCCTTTCTTGTTTCTGTTTTCATGTAAATGAAGCTTGTCCATTAGGTTCTTACTGTCCGCTTGCAAAACTGAATAATGCAACTGGAATTTGTGACCCGTAAGTTCATGTCATATTCTTCAAATTCTTTGTTTTTCTTTCCCAGGTTCTCACAATTTTATATTATGCATTAATGTCTATCGGTTGATCAAATTTGCAGATACAGTTACAAAGTTCCTTCTGGTCGACCAAATCACACATGTGGCACTGCAGATATATGGTCAAATGTTGAGATTAGTAGTGACATTTTCTGCTTGCCAGGATCCTACTGCCCAACTACCACAAGTAAACTCTCTTGCAGTAGTGGGTATTGATTTTTTTCCCAGAACTTGATTGTTTTATGCAACCTGCAAGTTGAACAACATATCATTGCAATTGAAAACTGAATCATTTTTATGAGATGGTGAAATATTTTGTGTTAAGCATCTGTATATGCTAATTATATATTTTTTATACAATTCCAGACATTACTGCCGCAGGGGTTCAATTTCTCAAAAACGTAAGTTTAGTTTTATTTGTTATAAGATTTCAATTTGTTATACTGCTTTAAATCCCAAGGTCTTACCTTTTCTACTGAATACACCATTCCGATTCAATGAATTCATATAGCATCATGGTATTGTAAATTAATGTGTATGATCTATCAAATTTATTAGTTGTAAGAATTTAGAGATCGGAGATCGATGAGCCAATTAACGTGAATGAATATTGGTCAAGCTAAACCTACCCCAGATACTTATTTCGCGGCAGACTTCAAAATGTTAGCTTACAGCTTTTATTTTGCATGACAATGGTTGGATAACTGATTTTAGGATCTTGTTGACAATTTTGCAGCTTGCTTCAAGTTGGCTTCATGTAATTCAAAAGCTGAAAATCAAAATATTCATGCCTATGGGATCCTTCTTATTGTAAGTGGTTACAGATCTAGTCATTTTAAATAATTCCACTCTTAACCTGCTTCTTGGCTAGTGGTTTATGCAACTTAAAAATGTTCTCGATTGAAACTTTCAACTTATATTAGTAATTTAGTACTGTTTGAAACTCTTGTAAGATTTCCCAGTAGAGTGTTATGTTTATGAATCATATATTTGAAGGCTAATGCAGCAATAAATTCATTTCCTTTTCCTTGAATACATTATACTGGACAAACCATTCATATAATAGTAGCCTCTCGTAAATTGTTGTTGAACAAGGTCTCTTAAAACATTCTTACTCTGGAAAAAAAAAAGGATAGAAAGAATTCATAGCATCATAATGCGATCTCCCAAGTTACTCCTCTTGCATATAGTAAAGCCAATTCAGATCCAATAGCTGAGCATTCCTTTTGGTGTGGCTTCAGTTAAGAGAATGACATTTCTTCACTTGCCTATGTAGGCTCTATTGACTACACTGATGATCATTATCTATAACTGGTCTGATCAAGTTCTTATTACTCGAGAAAGAAGGCAGGCTAAACGCAGAGAAGCTGCTGCAAGACATGCACGAGAAACTGCACAAGCACGTGAAAGGTGGAAATCTGCAAAAAATGTTGCCAAGAAGCATGCAATGGGGTTGCAACAGCAGATATCACGGACATTTTCTCGCACAAAATCCACAAGTCAACCAGAGCAGCAGAAGCTTTTTGGTCAAGCTAAACCTACCCCAGATAACGAGTTGATATCACCGTTGCCTTCAGATACTTTAAGCTCATCTGAGAGGTCATTTGCAGTTTTAAAAGACGATAAAAAGGAAGCAAGTAGCCTCACAAAAATGATGCATGCCATTGAGGATGATCCCAACAGTCATGAAGGCTTTAATTTGGAGATTGGAGATAGAAATATCAAAAAACATGCACCAAAGAGTAAACAACCAACGACTCACACCCAAATTTTCAAGTATGCATACGGACAACTTGAGAAGGAGAAAGCTATGCAGGAAAAGCACAATTTGACCTTCTCAGGAATTATTACAATGGCTACTGATGTTGACCTCAAAACCAGGCCTGTGATTGAGGTTTCTTTTAAAGATCTAACACTGACTTTGAAAGGAAAGAACAAACATCTGCTGAGGTCTGTCACTGGAAAATTCATGCCTGGCCGAGTATCTGCTGTCATGGGCCCGTCTGGTGCTGGAAAAACAACATTTCTTAATGCTTTAGCAGGAAAACCAACTGGATGCATTAAGACAGGTTTCATTCTTGTAAATGGAAAAAATGAATCCATCCACTCATATAAGAAAATTATCGGCTATGTGCCGCAAGATGACATAGTTCATGGGAACTTGACCGTGGAGGAGAATCTACGGTTCAATGCAAGGTGCAGGTAAGTGAAATCTAACTTGTATTGCAAGCTAATAGCATTTGTTGTTATTTAAGATTATAGAAACTGCTGTCATAATTCATTAAGACCAGAACATTCTTATACATGAATAACCATGGTTGAATATAACAAATTGTCTAACTTAATGTTCAAGAGAAAAACTCCCATCTATTATGGAACAGGACTTGGGGTATCATTATCAGTGTTGCTTTTAGTTGGAATTACTGGATTTTGCTTTATGCCGAGGATTCCAAATATTTTAAAGTTAAACTCGACTAGCTTTACACTGAGCATTGAACAAGTAGGAAACCATTATTCAAGGTCTTGTTTCTGTACGATTGACTTTGCTCAATCATTTTTTGTTGGTCATTTGTCCTCCCTTGTCTGAACATAGGATTCTCGTTTTTAGGCTCGATTACCCTAAAATTTTCTTGTCTCCAAAAAACTGTAACTACTTAGAGCAACATAATATGCAATAGATGGTGTACATTTGTTTTTTTTTCAGTAGCTGTCTTTCCCTTTCTTCCTTATCAAACATATCATGCTTGTTGCATGGTCTGTGCATGTCTCACCTGTATTTATCAACTTCGTCTTCCACAATTGTGATCATCTCTGGTGAAGAAAAAAATCTAGCGCTACTCACAGTACCAGTGTCCAGTTATATTTCTTATCTTCTCCTACCCATTTACTTGATATAACAAGGAGTTAACAATTCCAGTTACCATCTTTTGTACTGAAATTTCATTTAACTATTGTCTTCATATTAGAACCAGCTTCATGAGATTGCTTGAAATTGATTGTCTGTTTCCTTCTATTGATCCATTCATTAACTTAAATTTGTATTTACATTATGTTTCATATTTCATGTATCTCTTTGTTCCATTCTAACTTCTATTTGATTTCTGTTTTTGGATTCCAAAACAATGGAGACTGTCTGCTTACATGCCAAAAGCTGATAAGGTTCTAGTTATTGAAAGAGTTATCGAGTCCCTGGGACTACAAGCAGTGAGAGATTCACTTGTTGGGACAGTAGAACAGCGGGGAATCTCCGGAGGCCAGAGGAAGCGTGTTAATGTGGGGATGGAAATGGTCATGGAACCTTCACTCTTGATCTTGGATGAGCCCACCACTGGTTTAGACAGTTCTTCTTCTCAGTTGCTTCTTAGAGCACTGAGACGCGAAGCACTTGAAGGGGTTAACATATGTATGGTAGTTCACCAACCAAGGTATGCCTCTCTCTCTCTCTCTCTCTCTCTCTGTCTTACACACCCACATAGCGCACAGCCACACACACACTGGCATGCACATTTATGTACTAGGAATCAGTCTGTTTTTTTCACACCAAGTACAATGCTGAAGTTTACAATCTGTTCTGAGACGGTTTTAGAGTTGTATGGGCAAATAATGACTCATGAGTAATTGTCTCTGAGTATACTTTTTACTTTGATTGTTCTGTCCATAGTTGAGTTGGACCTAGTATACTTTTCTAAGTCAACTAGTATATTTTTTATGTTTTTAACCTCACTTGATACTGAAGATTGGGGTAGATCTTATTCTATTTATGCCTTGTAGGGTGAATGTCACACTTTTAGATGTTACTTTGGCAATTTTCCCCCTCAACTTTGCATGTCTGATTCTAGAAAAAAATAACATTTACTTTTTCCTTATCCAGCTATGCATTGTTCAAAATGTTTGATGATTTCATACTTCTAGCAAAAGGTGGTATGACCGTTTATCATGGACCTGTGAAGAAAGTTGAACAGTACTTTTCCGGCCTTGGGATCACTGTACCAGACCGTGTGAATCCTCCAGACCATTTCATTGACATTCTAGAAGGCATAGTGAAACCAAATGGAGGTGTGACTCATCAGCAGCTTCCTGTCAGGTGGATGCTACATAATGGATATCCAGTACCTTCAGATATGCTACAATATATTGATGAAGATGCTACATCCTTGGCTGGCAATGTAGCAGATCCTGGAGCTGAAGACACAGGGCAATCTTTTGCTGGAGATTTATGGGATGATATGATGTGTAATGTTGAGCTAAAGCGTGATCATATACAGCACAATTTCGTACGATCTGATTTATCCAACCGGCTAACTCCTAGTATAACTCGCCAGTACAGATACTTCCTTGGAAGGTATAAAGAATCTATTGTCCTGTCATATTTTAGAAACATAGGATGCATAAATTCTACATTTCTTTTAGAATTATAACGTGAATGATGCACTAAAATCAACCCATCCCACGTTTAGATTATAATCTACAACCTTGATATGAAATCTGCAATCATATTGAAAATGTTAGTGTACCCCGGGCAGTGTGCTCTTATGATAAAGGTCATAATTAATCTGAAACAAGTGGAGATGGTTTTCATTTTGGGAATACGTGAACCTTCTTTGCATTTGTTACACTTCTTATTATATATGAACATTTTTTTCAGGGTTGGTAAACAGCGACTAAGAGAAGCAAGAATACAAGCAGTTGATTATCTGATCCTGTTGGTGGCAGGAGCCTGCTTAGGAACTCTAGCGAAAGTGAGCGATGAAACATTTGGGTCCCTCGGCTATACTTACACTGTCATTGCTGTTTGTAAGTTAAAAAAATGCAGTTATTCATGATAATAATGAGTTTGATATGTTTTTTATCACCTCTAATGATTAGATCTAAAGATGTTACTATCAGCACTTTCTCAACCATTTCAAATAAAACTTCCTTCTCACCTTTTCTGACCTTTGTTCGGAAAAAAATAGTTACAAAAACATCACTTGATGACTTTTCTTATTTTTTGTAATGTTAATTATTTATATGCAGCACTACTATGCAAGATCGCAGCGTTAAGATCATTTGCTCTGGACAAATTGCTCTACAAAAGAGAGAGTGCATCTGGGATGAGCAGCCTGGCTTATTTTCTAGCCAAGGATACAGTTGATGATTTCAGTATAATCATTAAGCCTCTGGTTTATTTATCCATGTTCTATTTCTTCAACAATCCCAGATCAAGCTTCACAGACAATTACATTGTTTTACTTTGCCTCGTGTATTGTGTGACTGGTATAGCGTATGTACTCGCCATTTTCCTTGAACCTACTCCTGCCCAACTGGTATACTACATTATGATGCATTTACTTTTGCCTTGTTTACTAGGAGATAGGTTTTTTTTTTTTTTTTTTTTTTTTTTTTAATCTAATGTTCTAATTCTTCCTTATTTTGTTGCAGTGGTCAGTGATTCTTCCTGTTGTTTTGACTCTCATTGCAACCCAAGACAAAGATAGTTTAGCTATGAAGCACTTCGGACATTTTTGCTACACAAGTTGGGCTCTAGAAGCTTTTGTCATTTCAAATGCAGAAAGGTTTGTCCCAGCTGGAATTCTTTAGTTTACATATTATTTTATTGATGATTGCATAGTTACTTAAACACACACATAGTTTACTGTTTTTCGTATTCCTCAGGTACTCCGGCGTGTGGCTGATAACACGTTGTGAGTCGTTAATGGAAAGGGGCTATGATATTGATGATTGGGCTCAATGTTTACTCTGCCTTATACTCTTTGGTATTGTTAGTCGAATCGTAGCTTTCTTCGTCATGGTGACCTTTAAGCAGAAATAAATTCATGAATTTTCTTTTAGCTGATTTAGTGGTTGTACAGAGCAGAGAGGTCCCAGTTGTATCATAGTAACTAGCATGAGATCAATCAACTACTCATATAGTGATGAGAGAAATCTAGCTTTTAGCAATGAAAACTGTTGACTAATAAATAACTTCTCACCACCGTCCAATGTGGCTTAGTAGTAACATCGCTCATTTGGCAAGTCGCCACGGCTGCAGGTAGTATGTCAAAAAAACATATAACTAGTCCTGTAAATTACAAGGTTTGGCAGTCATTTCTGTGTCCATGTTGATACTGAGTTGTGTATAAAGAGAGAACTAAAAACACACTTTGTTTCTGTAAAAAAAAAAAAAATGTTTTAGTTTCGTACAAATATAGCATATCATGATAGTACACTTGGTGAAAAATGAACGTTTGTTCAGGTTTGCTAAGAGTCCTGATGATTTTATATTAATCTGAAACAAGAACTTACAATCTCTGTTTCTGTTACTAAGTTTTACATTGAATTCAATTAAATTTGATCATGAATTGATATCTAATTCAATTCAATTTAGATTCAATTGAAATCCATATTAATTCAATTTCATTTAGAGTGGATTGACTGGATAATTATTTTATTAAGAAGAAAAATGAGAATTCAATCAATCACTAAATCAAGTAAATCGATTTATGATATTTGTATTTTGGTTGGCAATTTTAGAAGGAATCGTTACACAGTAGGAAGCTAGATAAAAGCCAAATCCATGGCAAACAAGGGGAAACCCTAAAAGAGAGAGACAACTCTCTGTATTTTAATTCTCAATATCAAATAATATACCTATTACAATAACAAAGAGGGGTATTTATAGCCCACTCATAAAACAATACAAAATACCACTAAGATCCAACAACCGAACAACTAAAACAAGTAAAGCTAAATTGACAAATGACGATGCAAATATAAAAACGATTACTAATATGCTAAATCCTCCTACATCAGTTCACCCTTTCTTTGAAAAGAACTTGACTTCGAGTTCGGTTGAAGCACGTGGAAATGAACCAGTTGAACAACAATGGAGCCAAGTCTTGTATTTAGTTTGTGGGAGTGGTAGACCCTAACGGAAAAGTGCATTCAAAGTGTGTCCCAAACCCATAATGGCACCAAAGTAATAGCCCAATGAAATGTCAAGAAAGTCCAAGCTATCCACCATTGGCGCCGCCTTGCCCCTTTTGTCTTAAAGGCATCCATGTCAACTATCATCGAACTATGGAGCTTGCCCACAAAATAAGTATGGAATGAATCAAGAGTGCTAATGAGCTTGGCAATGTCTTTCTTCACCTCAAATCCATCCCAAGCAAACTAAACATCAACAAATTCTTGCCCCATTTTAGCATACTCAAGCCCAATGTTTAGTTTACCGACAAATTGGCTAACAAGAGCTAGCGGCATTAGTACCAAATCTTCAAAGATATTGCTCTCAATTGTTGACTTCATAGCTTGATTTGTTGGTCCAATGTGAGCTTCATCAACCACTTCAAGACCAATTGCCTCCACTTGATCATCAGTCTCTTTAATTTCAACCACAACACAATCAACAAGCTCCTCTTATACAATATTACCACAATCAATTATATTGTTGCTATCGAGTATATCACAATGAGCACTTTCACTTTCCTCAAAATCAAACCAATTAGATACAAATTGCATCATATCAATGAGGGTTATGGATCGACCTTTAGGCAAAGTAGGCTTGAGCTTCTTATTAGAATTGTGCTTGATAGGGGGAATATAATTTGGCCAAAACAGAGGTGTATATTTAGCCTTCTTCTTTAACTGTTGCGTAACCAACTGATACACCGGTTACAATGGCGTGCTCATGTAAATAAGTGGACCTTGGATTGATTTTGATCAACCAGATGTTGCACCGTTAAATCTTCATTATGGCTTAGTACCTGTCCGAGATGTCCCGATACAAGTTTGTGAAATACCAAAACATAACATTTAGGATTATGTTTGTTATGCGAAATGAAGATTTGAAAATTAGCGTCATAACTCATTTCAACAACGGTGCTAGAAAGTAAGGTACTGAACTTCATATCGATTGCATCGCAGTTCAACCCAAACCGATCGCATATCATATTTGACAACATTTTCAATGTATCCTTCACTGTCATTGTCAAAAAGAAAATACATTTAGGGTTGAACTCAACATCTTCCTACACTCCATCATAGTTCACTATCAACATAACCATTTCCTGGGCTTAAAAAAAATGGTAAAGTATATACAACAGTAAATCTTCTTCCGATTTCGGTGGGTTTGGTCTTGTAAGAAATGGCAGTAAAAATAATTGGAATGGTAGTCAAATTAAGTCTTGGCCAAAATATCACGGAGCAGAGTATAAAGAGTGAGAGTTTGGGTTATTTGCAATGTCTTGTTTTGCATTTAGTACAAATTAACCGAAATATGCTTTTTTTTTTAAAATCCAATTACGTACGCCTAAGTCTTAGCTTTACCTAAATTTAATAAAAACCACAACATATCAACATGACATAAATAATTTCAAGCCATAATTAATCACCTAAGCATAATGTTAATTGTAGATGTCGATTTAAAGATTCAGCTACATTTGGAGAATGAGCAGACATAAATGTTAGTGTTAGAAAAACTATTCATTGTAAAATGTGTTCGAATTTTTACATTGAATAAGATATTAATTACTCTTCTTTAATTAAAATTAGGGTGGGGTGTTTTTATTTGATTAACCGTTGGATTATCTTTTAATGGGGGGTAGGTGAGCCCCCCACCTATCCCCACGCAAGTGGCTCCATGGTCATATCATGCAATGATTTTTAATTATAATTCATTCACCTTCCTCGTGGTGATTAGATGTCACCCCTTTTGAGACAGATTCACCATAGATTACTCAAAAACAATACAAGTCAACAAGAGAAGCAAGTAAAACTAAATGTGAATCTCTATAAACTAGAAAACTATCAACTTCATAGCTCAGGAAACAATGTGTTGTTGGTCATAAATAAAAATTCAATTCAGGTATCTACTTCCATTTGCTGGAAGAAGTAAAATTTATTGTATCATTTAACAAATTGATCAAAAAAAAAAAAAAAAGACTAAACAAAAATAAAGCAAGAGAAGGGCATGGAGAACGTGTACCTCCATATTTCCATGCAATCATAGTGTAGTGCTAAGCTTATAAGGTGTACATGCCCAAGAGAGAATTGGCTCAAATGAGTTGGACACATCAAATGGAATGGCCAAAGAGGATTTATGCCAAAAACATATCAATACACCTCTATTTTGGCCAAATTCTATTCCCCCGATCAAGCACAATTCTAATAAGAAGCTCAAGCCTACTTTGCCTAAAGGTCGATCCACAACTCTCATTGATATGTTGCAATTTGTGCCCAATTGGTTTGATTTTGAGGAAAGTGAAAGTGTTCATTGTGATATACTTGGCAGCGACAATATGATTGATTGTGGTAATATTGCATAAGAGGAGCTTGTTGATTGTGTTGTGGTTGAAATTAAAGAAAGTGATGATCAAGTGGAGACAATTGGTCTTGAAGTGGTTGACGAAGTTCACATTGGACCAACAAATCAAGTTGTGAAGCCAACAATTGAGAGCAATATCTTTGAAGATTTGGTAACAATGTCGCTAGCTCTTGTTAGTCAATTTGGTGGTAAACTAGAC
Source organism: Acer negundo (assembly GCA_035582765.1). Lineage (NCBI taxonomy): Eukaryota > Viridiplantae > Streptophyta > Magnoliopsida > Sapindales > Sapindaceae > Acer > Acer negundo. The sequence continues at coordinate 17,233,813 of CM069243.1, forward strand.
ATTGGGTTTGAGTACGCTAAAATGGGGCAAGAATTTGTTGATGTTGACTTTTCTTGGGATGGATTTGAGGTGAGGAAAGACCTTGCCGGGTTCATTAGCACTCTTAATCCATTCCATACGTATTTTGTGGGCAAGCTACCTAGTCCGATGATAGTTGACATGGATGGCTTCAAGACAAAAGGGGCAAGGCTGCTCCAATGGTGGATAGCATAGACTTTCTTAACATTTCCTTGGGCTATTACTTTGGTGCTATTATGGCTTTGGGACACACTTCGAAGGGACTTTTCCGTTGGGGTCTACTACTCCTACAAGCCAAATAGGGGACTTCGCTCCATTGTCGTTCTACTAGTTCATTTCCATATGCTTCAACCGAACTTGATATCGAGTTCTTTTCAAAGAAAGGGTGAACTGATGTATGAGGATTTAGAATATTAATAATTGTTTCTATTTGCATTGTCATTTTATTAGTGGGCTATAAATACCCCTCTTTGTTATATTCAAAAAAAAAAAAAAAAAAAAAAAAAAAAACCCTCTTTGTTATTATAATAGGTAGACTATTTGATATTGAGAATTAAAATACCGAGAATTTTCTCTCCATTTTGGGGTTTCCTTTTGACTTTTGTCTAGCTTCCTACTGCGTCGATTTGTGTGCATGTTTGCGTTTTCGTTTCATAAATCATGAATTCAATTACCCAGTTGATTTAGTTTTGGTTTCTGTTTTAGTCTGCTAAATTATAGAATAAAAAAGAAAAGGAGAATTCTTGATTGCTATGATTGATTGTCATGCCACAGCTTTGCTTGTTACCATGCTGTATTGTTGAAGTATGAGTTAGAAATTAAAGTTTGAATTACAAAAATATTAGATTATGGTTGTTTTTCTTTAAATTCAAAACCTAGTTTTTGTGACAATAATCGACATAGGATTTGTGTTGTTGGTAAATACATTAAACCAACAGGTCTTGGAATTTGGCTACCCGAGTTGTATCTGCATCTGTTAATTTAAAATTTTATGTTTCATCCTAACAAAGCACTAGTCTCTAATACTACTTCATTTGACAATCGGTCTGTGTTGGAAAACTATTAATGATATACAATGTTGTGTAGAAGTGAGCAAGTAACGTGAGACCTACTTCATTTGGATGAGTTAAGTCTTGAATTGTTATTTACCATATTGATATATGAGTTTACATACTTTTATAGATATTGTTATATTTATTCAAATAAAAAATAGGAATAATTACTCTGGTGACCATTCATTTGGTCATGCGGTATCAAAATAGTTATTAGATGGAAAATTCATCTCACAATAATCATTTTTAGCAAATAGTGTAATGGAAATGGGCATTCTTAGAAAAAGTTACCTTAGTGGCCACTCATTTAGTTACACACCACCCTCGTGCCCACCCTTTTGTAAATAGAATTAATCAAGAGAAAATAAAAATTAAAAATTAAAAAAAAAAATTAAAAAGTGAATATTAATTTTTTTTTTCAAAAATATAAATAAATATTAATTAAAATTAATTGGAAAAATGAGTATTAATAAATTAAATTAAAAAATAAAAGTAACCAAAAAAACTTAATAGAAAAAAATGAATATTAATTACTTATATTATTTATTTATTTATTTAATATTCATTTTTCCTATTAATTTTAATTAATATTTATTTCTTTTTTTGAAAACAAATTGATATTCTTTTTTTTTTCTTCTAATGATTAATTCTATTTACAAAATTAAAATGGGTGGCAGTAGAGCTTTATGCCACTATTGTAATTTTCCCTATAAATGATCAATTTCGTCACACTGTTTGCTAAAAAATAGTCATTTTAAAATGAATTTCTCATCTAATAGTCATTTTGATAATGCATAACCAAATTGATAGCCACAGGGTAATTATTCCTAAAAAATCATGTGATTGAGTAGTATTAATTTAAATTTATAAGATTTTTTGGTAGTGGAACAATCTGAAATATATATATATAAATTAAACTATTTTACTTTTAGGTTTAATCCTTAACCATCAAACAAAACTGATTAATTTAGTTCAGTTGGGTTTGGTGTGTGTTGTAATTTGCAAATTACTAAACTGATTAAATAACAATTTGGTTTTGGTGTATTCAAAGCCAATCCATGCCCGCCCCTAATTGAGACACGTATAGCGGGTACCCTGTGTTGTGTTTTGCAAAGATCAGAGGGTTCAATAGTAAATGCCTATTGTGCTTTGGAGTGTAGTGTTTCCGGAAGTTTGAGAATTTTAGTAGGAGTTCAATAAAATAAAAGTAAAGACTACGTGAAAATAAAAAGGGATAATTACCATGGTGGCTATTGAATTGACGATACATTATCAAAATGGTAATCGGATTGAAAAGTTGTTTTAAAATAGTCATTTTTGATGAACTTTGTGACACTAATGTCCATTCCATCTAACTCCATTTAATTCTATTTAATGAGTGACATTTTGATAAATAAGGGGATGACATTAATTTATTTTATATTTTTTTTGGAAATCAATTTTTTCTTTTGTTTTTTGAAATGAATAATTGTATTTAGTGTGTAAATATGTATAGCATATCTCAAATATATATATATATATATATATATTTATATATATATAGTTCTATAGTCAGGACGTCCAACCACAGCCATATATTTTAATAAGTTCAAATGCAAATGTTATATATATATATATATATATATATATCTTTTTTAAGAAGATTGATGCTGCAATATCTAAAAACTCGAAAAAACAAAAAAGAGACACGTGTATTGATCTAAACCATTTCTTTTGTTTTTTTGAAAAGAATACTTATATTTAGTGTACGTAAATACATATATTATCTTTAGTGTACATAAATATATATTTTTGGTAAAATTGGATTGACCTAGAGGGAAAAAGCATCACAAGCAGTCAATGCTAAAAAACCCCTAGACAGTATCTATTTATATAATAAATAATAATAATAACAATAAAAAAATAAAAAAGAAAAGTAACAAAAACCAGAAAAGCATAAAAGCCAAGGGAAACAATCTCAACAAAAATAGTGACGCGCAAATCACAAAAAAAAAAAAAACTGAAACAAAGAAACATCAAGAAAAATGAAAGGACTCTTGACCCATACAATCATTACCAACCAACAAAGAGCAAAAAGACTGGGTGTTAGACCATCAATAATTATATTACGTAAACTAAATATAATTATTCTTCTCAAAAAAAGAAAAAAATTGATTTTCAAAAAACATCTAAAATAAATTAATGTCATACACTCATTGAAAAAATTGTTTTTCAAAAACATCTAAAATAAATTAATGTCATCCCCTTATTTACCAAAATGTCACTCATTGGATAGAATTCTCATTAATGTCACAAAGTTCGCCAAAAATGACCATTTTGGAACAACTTTCCAATCAAGTGGCTATTTTGATAGTGTGTCATCAATGAGATGGACACTGGGGTAATTATCCCAAATAAAAATAAAGAGAGGTCAGCAGGTTTAAATCTAATCATCCTCTTTGTAGGGGGTCGACCTACGGTTAATATGGATCGAGTTGAGTTGAGTTGAGTTGTGTTAGGCCCAAGACAACTTGGTTAAGCTTGTCGAATAGATGATGTTGTCTCCTCGATAAACTTACAAGATGAGTTAATCTATCGACCTGGTTTCATTATCTTCTTCGTTAATCCTGCAAAAAAATAAGAACAGAGATACAATATAAAGAAAACAATGTAGGTGGGGGTTAGATTAATTAGCCTTAGGTTTGCTTGGGCTGAGCAACGGCTGACGGTGAATCACAATCGTGATTTGAATCGGATTCCAACAGTTAGAGAGAATTTGATCAGAGTTCCAATAGGCCTTTTGTAAGCTTTGCTAGTGAGAATTTTTCGAGAGCCTTTATTGTGAAAAAGCTTTATTATTTATAGGGAATGAACCACCTTCAACGTTCACTTGATTGTGAGTTGCTTGTGGGCAAGATTTCAGGAGAGCTTCTCTCTCTTTGAAATGCACGTTATCCACCTCTTATAACTGAAGACTGACTTGGTCTTCAATCTACTAAGTCTTTTAGCTGATACTTGTACTGGGTCAGCCCGATGTAACATGCCTAGATAGGAGCCAACACTAAAAAGGTTTAGGCTTCAAAACGTTGGACCTATAGATTATTTTTGGCTACCACAATTTGTCCCCTACTGGCCCACTCTTTAAAGATGGGATCACCATGTTTGGAGAGTAGTCTTAGTCAGGTCGTCGCACGGGGTCGATTTCATATTGTCTGGACGGGTATCAAGAGCGTTATTTGAAGGATCACTTTTGTCGAGCGACGAATCGACCACGCATGTCGCTTTCATTGAGGTGATTTGTCGTTCGATGGATAGTCATAACGTAAGTGCGAGAGGTCAAATCGAAGGGACAGTTGCGTTTCAACTCCCTACGCTGACATCAGATGCATTTAATTTGGTCACAATTTTTGAAGCGTTCAAAATTTAAACAGTGCGGTTATCTTGGTAAGTTGGCAACGAAGAGGTGTTGACACGTGGCAACTAGGGTTGGGCATCCACAGTTAAATTTTGGGTCTTATAAACCAAATACTTACACAAAGTTTTCACTTTTTATCTTACCATGCAATCAGAGAATTTGTAAAAATTTCTTCTTCAACAGACGTCTCTTCTAATTTCCGGTGGTGTTTCGATTGATTTCTCCAGCGATTTCCTTCAAGTTTAGTAAAAATATTTACAAATTTTTTTTGTTTGCTTTGCTTGAGACTTACCTTCATGAATCTATAGGGAATAGATAAAAAACTTCTGATTTTACCTAGGAATACACATGTTCTTCACTGTGTTCTTCATGTTCTTGATTTATGCTTGTAATTTCTGACCTTTTTGCCATGTTGAATCTTTGTATGTGATGTGTTGTAGGTTCCTGGTTTGGACCGTTTGACTGTTGTGTTGAGGGTAGATGTTAGATTTAAAGGCCGCTCGATGTGGGATTGCCAAAAACTTGGTTTAGATAGATCCTCAGGTGTTGATTTTTCATAAAACCCTAAGTTTTGATCTTTGAAACCCTAGGTTGTGATTGTAGCGTTTAGTTTTTGCCTGATTCATGTATTTTTTTTTTTTTTTTTTTGCATTTGTCAGCTTTTGGAGATACCATGTCGAACGACGACACAATCTCAGAGCCGCTATATCCTTGGACCCTTAGCGATAGTGAAGATGAGGGTGATGAAGTCAACAGTAGAGTAGAAACTGACGATCGACTGGTATCAATAGAGGATCCATCGAAAGTAGTTTCTTTAAATACGAAATGGATGATTGATCAGGGAGTCTTCCGCACAGTTGTGAGGTTGGTCAGTTTTTCAGAGCATGTAGATGTCGCGGTGGCATCTAGTGCTGGTTGCGTGCTAGGAATTCTAGGTGAAAGTCTAGCAAGCATGCTTACAGACGATAACTTGCCTAACCTACGGACGATTTACGGTATTCTAGATTTTATCGAACTACGTGCACCACGACTGGGATATACCTGGGTGGACATGCTTTTACGAGTATACCCTTCTTCTGAGGTTTAGATTTCCAGTTCTTTCGTTAGCCTAGACCTGGTAAGGTTCCGGTTCGAACTGTGGAACCAGACCGAAATCGAAAATCGATTTCGGTTTAAGAACTGTAATCAGAATCAGAATTGAAAAAGGCATGTTTCGGTTATAGTTCCAATTTTTTCAGAACTAGGCGGTTGGAACCGACGGTTCCAGTTCTGGTTCGAACTGACCGGTTTCGACCTTTTTAAATTTTTAAATTTTTTTAATATATAAATACTAAACCTAATTACCTAAACCTAAATCATTCTTCTTCTTCTTCTTCTTACTTAGTTAATATATTCTTCTTCTTCTTCTTCTTCTTCTTCTTTTTCTTCTTCTTCTTTTACTTCGATCTCCTCAACTCCTCCTCTTCTTCCTTCTTCGATCTCTTCATCTTCTTCTACTTCTTCTTCTTTGATCCATGGCCACGGGTCTTCTTCTTCTTCTTTGATTCATGGGTGGTTCATGGTTGTGGGTGTTTTAAGGTTGATTTGGGTCTTTGGGGTTGATTTGTGTGAGGAGAGTATAATTGATTGGAGAATTTTGGAAAATTTAAGGTTTCTAGAATTGGGAATTTGAAACTTGAAAGTGGATCGTATCTGGGTTGATTTGGGAATTGGGAAAGACTAGAAAGTGATTGATTGTGTTGTGTAGTCGCTGATCTAGTGGCTGTGATGAGCAGATGAGGTTTGTGGACTGAGTAGAGTACTCACTATTGGGTAGTGAGTTTTTTCATTTTTTTAAATTAAAAAAAAGGTTCAAAACCGACGGTTGGGGTTCCACCTAAACCTGGAATCAGAACCGAAACCGTCGGTTCGGAACTGAAATCGTCGGTTCGAAACCGAAATTGAACTGAAACCGAAACCAAAATTGAAACCGAAACCGAAACCGAAACCGAAACTGAACTGGAACCTTGTCAGATCTATGTTAGCCCAACGACTGTTGTAATACTACAACATTACTCCAGGCTAGTTGATGCCAAATGATTGGAGAATACTATTGAGATTGATTGTCCTATGCGAGAGATACAGAATAAATTTCGGGCTGGGGTGTTTATTGCATAACTACTATTTGAAGGAGCACGTGACCGACAGTGGTCGTTGTTTGTTGATCCCTAGATCTAAAGAGAGTCAGTTGATAACTGATACTACAAAAAATGATCGTTATTGGAAGAATGCCTTCTTTTTAGCCAAATGTCCTCCAATTGACGGTCCTTGGGGGAGGTCTCAATATGTTTATCGACGAGTTTGGAATTGTCATGGTGGGTGTCGACTGAAACTTGTGGTTAAACCGCCCCTTATTCTTCCTTTTTTTTAAAATTACCTTTAGTATTGACTAGTAACTGTTCATGTAGAAATCAAGGGTGTGGATAGTAAGCCGCTGTGCGAAGAGGCATCTAGGCGTACTAAGGGTATATTAGTCGTTTCTGCAAAGAATATGAGTTGTAGAGAATTGCTTACAGATGGTAAGCTTAGACCTAGCAGATTATGGCGATGGTTGACTTTGAATAGATTACGAGCACAGTATCCTCTCGTGAAGGATTTCGAGTCATATGTTTGGATTATGAGGAGTCTTGAAATACTTGTGTGTGATATGAGATTTCTTTTCCCTATTACTGACATTGAACGTCGTTTCGCAGTGACGTCGATGTTGAACGCTAAGGTCAACTTGCCAGATAAAGCTGAAGCCTTGAGGGATTATAAGGAGGAAATTAGCAAATAAAAGGCAGCAATAATAGCAAAAAAGAAGGAGACGGCTGCCAAGTCGAAGGAGAATGCGCCTTTAGTCTTAGATCATGTTTACGTTTCATCGCCCAACACTAGTCCTTTAAGGAAGAGAAAGAGAGATGTCCTTGTCGACCGTGGGAAGAAAATTGAATCTAGCCCGAAGGTGTCATCAGTTGCAACTACTTTGGAGCCATATTCATCTATGATGCTCCTTTTATTTGGAATTCTGTCGTTCAAAGAGCCGATTGGCTTTCTTGAGAAGTCGAACGAATTCCTTTTTTATGCCGATAAATTGTATTTGAAGGGTAAGAAGATGGTAGAGGTATTTAATACATGCATTCTTTCGGCATTCCAAGTGAGTTTGTTTATTGAAGTTTCTTTTTTATCATCTCCGTCGTTTCCTTTTTATTGATACGATATCTTTTTTATAGGCTTTGCAAGTGCAATTGCATCTTCATGACAAGTACAAGATTGTTAATGACAAGTGCTTGAAATTTTGGAAGGCTAACGACAATCTTAAGGCCGACAACAATAAACTTGACAAGGTTATGAAAGAGTTAGAGCAGAAAAACTTAGCTCTAGAGGAGGAGTTGAATGGTGTGAAGGAGGAAAGGGATCGACACTATGAGGAGTCGATAAGGGCTATCGCGGTTGTCGCTAAGAAAAAGAGCCTTGTCAAAGGTTTAGAAAAGCAATTGACATCGATAGTGACTAAGACGATGTGCAAAGCGAGGGCGGAGATTTTCAAGGAGTATATGGCTGGTGAGCAAGTAATGCAAGAGGTGATCGACACTTATAAAGAAATGGTGGCACTTGAAGGGTCTCCATCTGGAGGAGTAAGAGGTGAATGTTGGAGAAGACATCAATAAGAGCCCAGGCAATGACGAGAACCTTGAAAATGTCGACAATGCTGCTATTACCAATCCGACTTATGGTGTTTGACTTGTTATTATTTCGCCAATCTCATATTATTTTTGTTACTTGTAATTGTGGATGATTCGGTCGACTCGACCTTTCTATATATTAATGTTTTGATGCCTTTGTGTTACATATTTTGTTTCGAATCGACTTCATGTTTGTATGAGATGTCTATTTTGACTTGATATTAATTGTGGAAACAATATGGCCATCATATAATGAGGTTTGCATAATTTTGGTTTTTATTTTAATGAGATAAGCCTGTAAACTCATGCTCATGCGTAATTTGATCGACTCGACCTTTTGTTTACTATGGAATCGCGTACATGCGTGAATAGGTTGGTACATCCTTTTGTAAATAATAAATTGTGAACATGTGAAATTTGGTCGAATGATCTTGTATATAATCTTGAATATCGTGTACATGTGTTATTCGGTCGACAAGACCTCTATTTACATAGAAATAATCGTGTACATGCATTATTTAGTCGACAAGACCTTTATTTAGATAAAATTAATCGCGTACGTGCGTTATTCAGTCGACAAGACCTTTATTTACATATAAATAATCGCGTACATGCATTATTTGGTTGACAAGACCTTTATTTACATCGAAGTAATCGTGTGCATGCGTTATTTGGTTGACATGACCTTTATTTACATAGAATTAATCGCATACATGTGTTATTTGGTTGACAAGACCTTTATAGAATTAATCGCATACATGCATTTTGTGTTAATATACTATACTTGTCCTCAGTTCTATTCCCCCCACTCTCAATATGTGATGTCGAATGAGGGTTTGAGAGTTGATTCTGTCACCGTCGATCGATTTTGTCATGTCGCTCTATGATAGAAATTTATTGCTCGTCAATGTCGTCAGCTTATATAGAGCAAGATGTGAATTTTTTGTGAGTTTAGTTTACACTTAGTTGCACTAAGTTTTCATCATTGCTCCTTAAGGGTCGACTTGCTAGCATTGATAAAAAATAATGAGAAATATTGAGAAATAAACAAGTTTGGAAATGACATTGTTTTAAATGTAGAGCGTTCCAACTGGTGTGTAACTCTTGACTGTCGAGTCCTCGTAACTTTTATGCCCCTCGTCCCTTTATGTCAGTTATTTGGTAGGGCCCTTCCCATGTCGGACCTAGCTTTCCCGTTTCTTCTTCTTTTGTATTTTGGAAGATGTGTCGGAGTACCCAGTCGTTGATTTTGAATACCCTGATCCGTACTTTCTTGTTGTAGTGTTGAGCAACTTGTTATTGGAACGACTGTATTCATAGATTGGCACGTTCTTGACATTCATCTAGGTGATTTAATTCGAAAGTGGGTTCCAAGTTGTTTTGCTCCTTATTTGGGTTTTTGCTTTGGGGGCTCGCAAGCCTTGTCTCGATTGGGATCACTGCTTCCGAGCCATATACAAACGAGAATGGTGTTTCACCGGTCGATTGTCGGGGCGTGGTTCTATACGACTATAGTATCTCTAGGAGTTTTTATGCCCACTCGCTTTTTTCTGCCTCAAAGTGTTTCTTGAGTGTGTTGACGATATTTTTGTTTGTCGACTCCGTTTATCCGTTGGCTTAGGGATAGCACGGCAATGAAAAGCTATGTTTTATGCCATACTTGTTGCTAAAGTTCTTGAAGTTGTATGATATCAATTGGGATCCATTGTTGGTCACTATTTCCCAAGGTACACCAAACCTCTAAATGATATTTTTTCATACGAAATTACGTACCTCAATGTCGCGAACTTACTAGAAAGCTTTGATTTCGACCCATTTAGTGAAGTAGTCTGTCAATACTGGCATGTAGAATACACCTTCTGGCGCTGCGGGGAGTTTGCCTACAATATCCATTCCTCATTTCATAAAAGGCCAAGGGGTTGAAAGTGAGTTTAACATACCTAGTGGGAGGTGTGACACTGGTGTAAATCTTTGGCATTTGTCGCATGATTTCACATGGTTTCGAGAGTCAGTACGCATTGTCAGTCGTAGTATCCTGCTATGATGGCTCTGTTCAACAAGCTTCGAGTGCTGGAATGATTTCCACATTCTTCGTAATGTAGGCTCTTGAGGACGTCGAATGCTTCTCGTGGAGTTACGCATCTCAAATAGGGTCCTGTAAATGATTTTTTATATAACTTATTGTATAAAACGCAGAATTTTGCTGCTTTAGCTTTGATCTTCCTTGCTTCGGTTCTGTCACCAGGTAGAATGTTAGCTTGGAGGTAACTCAGTATAGGATCCATCCATCTTGTTCCATGGTCGACTGGTACAACTACTTCGGCCTCCTCTATATTTGGTGACATAAGATGTACGATAAAGATTGATTTCGAACCATTAGTCGTAGTCGATCCGAGACTTGCCAACGCGACTGCTCGTGAATTCTCCAATTTGGTATTTGTTGGATAGTAAATTCATCGAATGTCGACTGCAGTTGTTTTGTCTTTGCCAAGTATGCTATCATCCTTTGATCCCTGGCTTCGTATAATTCATTCATCTGTCGGACGACGAGTTGCGAGTTGTTTTGAACTTGGATTTTTCTGATATTTAAACATTTTACGAGGTCGAGTCCAGCAATTAGTGTTTCGTATTTGGCTTAGTTGTTTGTCACACGGAACTCACAGTGGATTGATTTTTCTGAGATATCTCCTGGTAGGGATTTAAGTACTAGCCCTAGTCCACTTATTTTTATGTTGCTGGAACCATCGACTGATAAGGTTCATTTCTCGGTTGTAGTACTCTCTATTAGGGATACTAATTCTTGTTCGGCCTGCATATTCTTACAAGGGGTAAAATCTGCTATAAAGTCAGCCAATACTTGTGATTTCATTGCTGTCTATAAATGGAAGTTGATGTCATTCTCACTAAGCTCGATAACCCATTTCGCCAATCGACCTAAAAGTTCAGGTTTATGAATAATATTTTTGAGCTGAAATGAAGTTAATACCTTAATGGAGTGACATTGGAAGTATGATCTTAGTTTACGTGCTGCTATGACTAGAGCTAATGCTGGCTTTTCTAGTCGACCGTATCGTGTTTCTGCTTCGAGCAATTCTTTACTTACGTAATATACCAGATGTTGAACGTTATACTCTTCTCTGATTAATATGGTGCTTATAGTTGCGTCGGACACTACTAGGTATACGAGCAATGTTTCGTTGTCTTTGGGTTTCGACAGTAGTGGAGGTGAGGTCAAATAGATTTTCAAGTCCTGCAGTGCCTTCTCGCAATCGTTGTTCCATTCGAACGTTTTTTTCTTTGTCAAAGTGTCGAAGAAATGGTGGCATTGTTCAGACGACTTAGAGATGAACATATTTAGAGCTGCTACGCGACCTGTGAGTTTTTGCACATATTTGATGCATCTAGGCAACCTGATTCTTTTTATCGACTGAATTTTGTCTTGGTTGGCTTCGACACCTCTTTGGGTGACTAAGTGCCCTAAAAACTTCCCTGAGGATACATCGAAAGAGCATTTAGTTGGGTTGAGTTTCATACCATATTCATCGAATATGTCAAAAGATTGTCTCAAGTGCTCAATGTGTTGTTGCGCGACTAGCGATTTAACCAGCATGTCGTCGATGTAGATCTCTATCGTCGAGCTAAGCATTTTAGCGAACATTTTGTTAACTAGCCTCTGGTAGGTCGCACTTGCATTTTTAAAACCAAAATGCATGACTTCATAACAAAAATGACCTCGCTTTGTGACGAAAGCTATTTTTTCCTGGTCGTCAAGGTGTATCAAGATCTAGTTGTAGTCTAAGTATGCATCCATGAAGTTGAGTAATTCATGTCCCGCGGTTGCGTTGACTAGCATGTCGATGTGGGGGAAAGAGAATGAATCTTTGGTGCACGCCTTGTTGAGGTCTATGAAGGCGATGCAAACGCGTCACTTTTCGTTCTTTTTCTTCACGACAACGACGTTTGCTAACCAGTTAGGATATTTCACCTCTTTCACCGATCTGATGTTGAACAACTTTTGGATCTCTTCATTGATCACTTTATTTCTTTCTGGAGTGAACTTCATTTTTGTTTCACGGGTTGGTGATTTGGATCAACCTGCAATTTATGAACCATTATCTCTAGGTCGATACCGACCATGTCTAAGTGTGACCAAGCGAAACTACTCCGTCGTTCCTTTAAGAATTCAATCAATCGCTCGCGGATATCCTTAGGTGGTCTGGATTCGACGAAGACTTTACGTTCTGGATTTTTTGGGTCGATCAACACCTTATCGAGTTCTTCCATTCTCGGATTGTTTGGAGTCGACTTGACCTTGGTTTCCTGTAATTACTATAATTTTTCTTTCTTCTTTTTCATGGCATTTTAGTAGCACTCCTTGGCTACTCTCTGTTCCCCTTTTATTTCTCTTACTCCTCATCTGGTTGGGAATTTAATCATTTGATGGTAGGTCGACGATATGACCTTCATCTCTTGTATCCAAGGTCTGCCCAGGATTGCATTGTACGAGGACTGACAATCGATCACTAGGAAATTGATGTAAAGGTTGACTCCTGCGAAGTAAACTGGTAACACAATCTCGCCTAATGTACTTTTTTGTTCTCCACTAAACCCTGTCAGCACAGTCGTTTGACAACTGAGTTTGGTTTCATCGACCTACATCGCTCCTAAAGCACGGTTAAACAAAATATTACATGAACTACCATTGTCGATCAAAATACGTTTTGTTAAACAGTTTGCAATATGCAAAGAAATAATGATGGCATCATGATGAGGAGAAAACAAATCTGATTTGTTTATAGACTTGAAGGTGACCATTTCGTCGACATTTGTGGGGTGCTCTTGATTAGGTTAAATCTTCGTGTTCGACACTTGTCGTGTGTGCCTCTTTGTTTCCGAATAACTTACGCCACTGACTTCTGATCCTCAAGCGATGTAGTTGATTACTTTATCTTATCGAGGTGGTTCTAATGGATTGTTATTTGCACTGGTTTGCCTCTCGTCGTGTCGAGCGAGGGTTTGTTTCCCCTTATCTGTTAGGAATTCTTACATGTGTCCCTGCTTGAGAAGTTATGCAATTTCTAGTTTAAGGGCGAAACAATCTTCAGTTCGATGGCTGTGATTGCCGTGAAATTCATATCGTGATCTTGCGTCTCGATGTTCTAGAAAGAGCATTCATTTTTCATTGCCATTTGACTGTCTTTCCCATTTCTCTCATCACTGCTACAAGGTCGACCGATTCAATACTTAGATTATATTCCGGCACTCGAATTTGTGGTCGATTCGACCTTGAATTCTCACGTCCATACTGTCATTGATCGCTTGAGCCTTCGTGCCGTGGTTGAGTGCTTCAGCGGTCGTTTGTTGGGTAAGGTTATGTTTTTCTATTGTTAGATCTTCTATCGACTCGATCATTTCTTCTAATTGAATAGTTGTTGACTTTTCCAACGAAGTTGGCTTCGTCTTTTTCCCACTTGATTTAGGCCTAAGCTTTTACCAGTATATTTTCCATCGTCCTACATGGATATTTGGTGAGTTCTTTATAAAGGTCGGAGTCAAACCTAAGGCCTTTTCTAAAGGCGTAGATTGATGTTGCTTGATTGCAATGTAGGATCTGCACTTTCTGTCTATTGATGCGTCCAACGTAAGTCCTTAGATTTTCGCTATGCCTTTGCGTTATAATATATAGGTCGTCCAACTAGTTTTCTAGCTTGCGGCTGCTTGTATATTGCTCCACAAATGTATCTATGAGCTGCGCAAAGGAATTAATAGAATTGTTAGAAAAGTTGGTGTACCATTGTAAAGCTGGACCATTGAGGCTAGACCATTGAGGCTGGACCTAAAGGCTTTGCACATGCATGCTTCTCGTAGGTCACGTGGAATTGTTGCAGTGAACATTCTCTACTTGTATTGTGCTATACGGTCATCTAGATCAGTCGTTCCTTCGTACTGTTTCATGTTTGGGAAGTTGAACTTTTTGGGCATTTCGACCAGGACTACGTCGTCGACAAATGGTGAGTCAACGAAGCTATTTGTCGTGTTTTTACTTATTGGAGCTGGAACTCCTAGAACTCTTGAAATCCTTTTTATAAGGGCTTCCATTTATGCGAACTTGTAAGAGAATTCAATGTTAATAGATGCAAGTAAATCAGATCCGGGTTTTACCAACCCCGATGTCGATTGGATTGACATGGGTGCCCTTAAGACGTTTTCAGGCTGTAGGCCTGTGATTGGGTCCTGTTCGCTTTCATTTGGGGTCGACAAGTTGTTGAGGTTGATTTCAACTCGGGCCATCTGGGGTGTTTGATGATTCTGCCCGACATTGGGATTTACGTCTGGCCTTACTGATCCAACTGGGGCAATCATTGCTGTTCGATTGAATTCTTATTTGTTGTTTGAAATTGGAATTGGGCGTCACATCGTCTCGTTATCTGGTACTACGCCGTCGAGTATAGCTAGTAGCTCGCCATTAATCATTCGAATTGTAACATTTTCTGCTTCGAGTGTCAAGAACTTCGCTGCGTTTGAGGTCATTAGGGCAGTCAGCACCGCGATTTATTCTTCGACGGTTGATGCATTTCTACCTTCATACATGTTGAAAGGTTCGACTAGCTCGTTTGTAAAGTTGCGATGGGCCCCAAGGTGGACGACAAACTGTAGAAGGTTGACCTACAGTTAATGTGGATCAGGTCAAGTTGTGTTAGGCCCAAGGCAAATTAGTTAAACCTGTCGAATAGATGACGTTGTCTCCTTGATAAACCTACAAGATGAGTTAATCTATCGACCTGGTTTCATTATCTATTTCGTTGAGCCTGCAAAAGAATAAGAATAGAGATACACTATAAAGAAAACAATGTAGGTAGGGGTTAGATTAATTAGCCTTAGGTTTATTTGGGCTGAGTGACGGCTGACAGTGAATCGCAATCGTGATTTGAATTGGATTCCAAAAGAAAGAGAGCATACAATTAGAGTTTCAATACGCTTTTTAAAAGCTTTGCTAGTAAGAATTTTTTGAGAGCCTTTACTATGAAAAAGCTTTATTATTTATAGGGAATGAACCATCTTCAATATTCACTTGATCGTGAGTTGATTGTGGGTGAGATTTCAGGAGAGATTCTCTCTCTTTGAAATGCACGTTATCTATATCTTGTAACTGAAGATTGACTTGGTCTTTAATCTGCCAAGTCTTTTAGCTGGTACTCGTTTTTAAAGTTGCGATGGCCCTAAGGTGGACGACAAACTATAGAGGGTCGACCTACGGTTAATGTGGATCGGGTTGGGTTGTGTTAAGCCCAAGGCAACTTAGTTAAACCTGTAGAATAGATGATGTTGTCCCCTCGATAAACCTGCAAGATGAGTTAATCTATCGACCTGGTTTCGCTATCTTCTTCGTTGAGCCTACAAAAAAATAAGAATAGAGATACACTATAAAGAAAACAATGTAGGTGGGGGTTAGATTAATTAGCCTTAGGTTTGTTTGGGCTGAGCGAAGACTGACAGTGAATCGCAATCGTGATTTGAATCGGATTCCAGCAGCTGGAGAGAATATGATTAGAGTTCCGATACGCTTTTTGTAAGCTTTGCTAGTGAGAATTTTTTGAGAGCCTCTACTATGAAAAAAGCTTTATTATTTATAGGGAATGAACCATCTTTAACGTTCACTTGATCGTGAGTTGATTGTGGGTGAGATTTCAGGAGAGATTCTATCTCTTTGAAATGCACGTTATCAACATCTTGTAACTAAAGACTGACTTGGTCTTTAATCTGCCAAGTCTTTTAGCTGGTACTCGTTTGTAAAGTTGCGATGGCCCCAAGGTGAACGACAAACTGTAGAGGGTTGACCTACGGTTAATATGGATCGGGTCGGGTTGTGTTAGGCCCAACTCAACTTACTTAAACCTTGTCAAATAGATGGTGTTGTCTCCTCGATAAATCTACAAGATGAGTTAATCTATCGACCTGGCTTCGCTATCTTCTTCGTTGAGCTTGCAAAAGAATAAGAATAGAGATACACTATAAAGAAAACAATGTAGGTGAGGGTTAGATTAATTAGCCTTAGGTTTGTTTGGGCTAAGCGACGGCTGCAGTGAATGACAATCGTGATTTGAATCGGATTCCAACAGCTGGAGAGAATACGATTAGAGTTCCAATACGCTTTTTGTAAGCTTTGCTAGTGAGAATTTCCCGAGAGCCTTTACTATGAAAAATCTTTATTATTTATAGGGAATGAACCATCTTCAACGTTCACTTGATCGTGAGTTGATTGTGGGTGAGATTTCAGGAGAGATTCTCTCTCTTTGAAATGCACGTTATCAACATCTTGTAACTGAAGACTGACTTGGCCTTCAATCTACCATGTCTTTTAGCTGGTACTCATTTGTAAAGTTGCGATGAGCCCCAAGGTGGACGAAAAACTGTAGAGGGTCGACCTACGGTTAATGTGGATCGGGTCGGGTTTTGTTAGGCCCAATGCAATTTAGTTAAACTTGTTGGATATATGTTGTTGTCTCCTCGATAAACCTGCAAGATGAGTTAATTTATCGACCTGGTTTCGCTATCTTCTTCGTTGAGCTTGCAAAAGAATAAGAATAGAGATACACTATAAAGAAAACAATGTAGGTGAGGGTTAGATTAATTAGCCTTACGTTCGTTTGGGCTGAGTGACGGCTGACAGTGAATCACAATCATGATTTGAATCGGATTCCAGCAGCCGGAGAGAATACGATTAGAGTTCCAATAGGCTTTTTTTAAGCTTTGCTAGTGAGAATTTTCCGAGAGCCTTTACTATGAAAAACTTTATTATTTATAGGGAATGAACCATCTTCAACGTTCACTTGATCGTGAGTTTATTGTGGGTGAGATTTCAGGAGAGATTCTCTCTCTTTGGAATGCACGTTATCCACATCTTGTAACTGAAGACTGACTTGGTCTTCAATCTGCCAAGTCTTTTAGCTGGTGCTCGTTTGTAAAGTTGTGATGGGCCCCAAGGCGGACGACAAACTGTAGAGGGTCAACCTACGGTTAATGTGGATCGGGTTAGGTTGTGTTAGGCCCAAGGCAACTTAGTTAAACCTGTCAAATAGATGATGTTGTCTCCTCGATAAACCTGCAAGATGAGTTAATCTATGTACCTGGTTTCGCTATATTTTTCGTTGAGCCTGCAAAAGAATAATAATAGAGATACACTATAAAGAAAACAATATAGGTGAGGGTTAGATTAATTAGCCTTAGGTTTGTTTGGGCTGAGCGACGGCTGATAGTGAATCGCAATCGTGATTTGAATTGGATTCCTGCAGCCGGAGAGAATACGATTAGAGTTCCAATACGCTTTTTGCAAGCTTTACTAGTGAGAATGTTTCGAGAGCCTTTACTATGAAAAAGCTTTATTATTTATAGGGAATGAACTATCTTCAACGTTCACTTAATTGTGAGTTGATTGTGGGTAAGATTTCAGGAGAGATTCTCTCTCTTTGAAATGCACGTTATCCACATCTTGTAACTGAAGACTGATTTGGTCTTCAATCTGCCAAGTCTTTTAGCTGGTACTCGATTGTAAAGTTGGGATGGGTCATAAGATAGATGATAAACTGTAGAGGGTCGACCTACGGTTAACGTGGATCGGGTCGGGTTGTGTTAGGCCCAAGGCAACTTAGTTAAACTTGTCGAATAAATGATGTTGTCTCCTCGATAAACCTGTAAGATGAGTTAATCTATCGACCTGGTTTCGCTATCTTCTTCGTTGAGTCTGCAAAAGAATAAGAATAGAGATACACTATAAAGAAAACAATGTAGGTGGGGGTTAGATTAATTAGCCTTAGGTTTGTTTGGGCTGAGCGACGACTGACAGTGAATCGCAATCGTTATTTAAATCGGATTTCAGCAGCTGGAGAGAATATGATTAGAGTTCCAATACACTTTTTTTATGCTTTGCTAGTGAGAATTTTTTGAGAGCTTTTACTATGAAAAATCTTTATTATTTATAGCGAATGAACAATCTTCAATGTTCATTTGATCGTGAGTTGATTGTGGGTGAGATTTCAGGAGAGATTCTCTCTCTTTGAAATGCACGTTATCCACATCTTGTAACTGAAGATTGACTTGGTCTTCAATCTGCCAAGTCTTTTAGCTGGTACTAGTTTATAAAGTTGCGATGGCCCCAAGGTGGACGACAAACTATAGAGGGTCGACCTACGGTTAATGTGGATCTGGTAAGGTTGTGTTAGGCCCAAGGCAATTTAGTTAAACCTGTCAAATAGATGATGTTGTTTTCTCGATAAACCTGCAAGATGAGTTAATCTATGGACCTGGTTTCGCTATCTTCTTTGTTGAGCCTGCAAAAAAATAATAATAGAGTTACACTATAAAGAAAACAATGTAGGTGAGGGTTAGATTAATTAGCCTTAGGTTTGTTTGGGCTGAGCGACGGCTGACAGTGAATCACAATCGTGATTTGAATCGGATTCCAGCAGTCGGAGAAAATACGATTAGAGTTCCAATATGCTTTTTGTATGCTTTGCTAGTGAGAATTTTCCGAGAGTTTTTACTATGAAAAAGCTTTATTATTTATAGGGAATGAACCATCTTCAACGTTCACTTGATCGTGAGTTAATTGTGGGTGAGATTTCATGAGAGATTTTCTCTCTTTGAAATGCACGTTATCCACATCTTGTAACTGAAGACTAACTTGGTCTTCAATTTGCCAAGTTTTTTAGCTGGTACTCGTTTGTAAAGTTGCGATGGGCCCCAATGTGGATGACAAACTGTAGAGGGTCGACCTACAGTTAATGTGGATCGGGTCGGGTTGTGTTAGGCCCAAGGCAACTTAGTTAAACTTGTCGAATATATGATGTTGTCTCCTCGATAAACCTGCAAGATGAGTTAATCTATCGATCTGGTTTCGCTATCTTCTTCGTTGAGCCTGCAAAAGAATAAGAATAGAGATACACTATAAAGAAAACAATGTAGGTGGGGGTTAGATTAATTAGTCTTAGGTTTGTTTGGGCTGAGCGACGATTGACAGTGAATCGCAATCGTGATTTGAATCGGAGTCCAGCAGTCGGAGAGAATACAATTAGAGTTCCAATAAGCTTTTTGTAAGCTTTGCTAGTGAGAATTTTTTGAGAGCCTTTACTATGAAAAAGCTTTATTATTTATAGGGAATGAACCATCTTCAACGTCCACTTGATCGTGAGTTGATTGTGGGTAAGATTTCAGGAGAGATTCTCTCTCTTTGAATCTCTCTTTGAAATGCACGTTATCCACATCTTGTAACTTAAGATTGACTTGGTCTTTAATCTGCCAAGTCTTTTAGCTGGTACTCGTTTGTAAAGTTGAGATAAGCCCCAAGGTGGACAATAAACTGTAGAGGGTCGACTTACGGTCAATGTGGATCGGGTCGGGTTGTGTTAGGCTCAAGGCAACTTAGTTAAACTTGTCGAATAGATGATGTCGTCTCCTCGATAAACCTGCAAGATGAGTTAATCTATCAACCTGGTTTCACTATCTTCTTCGTTGAGCCTGCAAAAGAATAAGAATAGAGATACATTATGAAGAAAACAATGTAGGTGTGTGTTAGATTAATTAACCTTAGGTTTGTTTGGGCTGAGCGACGGCTAACAATGAATCGCAATCGTTATTTGAATCGGATTCCAATAGCCGGAGAGAATACGATTAGAGTTCCAATACGCTTTTTGTATGCTTTACTAGTGAGAATTTTTTAAGAGCCTTTACTATGAAAAAGCTTTATTATATATAGAGAATTAACCATCTTCAACGTTCACTTGATCGTGAGTTGATTGTGTATGAGATTTCAGGGGAGATTCTCTCTCTTTGAAATGCACGTTATCCACATCTTGTAACTGAAGACTGACTTGGTTTTCAATCGGCCAAGTCTTTTAGCTGGTACTTATATTGGGTCAGCCCGATGTAACGGGTCTGTATAAGAGACTACACTAAAAAGGTTTAGGCTTCAAAACGTTGGGTTTATGGACTATTTTTGTCTACCACACTCTTTAACTCATGAATTATTATAATATTTTTTAAAAATAAATAAATAAATAAAATGTGGAAGACAACAATGGGACACGCTGACGCTGCATATTGATCACACGTGTGAAAACACAACAGCCGGGTCTTAAAGATTTTTCATCACCCAAAAAAAAAAAAAAAAAAAAAAGGGAAACCCCACACTACAAAAGCATGAAAGCAGCGTTTCGAAACGCCGTTTCTTTTATAACACACTCTCGCTCCATAAACCCCAACCCTCCACCCGTCGTCGTCTCTCTCCTCCCGCTCATTTCCATCGCCGCCGTTCCTTCTCCTTCTCCGTCGCTCCTCCGCCACACTAGACTCGAAACTCTCCGCCCGTTCTCATCGCCACTGCGTCGGTACTCGATGGCGGGCAGTGAGGCTCCAGCGTCAGCGTCCCTGGATAAGCAGTTCGAAGACATCCGTGTCCAGCTGGAAGAGAGCGGAAGCTTGCGCGAGCGCATACGAGCCATCGTTATGGAAATCGATTCCAGCACGAGGATCATGCACTCTAGTCTTCTTCTTGTTCACCAGTCTCGTCCCCTTCCCGGTAAACCAAAAATCACTTGTTCGTTTGATGTGTGTAGTGGTTTGTTTGTTTTTCTATGATACGTGATGGAAATAAAAAGCGAATGGTCAAAGTTTATTGTTGAATTGTGTGTTTACTTGGATTACATTTATTAGTTAAAAATGAAATGATAATTCATTATTTGGTCACTATTAAGGTCCAGTTAGGGATATTAGTTGAGAAAAACTAACGATACACTTTCGGATACTCCTGTACTTGGATTAGAGCATTTGCGAATCCCACTTTGGAGAGTTTTTGGATCAATATGATGAATGAAATGACTAAAAGTTTGATTATGATGTCGTGTAGAGGTTTTAGAGAAAGCCAAGGTTCAAATTGATGCGCTGAAGGGACTTTACAGTCGACTAGCTGAAGTTATACGTGAATGCACTGAAGAATATTACAGGTTAGTAGCATTTCTTAGAAAATATAGGTGTATTCGATTATTTCTATATAAGTTACTGTTTGTTGTTGTTTTTCTACTTAGGTATCATGGTGATTGGAGGAGTGCAACACAGACTGTTGTTAGCCTGCTTTCTTTTATGCACTGGCTGGAGACTGGAAGCCTTCTTATGCATGCAGAAGCTGAAGAAAAACTTGGGTGTATGTTGTTGCCGTCAATCACTACTTATTAATCTGATATATGTGTGTGAGCAAGAAAAATTTCCTCTTTATCTAGCTTTCAGATCCTGATAAGCTGCTTTGAGAAGTCTTTGTTGATATATTGCTTGTTGATCAGAGCATTTTTTGTTTTAATCTAATAGGTCTTGTTTAGAGTTTGTAGGGTGAAAAGCATGAATGTCTTGTATTTTATTGTCAACATTAGTATACTCTCCATGGCCATGGCCATGGCCTTTATTTTCTCCTCTGCCAACATTGTAAAAATAAAAAATAAAAACGGAAATGGAATACTACAAAATATCAGTGAGCTTAAGGTCAGGTCATTACTTATAGCATAAATTTGAACTTTTATGTATATATATATATTTTTATAAGAGGTTTTGGCATATTTTGTCTTATCACATTCAGCTTCTTGTTTTTGTGGATTTTTTTTCCTTCTTTGTTTTTTTCTTTTTCCCTGAAGAGACGAGTCATTCTTGGATATGCTACATTTGATCAAGTCCTAAAAGGAAAATTTTCTTTGTTATTATGTTTAGACTAGACTCCTAACTTCTACTAGTCCATTCATGTTTGATTCTGTTTGTTTTTAGGAATGGTTTCAAAATCATTTTAAATGCTTTCAATAAATTGATTGAGGTAATTCAGCCCTTTTCCAATTGGGCAACTCATTTCATGGTGGAACTGATCCATCATTCCATTAGTCAGTTGCAGTCAGGTTAGTTTAGAATAAATTTCAAGTGTCATGTCATGTGTAATGGGAAATTAACCCAGAAAGCCAAGTTTGTCAAGGAAAATCATATATGCTTTTCCAGACACTAAATGTTCATTTTCAGTGAGATTGTAAAAAGAGATTTAAGAGCTTTTGATTGATTGTAAAATGTGAATCCTCAATCATAATCAATGTCCAGTAGAAAACTGATGTTGCATTAGGATTTAGGTTGACTGTTAATGGATTGATTTAGAAGACCTATAGCTTCCCTATTCAGGCAAGAAAGAAGCTTAAATTTACCCATTTCAAAATTTCCATGTCCATTACTCCATTTTGTTTATTTTGCGAGTTAAAAGTGATTATGTCATGATGATCTTTCGGTAAGTGAAATTGCAAGTTTATAATAGTATGTATTGTATTCAATTATTATTATTAATTTTTTTTATAATCTCTTTTATGTTCCGGTGAATTTTGGAGAGAGTGTTTCCCAAAATCTTATTTTGTAAATGAACTGATACAAAACTTATATATCATTCAAGGTACCAGACTCCCTTGAATGTAGTACAGCAATTACAGCAGTTAGCTAAGTTCTAGGCTGAGATAAAGAATAATCTTACCTCTTATTTTAAATAAAACTCTATCCTAGAAACAGTAAATAATAAAGATAAATACAAAGATATATACTAATAATTCTACACCCCACCTCAAGCTGGTTGATATATGTTTATCAAACCCAGCTTGGTACATAATTCATCAAAACTTGTCCTAGCTAGGGGTTTTGTTAAAATATCTGCTGTCTGAGAAGTAGATGGAACATAGCTCAAATTGACACTTCCTTCTTCAAGCTTCTCTTTGATGAAGTGTCTGTTGATTTCAACATGCTTTGTCCGGTCATGAAGTACTGGATTCCTAGCTATTAGAATAGCAAATTGGTTATCACAATACAGTTGCACAGCACTGTCTTGTGGCATCCTCAATTCGGTTAACACCCTTTTCAGCCAAACTCCTTCACAGATTCCTTGTGCCATTGCCCTAAACTCTGCTTCAGCACTGCTTCTTGAAATTACAGATTGTTTCTTGCTTCTCCAGGTCACAAGATTGCCCCACACAAAAGTACAGTAACCAGATGTGGACCTTCTATCAGTAACAGACCCTGCCCAATTGCATCAGTAAAAATCTCAACAGCCTTACTATTATTTTTCTTAAAAAATAATCCTCTGCCCGAGGTCAATTTCAAGTATCTTAGAATCCTGTACACTGCCTCCATATGCTCCTCAGTAGGTCTGTTCATGAATTGGCTAACTGCATTAACCGGAAAACCTATGTCTGGACGTGTATGTGAAAGGTAGATTAGCTTCCCTACTAATCTTTGATACCTCCCTTTATCAACCGGTGCACTTCCCTCAACACTTCCTAACTTCATGGTGTAGTCCATTGGAGTGTCTATTGGCTTACAATCCTCCATGCCAGTTTCCTTCAACAAGTCCAGAACATATTTACGTTGTGAGACTGCTATCCCTTCTTTAGATCGTGCTATCTCCATGCCTAGAAAGTATTTAAGACTTCCTAGGTCTTTTATTTCAAACTCTCTTGCCAAAACTTGCTTCAAAGCTTGTATTTCTTCTTCACAATTACCTATGAGAATGATATCATCTACATATACTATAAGAATGGTTATTTTACCTCCAATTGAATGCTTGACAAACATGGTGTGGTCGGTTTGGCACTGTATGAACTTGCATTTCTTGACAGCCTTGGTAAAATGATCGAACCAAGCACGCGGGGACTGTTTCAGTCCATGCAAACTCTTCTGAAGTTTGCAAACCAGATTGTTGCCCCCTTTCTTCTTCAAACTCGGTGGAACACTCATATAAACCTCCTCCTCAAGGTCACCATTTAGGAACGTATTTTTGACGTCCAGTTGGTGAAGTTTCCAATCCAAACTAGTTGCCAAGGAGAGTAAAATCCGAATTGTATTAAGCTTAGCAATTGGTGCGAAGGTCTCCTCATAGTCTATTCCGTACGTTTGAGTAAAATCCTTCGCTACCAGCCTTGCTTTATACCTTTCCACCGTTCCATCAACTTTGTATTTAATCGTGAACACCCATTTACATCCAACTGGGTGTTTTCCTTCTGGCAGTTCTGTTACAAGCCAAGTCCGGTTTTTCTCTAAAGCCTTGAGTTTCTCATTAATAGCAGCCTTCCATTCCGGTACCTGTAGTGCTTCCTCAACACAATTTGGTATTTGTGTCTGCATAAGATTTGTAGAGAATGCTTGAAACTGTGGAGATAGACCTGTGTAAGAGATATACTTACATAATGGATATAAAGACCTACTGCGACATTCTCTAACCCCCTTTCTGAGTGCAATTGGTTCCTCACTTTTATCTGTTTCATGGCTGCTATCTGTTTTCTCTTCTGCTTGTTCTTCAGGTTTGTTTTCAAGAACTGTTTTGCCCGGATCAGATTCATGACTTTGATTGTCTTGAAGCGGGTCTGCTACTTGTTTCAAGTTTCTTCCTTTCGGTGATAAAACAATGAGAGGTTTTTCGGTATTTTTTGATCGTCTCGGTTCAGATAGAATTGGTTCAGGAGTGTTTTGCTGAATTTGATCTTCTTGAATTTGACTTTGGCTAGGACAATGAGGTGTTTGGGTTTGTGGACTTTGAAATGTTTGAGTTTGAGTGGGATTCTTAGTCATTCTATTAGGAGAATCATTAACGGGATAAAACACAATTTCTTGCTGAATTTTAGGCTGACCAGAATATCTAGAAATAGAAGGAATAACAGACTCTTCAAATATTGAATTACCCAAATCACGGTAGAACCTTGAATCCCAAAAACATACAGAATCGTTCTCCCCTTTGTTTTTGGTATAAAATGGCTGAGTTTCCAAAAAGGTGACATCTTTGGAACAATAAAATTTAAACTCTTTTTGTGTTGGAGAGTATCCAACAAACACACACTTAGGAGATTTTGGGTCTAACTTACTTATATGAATTTGATTTATGTGAACAAAAACAGTACATCCAAATACTTTAATAGGAAGATCTGAAATCAATTTGGTATTTGGTTAATTTTTCTGAAAAACATTGTAAGGAGTTTGAAAACTAAGAACTCTAGATGGTAGCCTGTTAATTAAAAAAGTTGCTGTCAAAACTGCTTCCCCCCAAAGATACTTAGGCACATTACTAGTGAACATTAATGATCTAGCTACTTCTAGTATATGTTTATTTTTCCTTTCTGAGACTCCATTTTGTTGTGGAGTCTCGATACAGGAACTTTGATGGACAATACCTTCCTGTAGCGAAATTTTTTTTAAAACAGTATTAAAAAACTCCTTCAAAATTTTAAAAACAGTATTTTAAAAATCTGATCTGAACATTTTAACCCTTGTTTCAAATTGATTTTGTATCATTCTGACAAAATTTGGAAAGATTTTACTCACTTCATTTTTCTCTTTCATAAGATAGACCCAAGTGAGTCTAGTATGGTCATCAATAAATGTGACAAACCAGCTAGCTCCAGTGATATGTGGAACCCTAGCCGGACCCCACACATCACTATGTATTATTGTGAAAGGATGAGATTCTTTATAATTCTGATTTGGATAAAAAGAGCGAGTCTGTTTAGAAAGATTGCAAATTTCACAATGAAAAAATTGAGGCTTTTTATTGCGAAATAATTCAGGAAATAGTTTTTCTAGCTACAAAAAGTTAGGATGTCCTAATCTATAATGCCATAGAAAAACTTCTCTATCTTTATTCAAATTAGAACCACTATCCTTATTTAAAGAAACACTGCTAACAAGATTCCTATGGAAAGACACTCCTTACTGAATAAGGTTGCTTGTTGGAATCAGATTTCACCTGAAACAAGTAAAGTCTAGCATTCAATTCAGCACTGCCAATCGTCTTCCCCGAGCTCAAGTCCTGAAACATACAACCAGCATTAGAAAACTTAACTTCACAGTTCATATCAGCAATTAACTTACTTATTGAGAGGAGATTACAATCCAAATCTGGTACGTATAGAACTGATTGCAAAGTAATATGAAGAGAGATAACAATCAAACCTATTCCAACCACTTTAGACAATGAACCGTTGGCTATTTTCACAGATGATCCACCATGACTAGGAGATAATCTCTCAAACAATGACTTGTCTCCAGTCATGTGATCAGTAGCTCCTGAGTTGACAATCCAAGACCCTTGTGTATTTTTTCTAGAGTATAAAGCAGACAAGAAATTACCTTTTTGAGCCACTGTCCCAGTTCCAACGATTGAATGCTGTGAATTGAAGAGCTTTTGCAGCAAGTCCATTTGTTCCTTGTTGAAAAGACTCTGTTCGTTGGACTGTGATGAATCACCACCTGCGACATGGTTCCCACGAATCTCATTGCTTGACCTAGGCTTCCAGTTAGCAGGCTTTCCATGTAACTTCCAACAATACTCTTTTAAATGACCAATCTTCTTACAATAATCACACCAGGGTCTTCCTTTGTTTGCTTTATTCTCCCCTGTAGCAATCTGACTTCCACGAACAGCCAAAGCAGATCCCTCAGACTCCCCAGACCTGATACCGTCAGACTTACTTGATGTACCCATCATGACAATTTTCCTGCACTTCTCCCTTCTAATCTCAGAAAAAACCTCATGAATTCCAGGCAAGGGCTTGATTCCCAGAATCCTTCCTCTAACAGCATCTAAATTCGGATTTAGACCAAGTAAAAATTGGAATATCCGCTTCTGCTCCACAATATTTTTAAATAATTTGCTGTCATCCGGGTCTTTCCATTGATACTTCTCATACAAATCAAGTTGCTGCCAATTCTGGGTTAGTTTGATTAAAAAACTGAGTGACGGTTAACTCACCTTGCCTTAGATCGAAAAGGGCACTTTCAATACCAAACAATTCTGCTATGTTGTCACTGCTGGAGTAAGTCTGTTTTGCTGCATTCCAAATTTCTTCTGCAGTTTCGTATAGCAGAAAATTCTCACCAATTTCATTAGTCATTGAATTGATGAGCTAGGATTTTACCATGCTGTTCTCTGCCTTCCACTGTTTGTAGGCTGAATCCTCCTTGTTTGGTGGTTCAGTGGCACCGGTAATATGATTATCCCTTCCTTTTCCTTGAATAAACCAGGACACAGACTGAGACCACTGAAGGTAATTGTGTCCTGTGAGTTTATGCCCAGTGATTGGCATATGGGAAGTGTTATCATTATTCCAATTGTTAGATCCACCACCATTGTTTGAAGATGATGATGGTTCTTTAGAAGAAGATGCAGAAGACTTCTCTGAAGGGGAAAGATTAGTCATTCCTTAATTTGTTATTTTAGGTTTTCAGAGGAGGCTCTGATACCATGTGAATTTTGGAGAGAGTGTTTCCCAAAATCTTATTTTGTAAATGAACTGATACAAAACTTATATATCATTCAAGGTACCAGACTCCCTTGAATGTAGTACAGCAGTTACAGCAGTTACAGCAGTTAGCTAAGTTCTAGGCTGAGATAAAGAATAATCTTATCTCTTATTTTAAATAAAACTCTATCCTAGAAACAGTAAATAATAAAGATAAATACAAAGATATATACTAATAATTCTACAGTTCCTTTATCTGAAGCTCTGATATTTGATATTCAATAATGCAGTCAACTCTGCAGGGTTTGCTTTGGACATTGAGGATTATCTTACTGGTGAGTATTCTAATAGATATCATATATATATATATCTTCAAGAGACTGCTTCTGTGAAATGATGTAACTTTTCTGTAATAATTATAAGTTCTATTTGCCATGAATTGCAGATCAGGTCTGTGTGTTTTTTACTTTTGGTAAATATGCATGCCAATATGACATAAACACTGAATTAGCTAGCTCCACTTTATGCAAAGTGTGGGTAAGAGTACATGCAAAATACCCATCTAGGATCTTGCTTTAGCAAGGGCAGCACTGTGTATTGATCTCTTTACTGATTTAGGTATAGTCAATGAGCAAAATCACAACACATGCGCACACATAAGATCTATATGATAGAGTTTTAAAGACATTGTAATCAATCTCAGAAGTGCAATGACTTACTATCAGGGCATACGGGTGGGGTGGGGCTGTGTTTGTGCTCATCTGACTCAAGGTCAAGTCTATATTCTGACCTTGTTTCCTAAGACATTCAATACTAAGCAATCAGCATTTCAAGTATTTATATGGGGCAATGGTGGAATTGAGGTTGTACTCGTTAAATTTGGATTGAAGCTTCTATGAAACTAGATGAGTACCACAGTTTTTTAAGAAGTCCTGTATATTTGCACAGTATAACACAATTGAGATGGCACACAAGTATATTGGTTTTGGAGTTGAACTTATTTGATCGATGATGTAGTTAAGATGCATAAAAGAGCATAAGATTCAACCGATAAACTTTCATCCCATTTTTTAGGTTATATCAATCTGATGTTGCCTGTAGTTCTGTCTTCATTTTTATGTTTGTGGTGCACAAAATGCCAATGTTTTTACTGTTCTTTTAGAGCATATCTGAATATCTGATGGAAACATTTGACATATTGTGCAGGTCTTTGTTTCCTGTCCAATGAAATGGTAAGAACTATTATTTGAGTTTCATTAGCATAGTCTATCTTGCGTATTTTAAGGGCTTGACATTCTATTTACTTGCATTGTTTTACATAGATTATAATGTACACATTTGACGGAACTAAAGAAAATTTGGAAATTCTTGATAATTGTAAACATGGTTTGATGAAAATAAGGTAAATATGTAAATGCCTACCTCAGAACATGAGATGTTTTGAAACTGTATTCCGCTATGACTTCAGCAAACTTGTTGGGGTCAAATTGCTCATCTGTCAATTACTTTATTTGGTATCACATCAAAAAGAATTGGTAATTTAGTAGAAATGAGCTAATTATGCAAAATATTGTGGTTTTGCAGCCAAGGTATGTGGTGAACCGAGTACTTGCAGGGGACTATGATTGCCCAAGGAAGGTGTTGAATTTCTTGACAGATCTTAATGCAGCCTTTCGTATGCTTAACCTCCGAAACGATTTCCTGCGCAAAAAGTTTGACAGTAAGTTTTGGCAGCCCTTCCAACTTCTCCATGTTTTAAAACAAGAGCACATATCTCATTACGAATGAGTTGAGTTGTTAAAATCCTTGCTCACCCATGGCAGGTATGAAATATGACCTAAAAAGAGTCGAAGAAGTTTATTATGACATGAAGATACGACGCTTGGCCAGTGAGGATTCAACAGAAAATCATGGAACCGAAGAAGTTCCTGCTGTAGAGAACAAGCTGTAAGTTTGCTCTTCCTAGAGGTTTCAGTTAGGTGAGGTCTGTGACTCTTAACTTTGCCAGAGATAACCAGAAATTTTGTGTTAATGAGAAGAATGAAAGATGGAAATTACTCAGGACGTCCTTAATAGTTACTGTTTAATTTTGGTTTTCTCAGTAAATGTAGACATAACCAGCTATAATTAGAATTATAGATTCTGCATGAGCAGTGCAGGTGGGCTCACCAGTCACCAACTCACCACTACCAAACGTTGACAATTTCATTGAATAGAAATCTAATTACCTTTTGGGTGGTAAAATAGCAAATTCCTTTATGTAGTTCATGTGAACCAATAAATTCGACATCTCAAACCAAATAAGTTTAAGATCTGACTGTGTTTTCTAGCGAATTTTGAAATAATTTATAAATATAAAAAATAAGAGTTTTGGGTCTTTTGATTTTTGTATAACCATCCTTTGTGTTTTTAATTATTTATAAAAGAGAAGAATTTTTGAAAGGTTAAAGATAAAAGATCCTTTTGTTAAAAAGATTAAAGGAGTGATTATTGAAGGATGGTAAATTTGGGGCAAAGAATATGATGCGTTCAAATCATATTGTGGTGGTGGCTCACTGGCTTGCGCTCAAAAGTGCAGCAACGACTGTTACTAATTGGATGGTCGTGATTGAATGTTAAATAAGATAGGGGGAATTGCACAAACATCCCTCAATGTTTGATAAAATTACACGAATATAGCAATTTTGGCCATATACATACAAACTTACCTTAACATTTGAATATTGTTGTACAAACATCCAATACCGTTAGATGGATCCGTTAATCAATATTTAAATAGTAAAAATTCTAAAATACCATTTATTTTTATTTTAAATAAACTAAAAAAAATTAAAAAATAAGATAAAAAATATTAAAAAAATATTTTAAAAAACATTAGTGTATATTAAATCTGAAATCTAGAAAAAAATTTTCATGTTTACAAATTAAAAAAAAATAGTTTTTTTTTAATTTAATAATAAATAAATTTTAAATTTTAAATTTATTGAAAATCAATGAGGAATTGCACAAACTAATTTTTTTTTTTTAAGATGAATTTTTTTTTTCTAGGTTTTAGATTTTAGATACATTCATGTTTTTTTTAAAATAAATTTATCTTATTTTTAAATTTTTTTAGTTTATTTAAAATAAAAACATGGGGTATTTTAGACTTTTTACACGTTTGGCCATTGACTAACAGATTCATCTAACGGTAGGGGATGTTTGTGTAACAATTTTTAAATATTGAGAGAAGTTTATGTGTATATGACTAAAACTATTATATCCGTGTAATTTTATCAAACCTCGAGGGATATTTGTGCAATTCCCTCAATAAGATAAAATAATTTGTTGACAAGATTGGAATTTTGGATTCTCCGGAGAAAAACAGCCCATCCCATCTAGTCACTTGTTCCAGGTCACACCTAGTCCCCTATGGAAGTCACTGTCGAGACTCGAGAGTGTCGAATGTCGAAGCACCAAAAGCATTACAGATTAGGTAAACCACCTGTCCTTTGATGTGCCTCCTCCTCGGGCTACCATCTAGTACAACATTTGCATAGGTGATAGGTCTAATTAACATGCCTTAATACTCTTTACGTGCAATTATTATATCTAAATTATTTTATAAAAAATTCTTAAATGGATTCTTTACATGCAATTATTAGTCCCCATGAAGGCCCCTATACACCATACCAGTATACCACACATCCAAAACCTTTAACAATTATTAATTCATTTCAATGACCAATCAATTTTTCTTAAGTATAATAGTTATATCTTTGACTTTTGTACTAAATTCACTTCTCAAACAGGTATATATATATATATATATACATCCATGATCCATCCAAGCACATTAAAGCATTTTTCTACATACTTCTACATACTTTAAAATCATTTAAATCATACTGTATGATATATAATCATTAATTATATGAGAATTCAATCTGTATAATTAGGGACGGAGAAAATAGGGAAGCCTAACTTATTCCCTTTTTATTATTTTTTAATAAATTTAAAGAATAACCATTAAATTTTTATTTTTTTTCAATTTAACCACTATATTTTTTTATTTACCATTAAAACCGTCCAAACTTTAACTTGTGATTCCACCTCTACGTATCGTACTACATAAATGGTTTGAACGTATACTATACCACCGACGCATGAATCAGTGAACTATTGTATATGGACCGTATGGTTGAGTAGGTTTGGTGAAGGACGTTACCGCGTAGGGCCGGTAGGGCTAGTAGAATTGGGCGAGGTTTGGGGCACACATTGCTAGTGACAAGACTCGACAGTGAACTGAAAGACAGCCTGGGCTTAAACCATCAATGAAAACCGAACCAACCGGTCATAAACCGCCAAAAATCAGCAACTCACTTACACTGGAATGGAGAGAGAGAGAGAGAGAGAGAGTTGTTAAGATGTAATAAAAACTCGCAATTCGTAACGTAACGCCCGCCGTCGATAATGCCAACGTGGACAACCACGCACACACATGTCTCAAGACTGATCACTGATCAGGCCGCAACACCGGACACCAAACACACGTTATGTTATCAGACGTCACATATATACAAAATAAAAAAACACTTGGATTCCGTCTTTGTAATAAAAACCGCCCTCGACCCAACCCAACACAACACAACACACAAAGCACTGAAACATATACTACTACTGCAACACTCTTCCGGTCCTTTTCAGTCTATATATATATTCTTTCTTCCATTTTGTTTAGCTTTTCGGTTTCTAACATAAATCTCCAGAATTTCTCTCGACTCTTGACACATACTCTCTCTGTGAGGTAATTGAGTTCTGATTGTTTCTGTTTTCTATTTTCTTCATCTTGTGATTGTTAGATTTTGCTTCATTTTTTGTTTTTGTTTTGATTTAGTTGTTTGTTTTAGATTTTGTGTAGGTGTAGATCGGAGAATCTGAGCTCGTGCGCTGTTCTTCGCTGATTAATGAGGTGAGTTTTCTTTTCTCCGTCGCTGCAATTTTGTTGCTTTTGCCTTCGTTTTCTGTTTGGTTTCCTAGAAAACGAAGGAAACGGGAAAGAAAAATGTATATCTACCTGCCTGCCTGCGGTTACTTTTTTGTTTTGTCGTTTTCGTTTTTGTTTGTCAGAGGTGGATAAGCTCGCCTCAGCTCAGCCGTTTTTTTAGAGAAAAGAGGAAAACACTCGAGCAAAACCCAACAGCTGTGTAGGGCCCACTTCAGGGTTATTTTTATTTTTGTCTTTTATTGTAACTTTTTTTTTCTTTTTTAATTAAATATGTACTACCTAATTTTTTTCTCGCTAAAATGAAATTAAAAGCTGTCATTACTCATTAAGAATATGATGGCCATCAACTTAAATATGTAATGAGAATTGAGAATCAATGAATGCATTCATTTCATGGTATTCCTGGATTTTCTTCTTGATATGTGGCCATACTGGGTCACTGTAGTAAATGAGATGGTTCTCTTATTTGACATGGTTTGATGATGCAGTGCCTTTTTAGCTGGACATATTGTGTTCCAATGATGAATGGTTTATAATATTGCATTATTTTTTTATTTTTTATTTATTTAATGCTAGGAAAGATGAACAAGATGGTGCATTACTGAAAATGTGAATAGAGGTTAAGAGCATAGCATGAAATGGATCGAGGACCACATTTACTTGAGAATTATGCCAATGCGAAAGCTCAAAGGGTGAGAATGTTTACTTTCTTGAACATGGTTTTCTAGTATAATAAATTTTTGGGATTATTTTATCCACTACCCTTCTCATGTCTATACCAAGTGTTTTTTGTCACTTTCAGTTCATTATGTCATTGGTTTTTCTTCATAGTATGCAGTGCCCTGTAATGAGTAATGGTTGTTATGATTTAGTTTAATATTGTAAATTTTCCTTCAATTACGAAATTTTCTGGAATATTCTTGTAGTTTCTGATTCTTTTTTTTTTTTTTTTTTTTTCCTCTGTGATGACTTTTCTTAGGTAAAGGTAGATGAACCCTTTGTTCCCGCTTTAAAAAAAAAAGAAGCAGCTGAAGTTGAGCATTCACTTGCTGAACCTAAAAGTGAAAATGTTCAAGTTGATGGTGTCTTTGGTTTTAATAAGGAGAATTCAGGAAAATGCTTGGGACTGGAGGACTTCTCTTGTGGATTTGAGTATGGCTTTAGAACAAACTACGGTAATATTCTAATGGTTTTCCTACTACCTTTTAGCTGGTTCTGTCATCTGAGTATATTTAAGTCTGTTTATACTAATTGATTTACTCCTTGTTGTTCTTATAAAGCGCTCCGAGATTTGACTCATACATGTAGTGGACAACTGTACCTAATATGATGTATATATAGATTAACTGAGGTGATAGTGGTTTTGGTGAATAGTTATGTTGAACATAAAGTGATGATTTCAGGGTCTGTGTTTGTTCCGTACTTTTTGTTCTTTAAATTTTCTCATCTCCTGATGTTGGTTTATGTTTGTGATCCTTGATAAGGTGGGCTAGATCTTTACAATATTCAAGGGGAAGATGACTTAAAGCTGGATGTATGTATCTTCCTTAATTTAAATTTTATTATCATGCCTATGTTGCTATCCTGTCTACTCTTCTCTTCCTGAGAGTTGATTATTTTTTGTAATCTTTGCCACTTGGGTTGAACTTTCCACCTTGAAGACGATAGCCAATGTTGTTCGTCTATATCTCTGATTTGGTTTTTATACGACTTGCATATTGTTCTTTGCACTTCGTGGTTTATAATGTCATTTGCAACATGCATTTTGTTTTTGTTTTTGTGGTTTGCGTCTAATCAGATAATGGTCAACTAGGTTCTTGACGGATTGCTGGATGATGTTGATGAAGTAGACGATATTCATGCTGCAAATGCTCTTTCCACCGCATGTGGAGATTTCCTCTTGGGTAAACCTCGTGGTTTTGTCTCTGTAGCTAATTACTATGGTACTTCAAAAGAATACACTTGCGCTAATTTTCCCTTTTTTTTTTTTTAAGTACAGATATTGAATTTGCTGAAATATTTTCCTCATTGGATAACCAACCAACTGAAGGAAAACGTTTAGGTAACTCAAGTTCAGAAAGCCATTCTCCTGGTTTCAGCGGAAATAGCAATGTTGCTATTGGGATATCAGATTCATCAACAGTGACTGTTCCAGAATCTGAATGCAAGATTGACTCACTTGACAAGACTGTCACCTCTGAGCTACATGAAAACTTTAGGAGTAAATGTGAGTGTCAAGTACCAACTAAGGACAAGAAGTGCCCTAGTTCGACTGATGTTCAGAAATTTGATGAGTTGGATAGTAAGAATAGCCCTAATTCACCTGATGTGCAGAAATTTGATAAGTTGGATAGTAAGAATTTCCCTAACTCACCTGATGTGCAGAAATTTGACCAGTTGGATAGTAACAAGTGCCCTAGTTCACCTAATGTGCATAAATTTGATGATTCAGATAGCGACGGCAACCTTTTATTAAGTAGCTTATTGTCTAAGTGTAAGAAGAGGAAAAAGAGCTCTATTCTAGGAACCAGAGTTAAGAGATTACGCAGACCTACTCAGAGGTACATTGAAGAGTTTTCAAACCTGAAGTCTCTATATCATATGGGTGGACAAAAGGATTCTACTGTTGCATTGGAAAAACATCCGAAGGTCAAAGCACCATCTCAATCATGGTTAAGACAAGGGCGCGGAAAGAAAGCTGCACCTGTATTGGTATGGAAAGTTTTTACCCTCTTGATAGTATTCTATTTGTCCTCCATTAAATTAAAGAATCTGTAAAATTGTATTGTATTTTCAGTTTTTTCTCTTTATGAGTTTTGTGATGTGAGTTCCTGTTTGTGTGCTTGCATGTTTCCATTGTTTGATTTAGTTTATATGTATCTAACTTCTTTCGTGCAGGAGTCTGAGTCTAGTGATGAGTATTCTGCATCCGAGTCTGATGATTACCGTGTGAGAAAGAAAAAGCCTAAAGTGAGTGTTGATCGAAGGAAGCATCAAAGAATGTGGACACTTTCTGAAGTGATGAAGCTTGTCGATGGTATATCTCAATTTGGAATTGGAAAATGGACTGCGATAAAGAGGCTCTTGTTCCCATCATCTACGCACCGAACACCAATAGATTTGAGGGTACTTCACTTCCCTTCTCTTTATCCGATTTAACAGTTGCTTTTATTTTCAAACTTAAAAGTTTTTTGCTACCGATGAACCTGTAGGATAAGTGGCGAAATCTTATAAGATCTAGCTTTGCACAGAAGCAAAATGAAAGAGAGGTGAGATTTCTAAACTTCATTCATATGAGATGATCAAGGCTTGATTTAAGATGAAGCGCATTGTAATGCTAAGGAAGTTAAAATGTCTGAGATACAGGTTGAGCAAAAGCATATTGCGCGAGCCTTACCAAAGGATGTCATAACCCGTATCTGTGAACTGGCTACCATTCATCCATATCCAAGTGTGCCATATCCAAGAGTGCGCAACTCGGAGATCTCCTCGTGCAATGACCATTTTGCCTCACCCGAGCTTCCAACAGAAACTGAAAGTGCTCCTTATAATACCCGAAAGAAATGTACGTAGAAAGAAGAATCATACTTGGAGAACCTTTTCTCATCACAGTTGCAGTAAAATCAGAGTCAGGTATTTTACATAAACATTTGTTGTAAAGAAACGGTTGTAATGTTCAAAGTCCATTTTTCGTCCACCCTTCGTTGTTTTTGGTAGTGATCTGCACATACACATTTTCTCATAGCTGTCTGTGAAGATACATGGTTACAGAATGTTGCAAAATTGGTCAAAATTTTCAATTGTAATGGCCAGAATTATGGTTAAACAGGAATAGCTTTTCTTTGACAGTATCACCTTTATCTTCATCTCCTTTTGATGGATTGAGAATTGTTGTTGCATAATATATAGGTTAAAAATCATATGCTATGTATATTGTGATAACACCTTATGTTAAACTTACGATTGGCAAATTAAAGAGAATAATTATGCATGTGGAGCACATCATCTATAAGCAAAGGTGGTAGTACACCTCCCTTCCACAGTGGTGGTGGTGAGGGGTTCGAGTTCTATCATACGCATTTTACAATTATGTGTGGGGAGTTTTCTTTCGATTTGTGGGAGTAGTTATCTAGACTGCACATACATTGTTTAATCTTAGCAAGTCCCAGCAGTTCGATCGTAATAGTTATAATATTTCAAAAAAAATATATATATATATATATTTATATTTATGCATGTGGATCGCAAGAATGAATTCGGGTTTGTTCTGGGATTCAACAGATTTCACCGAACCCGGAAACTAAACCCGATTTCAGTTTAAGTATGGCTATACATGAGGCCCAGCCCAAAATAGAAAAATCCACAAGGCCCAATTATCAGTACTGACGTGCATTCCTTTTGTATGTGTACTCTTTTTGTATGTACATCCTATTAAAAATTTTAAAAATATTATATTTTGTAAACACACCCGTATATTACTAAGTATGCCCTTTCTCTTGTTTTTTGTATTTTTTTTTTTTTTAATTTTATTTTATTTTATAATAAATGCTTTAAATTATAAATTATAGGATAATTAAAATAAAAATAAAAATAAAAAAAGTATGGAGGACACCTCCTTCCAGAAAAGAAAATCTCATTTATCTAGATTCAAGATGGTGGAGACGACCTTCCAAAAACAAATAGAGGAGGAGGCGGCTTTTCTTCTTTTTGTTTTTCTTATACTTTTCTTTTAACTTTTTAACTTAGTTTTATTATTAAATTCAAAGATATTTTTTTATAGCATTTACTTTTTTTTTTTTTTAGAGAAAAATTATAACAATAACTTAATATTTATAGTTTTAAAATAATCACAATTTAAATTTAAATTAATTAATAAATAATATTTTAATCAAAAGATGTTTTTGTTTTTATATTCGTGTGAATAATTATAATATTTGTTAAATATTCAAAATATTAGATATTTTATTAATATAATATACAAGATATATTTATCTTAATCATTTTAATAAATTTATTTAAGAATAATATTGGAAATTTTAAAAATATATTGATGTGGGATGCATATACAATTTTAGAGGGGTACATATATCGTTACTCAACACAATTTCTGTTGAAGCCTGGAGATAAGTAAGGCCCAGGCCTAAACTGAAAAATCCACTAGGTCCACTCATCATAGATTACTTACCAGGTTACGTGGTCATCCGGGTTATGACGTGTCCAAACATGTCACGAGAAGGGTGATGACAAGGGTGATGACGTGCCAGTGACATGATCAGACACGTCAATGGATTTAAATACCGACACATCAACACACATTGCCACTTTGTCGCATAAAACAACAGAAGTATCAGTGACGTATAAGAAAATGCGATTTTGCATTTTGCACTAAAGAGGAAAAAAAAAATGGAAAAAATGGAAACAAGCGAAGTTGGTTGATTCAAAATCGTGTTATAATGTTAGCTTTGTTATTAGTTACAGAAGCGTATCCATATATATTAGCAATTTCAAGATAACACTTAATTTCACCGCAGATGATAATTACTATAAACAACCGGTTCTTAATTACGGCACAAACGGAAGATTTTCACAAGCCAGAAACTACACCGGCTAGCATATATAACAAATACATAGTTTGATTATCATATGGCAGCAGTCACACCATACACACGTACATATAATATAATTACCGGTACAGGTTTTTCGTACTTTTTTTTTTTTCTTTATGCGTAATCCCGCACCTGAAACCTATTGTATGTATATATTAATTGTTACAAAAAAAAACTCTGCCATGCATGCATAGCTAACATTAACATATGTTTAATTTTAGCCGGTTCCGCCATCACTGTTATCGCCAGAATCACCAGATGAGCTGCCTGGACCACCCCAGTCATTGTAGTTCTGTCTAGGTATGCTGTGGTGGTTGTCGACGCTTCTTTCTGGGTACACTACTCTGCTCTTTTTTCCTTCCACAGCTTTTCCTTTCTCAACATGGTGTCTCTGCTCTTGCCCATATATTCCACCAAGTAAACCTCTTCTGATTTTTGGCTGATGATAATCACCAGCCAAGCTAGAACAGACCACCATCATCACAACCAGAAAACTTAACAACACTGCAAAAAGCTTCATTTTTGGTCACCTGCTAATCTGCTGTAACAAGTATGTGGGTTAGCTAGCTCATTATATATAGAGAGAGGCAGAGAGCTATACAGAGATTAACATTAATAGTATATTGAGATTTTTTATGGAGTCTCCACCAAATTCAGACAAGATTGAGTGGAGTTTCATATAATTTCAACTTAAATATGATAATTTCTTCTTAAAGCTACTTTAATGATAGTTGAGGGTTGAGAGATAGATTTTAATAGTATGCTTAGTAGCCTTAATAGGGAAGCTCTACCTCTTGAGTGGGGGATATTATTAGTGTATAATATAAATAATATTTAAAGTCAATCAATCGATAATGAGAATTTCCTATTTCATTGCTAATTGCTTTATGATGTCAAAACATACAAAACTATCGGTGTCTTGTCAGCAGACCAAAGGAAATTGGTTCGATGGTAAACTATTCACACTTGCATCATAAGGTTACGGGTTTAAGTCCTCAAAAAAAAAAAAAAACCCGAATGAAGCTAATTTTTATACTAATCTAAATAGATGTGACATATATAATCAATGGCTACGATTTATTTATTTTAGACATAAGAAACTTTTTTGTACATATTATGAATTGTAATATGGAAATTTATATAATAATAATAATTTTCTAATCAGGTCAATTCTGAAAAAAGACTTCAAAGACGAAATTATGTAATGTTGAGGAATCGATTCCATAACAATGTAAATAAACATCTTGTTTTATAATATTATGAAACTGGTTTCATAACGTTATTTAACTTCGGTTCTAGAATTTATTTATTTTTTTTTTTTTTCTGGATCACCCTAATCAGTTAATTTGTTTTAGCTAATACTTTCTTTTTGGGCAAGCAATTGAAAATTGAAAACTGTTGCAATAAAGATTTTTTTTTATTATTTTTTTTTTTTAAAGAGAAAACAGAATATTTGATTACAAACAAACAAGACACTGCCGAAACCAAAGAACGAACACAATGAGGATAATCCTCCAGCCAAAACATGTCCTCAACACAGGAGAGACCATTTTTAGCAAATACATGGGCTACTTGATTAGCCTTCTCGGAACGAAATTTACAAACCAACAATGCATCTGCTTTAAAAGAACATTAATATCACTAATAATAATACTAATCTCATAACACAAAAACACCTGTGAGTTTATCCAGCCCACAACTACTTGAGTGTCTGAATCTATTCTACAAGGATACAGACCTGAATCCCTTGCTAGCTGAAGGCCTCGGAGAATGGCTCCTGCTTCCGCCACTTGTGGAGAAAAATTTGCTTCTATTTTTTGGGAGCTAGAAGCCATCACCAAACCTTCCGAGTTTCGTATCACAATTCTGAATCCCACAATAACTATATATTTCACTTAAGCAACCGTGACAAGTAATTTCAAAATTGATGGTAGCACATCATCAATTAGGGCTTTGGTGGCAAATCCTTTGTTAACATGTGTCTCCCACTTAAAATATCATAATTAACCCACTACAGCCAGACACTCACTTTCATGTTGTGACTTGCGGGTGCATAAAATCTTATAAATCAACCAACCAACAATGTTGTGTGTGCATAGCAGCATAGATTATGCAATAGTCATCAAATAGCCATGAAAGCAATTGCTAGTGAAACAAATTTGTTGTAGATGCATTTGGTTTAGAAAGATTGACATAAGATTGTAAAACAATTAATATATGGATATAGAGCAAATTAATCATATATAGATTTTATTTTTATTTTTATTTTTTGACTTTTTTTTGACAATAATCATATATAGATATTGATTATTGACTAACTAAAGACTAACTAATAGTTGTCAAAAACGTAAAAGCCAATAGATATTGACTATGTGGGACTCTGTCGTTTTTTTTCTGTTTTTGTTTTTGTTTTTTTTAATTTTTTTTTTTTTTAATTTTTATTTTATTTTAAGGAAACAAAGATTACAAACAAAACGGCACTCGACCGAAACTAAGGAACTAATATAGGAAGGAAACTCCTCCAGCTAAAACATGTTCTCAAAACAGAAGTGACCGTTTTTAGCACTTTGGAGAAGTGTTACTTATTACAGTAACGTTGGATTGTCTAAAAATTTATCCGAATGGTAAGCTCATTTATAATAACCCTTTTTATTAATTTTTTTAAAAAATCAACTTACTACATCATTTTGATATTATTATTATTTTTTTTGGGGGGAGGGGGGAATCTAACATTAACTAACAACTCTGAACACTTGTTTGAACTGGTTTAAACACTTGGATTATTAGTGGTTTGAACTGGTTTGAACACTTAAAAATAATAATATTATTATTAATATTATGACATGGTTTCTTTATAATATTTTTTATGTTTCAACGAGTTCTATGATATCAAGAAAGTAAACATTCTCGATACTTTTTGACATAAAAAATATCTTGATATTTTGAAAATATTTCTTTGATATTTTCGATATTCATTGAAATTGATATTTACTTTTTTAATACAAATATCTTGATATCTTGAAAACATTTACGATATTTTTGATATTCATCGAAATTGACATTTACTTGATACGAAGGACTCATTTTGATATTATTAATTAAAACAAAGGTGTTGTTGGGTTGGGGGCAGTGAGTTGCAAATTGCAATCTAAGTCCAAAAAAACTATTATAGTTAGTGGGCCAAGCAATCTAAATTTGCAAAGCTGTGAGGCCTGGTCCACACGCTATTTAGTATTTACCCCAGTTTGTCATTGAGAACTGAAATATATCTACACCCAAATAGGCACAGCCAGAGAAGGTTGACTTGACCGCATAAATTATAAAATAACATTATAAATTCGGGGTTTTTGAGAGATGGGAAGGACTTGAACCTGTAATCTCGTGGTGTAGGTGTGAGAAGTTTACTACCGGACCAACCATATCTCGTCCTATAAATAATAAAATAAAATCATTTGAAATCTTCTCTGCATGGATAAACATTTGAAAGTACAATTAACTCTACATATCTATACTGTTTTTAAGATCACTAACAACTCAAATGACGTGGTAAATGGTTATTCATTTAACGCATCATTCTATGATTTGTGTGGTAATAACAACTCGCTTGCCATATCATTTGGATTGAATTTTGAATTAATTATTTGGGTTGTATAGTATTACTCTTTTGAGATATACTACAATTTCAAAGCTAAGGATGTCAATAGTACGGGTCGAATATGGGTTTTCCAATACCATCTCCTATGAATCCCGCGTTAAAAGAAATGGTGCGGGTACAGGGATTCCCCATTAGGGGATCAGTTTTTTACCTCATACCATCCACATCCCATTAATGTATTTTTTTTAGTGACTTTTTAATAATGATCATATAAATATTATTGAATAATATGAAAATATTAGTGCAGGGTATATTATATATAATGATCTGGAATGGAGTAGTGTTTCAATGGAGGGAAAAAAGTGGGAAAAAAGTGGGAAAAAATTAGAGGGAAAATTATATTAGTAGGAGGGAAAAAAATGATGAAAAATGATGTTTTCTGAAGACAATATCCATGGTACTAATTTATTTATTTATTTTTTTTTTGAGTTAATTCCAATACTAATTAAATACTTCATATATATATATATATATATATACAGTTTTTCTACTATCAATTCGTTCTGATATAAAATATATCAGGACAAACGATGTTGACCATAGATTATAGAGAAGTTTTGGCAAGTACATACACTTTGAGTCAAAGTATATAAATATAATGATTCACATTCTTCGTCTTGATATAAAATATACCACGACGAACTGACAATAAAAAAAATATATATATATTGATAACGGGGTACGGGGACGGGGACGGGGCGGGGCGAGGATTTGAAATCCCGTAACCGTACCGAAATTCAATCAGGTATTAAAAAAAATACCAACCCCATACCACAACTTAATTGGTACGGTTTGGATCCTCACAAGTCCCCGAACCAATGGATAATTTTGACATCCCTATTTAAAACTACAGTTTAACAATATCCGTCTGATTAATTTCAAAGGGTGTTGGGGCAGTAAGTTGCAATCTAAGTTGAAAGAAACCATTAAGTGGGCCTAGTGAGGCCTGGTCCACACACTATCTAGCCCAGTTTGTCATTAATAACTCAAAAGTGTCTCTCTCTACTCTCTATTATTTCTACAATTCTACACATATAGGCAAAGAGGAAATATTATTACAATAACCAGTTC
This sequence comes from Acer negundo, assembly GCA_035582765.1. NCBI lineage: Eukaryota > Viridiplantae > Streptophyta > Magnoliopsida > Sapindales > Sapindaceae > Acer > Acer negundo. The sequence goes on from CM069243.1 coordinate 17,276,586, forward strand.
AGTTTTCAAAAAGAAAAAACAAGAATACCAGTTCACCACCTCATTTGGCAGAGAAAGTTGACCTACATGAATATATTTTATATATATATATATAAAGAATGGAAGAGAGGGAGGATGAAGAAGAGTTAGAAAAAGAAGAAACAATGGAATCCAAAGCAGTGCTTCCCAAGAGGAAGCATGGGAGGGAATTAATGGGAGGTAGTGGCAGCCATGGGAGGTTGGTTGGACCTATTCTATTTCTATTTTAATATATATAAAACTTATTCAACTAAATTAAATATAAAATAAAGACAGCTAATGAGAACTGAAGATCACACGTGCATCTGAGACAGAACCAAGAGTGTCCAATCAAATCATTGGTTGTGTCATGTGTGAGCCTAGCCATTCTTGTGTGTGTGTGCACCATTTGATAGGTAAGCAGAGGCAAAGCAGCCAAGCCCACACGTCAAAACTCACCCAGCTGTGCCTGTTGCATGAATGCTTGTGTGAGCCTGAGTCAATAAACTTCAATGATCACTGAACCCCTCACGTCCTCTTCTACATTCCTCACCACTCCCTCCCTATCATCATCTTCCCCTCACTCAAAACTCCCAACAAAACTTCATTCTCATTCATTGTTCAATTTTTCTATATTCATTCTAATCTATATCTCTATACTATTGACCGTCCAAAATGGTGCGATTGTAAAGGACACTCGTTCAATTTGTCGATAATGTCCTACCATTTATATATTCATATATGGCTTTCAATGTGTTCACAAAGAGGAAAAAGATACAAATGAACCTTACACATTTATCAAATTGAGAGATATTAATCAACTCTCTGTCTGCAAAACTGTTGACAAATTCTACTCAAATGATGTGTACATTTGAGGTTCTCTATTTATCTTCATCTTCCAGTACAGCACACATTGTCTTCAGGGGATGAATCTTTTGAAATGTGCTGGCTTTTACTCATCACTGACCAAATAATCTCAACAAAACAGAACCCACCACCAAAACTAAACACATTTCCTCACTCCTCACCTCACCTTACTTCCAACTATCAACATCTTGTGAACTACATTTCCCTGCAATGCATTTACTCAACCCAGAACTTTGAAAACAACAGAGACTTTTTCCTTTCTTTCCAAAATTAACAACTTGTACGAAGCTTCCTATCACATCCTACATCGCTAGCAAGCGAGGTGTTCTAGACCAACTTTGGACTTCACGTAAGAAAGTCAATATATAAATAACTGCTTAGTAAGTGTAAAGGGCAAATTGGCTATTAAAGAATGAGAAAGCAGATAGTGTAACATAATTACATAACATGTATGTTAATTTAATCCATGATTAATATTACTTTTTTAAGGAATGAAACAGTTTGAAATTGGGTTGGTAAGTTAACAGAAAACTGGAAGCTATAGAGAAATAAATACATAGAAAATAGAATGTTCCAAGTTCCAAGATCTCAGAGGTTTGAATGGATTTTCAAAGATTCAAAAACTGTGACTTCCATTCTCTTCTTCCTCTTCTTCAGCAACACAAGATATTTATGTCTGTATCTATTTTGCAGTACATAGCCCATCTCCTGCATGCATGGTGGTGTGTTTGTGTTTGTGTGCATCAAGCAGAGTGCAAAGATTCGCAAAACTTATCCAGAATCCATGGACTGCACTGCAGCAGTGAGATGCTAAAATTGGGTTTTGAATATCAAAACACTGTTACATGGGGACACTATCAACACTTTAAATCCCACAAATCAACAGTTAAAAGTGAGATTCTATTCTATAAACAATCCAATTAGATAAGGGAAAAATACAGAAAGGCAGGAAATTTTCTGATGCTGCTGCTGTTTCTATCTACAAAGATATCGCTGATTGTGTGAAAGAGATTTCTCAACTCATTAAACACTTCATTAACACTTAATGTGGAATCCAGCAGAGCTAGTCAATATCAAATCATAGTGTTTATTCAAGTAGTTGGTTGATTAAGCAGCTCAAGTCAAGAACAACCATCCTTAATTAGTGGAGAATTAATTAAAACCCCCATTAATTTCCTTGCATGTAACCAAGATTTTCGCTAACTTAAAATCAATCTATAGTTGCACATTTGCACAAAAAGTGTAACAGATTCTCTACTGATATGTACTTCTCCTAAACTACAACCAATCTTACTATTTACGCAGATAAACAAATAATCCTTGTTCAATCTCAAGAGAAAAAAAGAAGTGATCTGATGCATATATTTTACAATATCTGGAAGTATACACACAATAGAAATAAGTGGGGATCGCACTTTGCCCAAGAAGCTTATCCCCATCCCTACTATTTTCATATCTTATCTTTTCAATACTCAAGCTTGTGGGGTCTTAACTTTGATAACTTCAAAAGATCACTCATTCATCAAGCACCATCCTCTCTTCAAGAACAACACACACTAGTAATAATTTAAAATCATGAGATGCATGTTCGTACACTTTCGTATCAAGATTCAATACTTTAATGTAGAAAATGGTACAGCACGGCAAAGATCAAAAAAAGAGAAACAACTTTATCAAATAATTATTTATAAACTTTTAAAGATATCAAAATTATATTATTGACACTCAAACTTAGCTCAACTCACCTCTGCTTAGCTTACCTGTCATGTCAACCATTTATGTCTCCAAAATTCTGGCTCTTTCTCTCTTCTTTTTTTGCCTATATAAACACCCTTCTTCACTTTTGCACTATCAACCTCAATCATTCTTCTTCTCTTCAGTACTCTGTCTCTCTCACACAGCAAATATAAACACAGAGAGATCATATAGATTATAGATATCATGAAGAACATTATTACAAAGAAGAAGTTCTTCAAGGCATGGTTGAACAAGTGGAGAAAAATGGGGAGCAGAGTGATACCTTGTGAGAATTGTTATCAATGGGCTCTGTGGCCTTCCACCATGCGCGATGAGGACAACTCGATTCCAAAAGATGTGCCGAAGGGTCATCTGGTAGTTTATGTGGGAGAGAATTACAAGCGTTACGTGATCAAAATCACTCTCCTCAAGCACCCACTTTTCAAGGCATTGCTGGATCAAGCTAGGGATGTATATGACTTCAACACTGACTCTAAACTCTGCATTCCTTGTGAAGAAAACACCTTCCTTGATGTTATTCGTTGCGCTGCCTCGCCACAGGATCGAAGGATCTTTCTCTCTGTATTTAACGATTCATAATCTACAGAGCTTTTTGGGAATTTAATTGATTCATGCGGTTTAAGTTCTAATGAGATTTGTTGTATACTATGTAACATAATTGTTTCTCTAGCTCATAAATGTAATTCAGTTCATAAATAATTGACTGTTTTTGCTCCTCAATCCAAGATTATGTCAAAGTGTTGAGGCAGAACCAGGTCTTGCACCTGGTTAATAGCAGTTCATGGCTAAAAATTGGAGATAAATTATGGAGACTAGACAAACTCACTGACATCTGACAGATTTTGATAGTTTTTAACTTCAAGTGCAAATATATATATATAAAAAAAAAATGTAGAATTGAATATGGAACTGGAATTAATTCAGCATGTCTCCTCTAAGAAAAATTGTGAGGAGAATAAATGAAGGGAGAAATTGCAGCAAACTGCCGACATTGGAATTGAATTACTTTGATATGCAAATAGTTATGGTAGTAAGAACATAAACCAGTAGCTCTGTAACTTCTCTGTTATTTTTTTTACTAGAGAAAATGAGAAATCCTAAAAACACCATCTCAACTCTCAAGGTAAGCAAGTATCTCTGGATTTTGATACTGCCTTGCTGGGTTAGACCAAGTATCCAATCCCTAATAGATGTTTGGACATAAGCTGTAAATTTTAAGGCCACAAAGTCTAATCTAGCTTGCCAAATGAGCCCTATTGATGCGTCTTTAGCTTCAATGATTGCAGATCCTAACATCAAAACTCCATTGATATGACAAAGCTTATCTTGCATGTGAATGCCCTAACATCAATCTCTAGTTATAATCCTAGATAGAATTCTGCAAACTGCAACTGCAAATTGGCAATTGATCTTTTTCAACCTTATCATAAAGAGGATAAATTATACATCGAAAACCAGGGTGAATGCAATAATGTATACAAAAATCTTCACGCACAGCCAACTTTCCGTTAGGTATCAGTTGTTGCATAGCAATAATCTAGAAAGATAAGCTTTCTGGAGCTCAAGGCAACTTCTAAGCCTTCCTATTATACTTGGGTGTAATATGGCGAGAGGTAACATGCAAGTTAGAAACATCATTAATGTCCATTGCTAGGAAGCTGAAGTAGTCAAAGTGCTCAACTACATTGGTGAAAACTGTAACCTAGTGCCGATTGTCCAACAGCCAAATGCACCTTAATAGCAAGAGCTTACAATCCACTAATGAACATAGCTCCCTTTGATTCATCAAGATGTTGATAGCAATTTTGAGCATACTATGAAAATCAGATTCTTTCTTTGGTTGCCAGACAAAAGCAGTTGAATCCTAAAAGCTAGAGCGGGCTGCAAGATTATTTGAACTTTGAAACCACCAGCAGTCGCTGCCCGGTACAATTACCAAGAAGAGAAATTGCCTGATGTTTTAAACTTGCAATGGACATCAACTACCAAGCTATCTGATTAGGATCCCACCTCTGATTGCCTATAAACTTTATCGGATTCTGTCCCCAAATACCAATTTTAAAGGTACCATGATACTTACCACCGCCTTAAAGGGTGGTGGTCAAACTCACATCTGATATTCAATGTAGTTCAAGAACCTTGGCTCTTATAAACTGAGAGACAACTCCATCATCAAAAAAAAGAGACTACTCAAGTAACCAATGTTTAACGGGTTAGATAATCTTAGCTCACTACAGATATTTATTGGTAGATACTTCCCAGTCGGGTTGAAGAATTAGGGTGTAGGGATGGCAGTGATGGTCACAGATTACACCCACATGTATTGCTGGACATGAAACGCAAAGTAATGGGATATCTACCAAAGCCTTAATTAGCTAGGTAAAAGGCGAGGGATTCCCATTCTGTTGTCACATTGCCCAGGCAGCTCATGTAAAACTTCAGCAATCAACAGTCATAAATCATCTAGTTAAAATTCAGTGGGACTTAAGCAGTCGATGCTATCACTCTCTCATTCTTGCTAGCAAAAACTTCTGCATACTAGCTAGTGCACCATATCATCTTCCAGCTAACAGATTCATATCATCTTCCCCTATTTGATTGCCACTCAATATTTTACTTTTCTTCATCATTCCTGACAATCTGAACCAAATATTGCTATAGCTATTTTTATCATAACCAAACCTTCATAGATTTTAAAATTTCACCAATACCAGGGTGGCCACTCAAGTTCCCTTTAATAAAATTTCCCTATTCATAAAATATCCATGGAATAACTCCAAGAATATACCTTGATAAAGGTGTAATTACACAAAACATATAATCGATGCATTCGAATACAAATCTTCAATTCTAATTTCTATCTACTCCACCTCCCCCTTCTTTTTACAAAGAAACATGAATGATGCAAAATAGCACATAGAAGTTATCCAACTTGAAATGAATACTAAAACCTATAACCACAGCAAAAGTACAAGATATCAAGATAACCTCTCAGGTTCACTTACCATAACTAAAATCAGATGTACATGTGGTTTTCATAAGAACATCTTTCCAAACGTCACCAAAATCAAATTATGTATTATAGATTCATCTTATTTCATTTCTAACATGATAAATGCATCCACTAATGTAACAGAAAGCTCTTTTTAATGTTACAATAAAGCAATACTCATTCTCCTTTGTGTTGATAATTCTATCAATTTTATAAGATAAATGTATCTCAACAAATCATTCACCAACAAAAAACGAAAAGACCTGAAGCAAAAAACATAAAAACAATATCAGAAGTGAGGTGAACCATGCTCATTTCTCAATTATATCACCATCAGATTGCAATGCATTTAGATTAATGATTGCAGCAAGATATACACATGAAGCAGTTTCGTGAAAAATATACACAAGTAGTATATTGTCTCGTGATAGAGTACATACAACACCAGTGGTAACATCAAAAAGTGGGCAGTGCTAAATCACTCGGACTGCAACAGAGGAATACAAAAGCACTGAAAAGATTACCGCTACTTTTAGCATTACAATTGAAGCGTGCAACTGCAAGTGAGATTTACATGCCATCGTCACTGTGTATCATCTACGTCCATCAATCAAGCCTTCCAATTCTCTCCGCCCAAACCTCCTTCCCCCCAAACTAGCATCCCTACATCGTGCTGCGAAGTAATATATAAGCCAAGCCACCATGAAGTAAACCTCCACCACTGACTGAAAAACTGAGGCAAAAGATTTCCCAAACACACGAGCCAATGCCCATCTCGTAAATGACCCACAAAGTATAGCCTCGAAACATTTAATTTGTATAGCCTGATTCACCATTGTCAATATCAAATAACAACCTTCTTTAACAATCTCTCTCCCAGTCCTCCTTGTATCAGCTATTGCGACCCACGCATCAACAGCAAATATAAATGCTACAATAGTATCCAACAGAAACCATGTACACAAAAACCCAGCAATCTCCTTTTCATAACCCTGAATCCATGGCGACATAATTGAGAATGGCATCAATTTTAACCTCACAAAGAGCTTAAAAAAGGAGTATTGATCTTCAATTTCTCCGAAATACCACAGCCCCAGAAGCTGAGTGAGTGCATCTCTAACAGCCCACCTCATCAAAATAAAGCCAGTTAGCCTTTTTATACCCAACCTTGAACCATCCCACACAACACCAACTAATGAAGTAAACCTCCCAATCAAATGATTAACAACAGTAACAAACACAATCCCCAAAACCCATGAATAAATTGCAGTGAAGCCCAGAATCACCCAACCATAAGCAGCAGACAAGAAACTCACAAGAAAAAACAAGGCCGCAGCATCACGACGACCCAGCTCTAACCCCTTTATAAACAGCTGTAAATCTACAATTTTCTCGAGTTCCTGAGCGTTGTGACCCTCTTCTTGTTCATTGCCATCATAATCAGTATCTAATTCTTCTTTATCAGAAGATTTGTCTAAGATACCAGTTGTTTTGAATGTAACACCAGAGTGAACAACTTGAAAGATTTCGACTCCGTTGTCGACGATTTGATCAGAAAACCCTAAATTAGGATCGAAATTGGAGAGAATTACCGAAGTGCCATTGCGAGTCCTTCTGATGAGAGAATTGAAGCGTGAGCGATCAAAGTCGTCGTCTCCGGAGAAGAAGTCGTCGTCCAAGGTGCCGACGCGGGTTAGATGGAGGAAGGGGCGGCGACGGTGGTGGAGGTGGGGGTGATTGTTGTTGTGGCGGCGCGTGGGGGAGTGTTGGCCAGTGAAGTCGAGGCGGGAGAGGAGAGACTTGAGAGAGGCGTCGCGGTCGATGAAGGAGGTGAGGAGGTGAGAACCGTTCTCGACGAGGGAGCGGAAAGAGAATAGGAGGAGAGAGAGGAAGAGGAATGTGTGGAGATTAGATGTGAAGGTAGCGGTGGTTTGCTTCATCAGCTGACTGGTGCTCCGGAGGTGGCGCAGCCGTGGGTGATCGGTCATCGCGGTGGCTCCTGAGAGAAGGGCTTTTGTTTTTTTTTGTTTTGTTTTTATTTGTAACTTTTGTTTGTTTTTGTTTTCATTTCGATGGCTTTTTGGGGAGCTTGATGGATGGAGAGCGTGCTGTGGTAGGCTTGTGCTTCGAAACAAGGTGAGAGAGAGAGAGAGAGAGAGAGAGGATTAGGAGATGGCTTATCACGCGCTCAGGTCGCGCGTGCCATGACTCGCCGGTTTTTTTTTTTTTTTTTTTTTTTTTTTTTTGGCAACCATGGAATAAAAACCAGCATTGCACGGTGGGGTCAGTCTGATGTTGTGGGTATAGAGATATCTCCGGGCACAGTGTAAATATCTAGATGGTATTGTTTGATTTTCCTTGTATAGTTATTAGAATTTATTGTAATAATTATTATAATACTTAAATAAATAAAATAAAATAAAATAAAAAACTTGCAGAATAAAATTTCTTATCGAATATATCTTTTGGAAGCTTTCATTTGTTTTTTTTTTTTTTTCAAGGAGAGATTTGACTTGCAATTGAGTAATGGAACTTAATAATGTGCGAGTGTATCCATTTCAATTTGGAAGCTTCCGATTTCTAATTTTAGAAGAGATTTGATTTGTAAAGGAACTTAATAATGTGTGTTTACTGCTTTGTCATCATAGGTGCAAGGTGCATAGGGCACAAATTAATTTTTAAATAATTTATATGATAATGACAAATCAGAATTGATTTGATTTTATAACCATATAGGTATTTATTTATTTATTTATTTTTTATTTTTTTAATGGTACAAAATGAATATGCAATCATACTTATGGATACTTAAAATCATAAGCAAAATATTTAGTTTGTTTAAACATGTTAATGGCACATGGAATACAACACAATCGGATCTCTTCTTTCTCTTCCAGATGGCGTTAGTATTGCTGAAGAGAGCTTTCATTCAGGTAATGCTTCAAGATTTGGTCTCAAATTATGCAAAATTGATGGGACATTTCTCTACATGATCCACTGTTCGGTCAGTTTCTGTCATGTTTTTTTACTTTATTACTGTTATTTTTTTGGATAGTGTTAACATGTACCCTAAATACCGTAAAAGGAAAGTCAAATGCATTTATTGTCTTATTTATGCAATTATTGTAATTAATGACAATAAATAAGGTGTGTATCTTTCCTTTTACAGCGTTTTATCTTGTGTCCCAAGTTAATATTATCCTTATTTTTATATGAAAAAAAGAAGTAAAAATATCCGTATTTACTTAGTTAGCACTGCTTAGTTGAAATCAGGCTTCTCTGGCTAAGTGCAGCCGGCCCTTTGAATGATGAAATTCGATACGTAACAACCAGCTCTCACACACTCATCAATGGGCTTCCCTTGAACCAACTGTGACATAAATCCTCCAACAAATGCATCTCCTGATAAAAATTAAAAAAAAAAGGTATCGCTTTTTCAGTGACTCCTACTTCCAAGTGTATCGGCAGCTAGTTATGCAGCTTCAGATGTGCTTCTATATTATTTTTATTCGAATGTGTACAAAAAGAAACAGAGAGAGAACGAGAGGGATCATACCTTCTCCGGTTGTGTCAACAAGTTTTTCTTTTGGTAACAATATTACGGGGAACTTCTTCACCTTCCCATCCTCAGCAACAACAACAGGATCGGCACCCTGAGTAATAACAGTAATCCTCTTGTATGTTCCTGATGCTTTTGGCCACTGGGAGATCTTAAGAGCTATCTCCTCAACATCGTCAGTCTAGTCAATGGAAACGACCCAAAAAGGTTAACCCTTAAAACACAAACTGTAAAACTTTTAAGTATCTGGCACCAAGCAACCATCACTTACCTCCCAGCCATGAACTTTTGAAAAGGTTCTTGCTTCTGTCTCGTTTCCAAATACATAATCCATATACCTGAACCCCAAAAAACAACATGTTTTGGTCAAAATGTATATATTAATGTACTTAAACGAAAAATGTTGATGGTAAATACTTACGGCAAAACTTTCTCCTGTGCATCCTTGAAGAACTCACAGATAAATGGTGCAGAAAGGTTCATCGTGAAGACCTGTACATGAACAAATATGTCAAACCTGTTTCATGCTAAAGCTACCATAAGCAGAATACAGAGGGGATTCTATGTCACAAGATATACCTTGTTATTTGCAGCTGCATGTTCAGCAACTAGCTGTATGGAGTCTGGAGATACAGTAAGAAAAAATCCAGCAATATAAAAGTACTTGGCCTTCTCAACTGCCCAAAAGAGTTTCAGAAAGAAGTCAGTTTATCAGTTTAAAAGATCTACTACTACAAACAAAACACAAAAAGATGCAAACCAAGAACGGAAAAGCAGGCGATGCACCCAATGCCCAATTTTCTGGTTTTCTCAGATGCTCAAACTTGTAGCAATTTGCAGCTGACAAATTTGCAACTAGTGACCTATATACTCACCCAACAAAAAACATTGTTAACAAGGTAAGCTGAATATTTCAGATCCTGTTTATTATCAAAACTGGTAGAAACATTAAAAGGTAGATGTACAGTAGACTCAAGAACCTTGATGTCAATCTAACCTTTCACCACCAGCAACACAAACAGCACAAGTTCCTGTTGGTGTAGACTCATCTTAATAATATTGAACCTGTTTTTTGGCATGCATCAGCAAACATTGCATAAATACTGCAGGGTTCAATGCTAAATAAATGTGGATATTGCATTTACATAAGAGAAAATATCAAAGAAACTCATTAACTGAGATATGAATAAAGAAACTTACATTGACCCCGGCATTTTTTGAATCCTTCTTCATCTCCTAACCAAACTTGTCCTTGCCAATGCAACCAATGAAGCTTGTTGCACCAGGAATTTGAAGCATCCACTGAAAGCCAATAAAAGGATATTAAATCAACCATAATCATGAGATAAAATCTAACCAGTTACCTCCATTCTATTAAAATGAATTCACCATAGTACCTGGGCAACTTTGATCAAATTTTGAGTAGCTCCTACACACAACAAAATCACATAGAATCAGTCATGAATGGTCAGGCACTAACTGAAGGTACATAGCAGAATATTTTTCCAAACCAATTTCTGAATACTGAAAAGGGCATTGCCTCCAGCAATGTACTCCACGTTAGATTTTGAGGTCATTTCTTCATACCTAAGACAACATCCATGTAACATTGGCCCATATTTACTCGAGAATAACATATAACACAAAATTGTCTCACACCAGAGGGAAGAGAAAGATAATACATTAAAATCGTTGAATTTCAACGAGGTAAGGAGACACAGTTTACGACCCTTTGGATGAGGTGAGATATCCACGACTTCAGCTTTTCCTAATATGACCATTGTAAGAAGATTTGAGAAAATTTCAAAGCAACTAAGCAGGTATTGTATCCTAAGGAGTTATCATGTTGACTTAATAGAAAATTACATAATTTTAAATTTGTCCTGCATCTTAGAGAGTGAAGAGTATTAGAAAAGTTGTCAGACCAATTTTTTACTTCTGTTTTTCAGATTCAAGTTGGGGGTATTCTCATCCCAGCTCCATTTCTCCATAGTATTCAGCCCAGAAAATCATCATCTAATTTTCATAATCTTATAACATTACTTTCAACTCTTCTTGGATTTAATATAACATAACCAAACTGTTGTTTTGTGAATTCCAGAATAGGGTTTGTTCTGATCCCCGCCCCCCCACCTCCAATACACTTGTTTGCAACTTGAAATGTTTCGGCTAAACTGATCATTTGTTTGGAAATTTCAATTGATCAAACATGTAGCAGTTATCATAACTCAAAATTAACCATTATCAATCTAATACAACATCTTATATGCTGATTGCACCATAAACAAATGTAAAGCAGTGGATATCTATAAAAATCCTCCCAACAAATTCATATTTAGACAGGGTAAAAACATGCAATAGCAAATTTAAATAATCATTACTTTGATGCAGCCAAACACTGAACATTAGTAAGATAAGAATTTACTTACATAGGTAAATGCTTGTCCTCAGCAAGAATTGCATTGTTCAGCTTGATGTCATACCTGATACACAAAAAAAAAAAAAAAAAAAAAAAAAAAAAAAAAAAAATGAAAAAGGATAACAAATCCCATCGACTTCATGTGCATATTTGTCATTGTTTACTTTTGCAAGAAATCATCGTCAACAACAGCAGAGATGTCGAGGAGGGGGTTGCCCATGCCCAGTAGAATTTGCCCATGTCGAAGAGGGGAGCCAAGTTGATGGTCGAAGAAGCAGAATTCAGATCTACTGCAAAATCGATCGATTGTTTCCTGGGCTCGTTTGTCATACCATATTAGATTGTATTAAGCCATATTATCATTTATAAAATATGTTTGGTGATAATTTATTATACTGGATTATCATTAATATAAATATATATAATATAAATATATATATAGTAATGTACTATATTATATCACTTTAGATTATTTTTATATGATTTTACTATATTTTATTATATTATAAAAATATAATATTTGATAAACTGTATTGTGCTATTTTAATATATTTTAATTGTTTAATTAAATATAATACGATCAAATAAACGAGATATATTATTAAAAGTAATGGAAATAGACACGTGTCTCTTTCCCGCCAACGCCATTTGGCTTCTCCTCTCAGAGTTTCAAGTCTTAGGCTCTCAGCTGCAAAATTATGTGGCACTTCTTTTAATTTTTTGCCCCCGTTTTTTTTGTCGTTAAAAGCGTGATTTTTACATGATTAATTTTTGAATTTTGTAATATGAATCTTCAAAAACCTTGATGGAGATTATTGAGTATTAACCAAAAGGTTAATCGAAGTACATCAATAACAGAGACTAAAAAATCTTGTCAATCTCGCTAGGTCCGGAGTTAAAAAAATATATATTCAAAGAGAAACGATCGTCTAGAATGTTAAAACATAATCATCAATCTGAAACATAATAAAAAGGTGATTTTATTTCTTGTTATGGCAACAACTATGTTATCACTGCCCACCAATTTTCTCTGAATCTGTTTGGGGCATTGAGAGCAGATAAATTATGTCTTTAAAACATCAAAAAAGGAACAGTAACAGTGTGATAAACTTTTTAAATAGCTATCAATGGGGTGGGTCTTATTCTTCTTCCCCACCTTGAAGAAAACGAAGCTCAGAAAGTAAAGGATAAAAATTGGGATACAGCTCTGGAGAAAAATAAAAAAAAAATCACAGCTAACAATTCGAGTTGGAAGGCGATGTGACCTCAAATCCTATACAGAAACAAAAAGTCTTTAAAGATGATCACAAATAGCCTTGGTAAAATCAGTTGTTGTTGACGAGCCACCGAGATCAGCAGTTCGATATTTCCCCTCCGCGATTGTCTTGAGGATAGCATCCTGGATCCTATCAGCCTTATCGTGCAGCTCCAAATGCCGCAACATTGTCACGGCACTCAATAGCAAAGCAGTCGGATTTGCCATATTCTACACCAGAGGAAAATTAAAAATTAAGCACATGGTTCCATTGAAAGGAAGTGCTTCACGACCACAATAATCATAATAAAGTGAGACATCTCCAAAAACCCTTACTTATCAGGCTCACCTACTAAATAGCAACAAGAAAATCCTCAAAAGGAGACACGAAAATTTGGAAAACCGATAACTAGGCAACACATTCAACCCACTAGTATCTCACATATATGTCAATTTTGAAACTAGAAAAGACAAACTCCTCAAACAATACCACCATCAAAATGACTTTCAACCTATACAGAGGAGGTTGCCAAATTCAATCGGGCTTCCTTTATCTCCCAGAAAGACTACATTAGAAGCCCACAACTTAAAGGCCATTGGTATTCCTTCAAAAGCCTTCATGATAATCTCTACAGAAGAAGAAATTTATCCTTGGAAACTAAACATCACATGTATATACATCCATCTCTAGTACTAGGAGGAGCTTTTTGTTCATAATAATATTCCTTTCATACTATATTGTTTGTGGTTGCTTTGGCATGTCCTAACTCATAAATTTTAAAAATAAACTGTGGGATGCTACATCAGATTATAGTAATCTTATGCTAAAACCTAAGTGAAACTAAGGGTGTAGATGGAATTGCTGAAGATAGATGATTTCACCTCCTTGCTTGACAAAAGGGTGAGAAGAAATAGGAACTTCTAACGCAATTGTAGAAATCTTGCAGACATGTATATGCATATGGCAAAGTCTAATAGAGAGAAAGTAAGGATAAAATGATAAATACAAGATTGAAAATAATCAAGCAGCTTAAAAGGCTGACCTTTCCAGCAATGTCAGGTGCTGAACCATGTACAGCTTCAGCAAGAGCAATTCCTCCTTCACCAATATTACAACTGCACAGGGAGTTATATGTTGTTAAATGATTGGGACACGTGTTATGGTGAAAACTAAGAGGATTGTAGTTACCTTGGTGTTAATCCCAATCCACCGATCAACCCAGCACACAGGTCACTGATAATGTCACCGTAAAGGTTAGGCATCACCAACACATCAAATAGTGCTGGATTCTTCACAAGCTGTGAATCACAATAAAAGTAGTCAGTTTTAGTCCTTACTTTAGTCATCCAATTGAAAATGCTAATTTTAATCTATTAAGTTCTACATTTATGCCTTTACTATCATCTTCCCAAAAATAAGTGTTAATATTAAAGAAATGTTGTAATACCATCATGCAGCAATTGTCAATGACCACTTCCTCATATTTTATCTCGGGGTATTTTTCTGCAACCTCACGACAACACTGCAAGTAAACCAAACCAAAATTTATACATGGATACATATATTTACGATCAAGTAGTCTATATTTAATCATTACGAACAAGCAGACCTTAAGAAAAAGACCGTCAGTTTTCTGCATGATATTGGCTTTGTGTATCGCAGACACTCTTTCCCTTCCATGGGCCTTTGCATAATGAAAGGCATATTCAGCCACCCTCAAACTAGCTTGACGTGTAATGATTTTGAGACTTTCGACCACACCTCTCACCACCTGTAATAATAAATATAAACACTCTTAAATTTCTAAGAAGATAAATTGAATGCAGGACCAAGGAGCATCTGTACGCTGCAGAAACAAACTCACTTGATGTTCAAGTCCACTGTACTCCCCTTCTGTGTTTTCACGGATAGTGACAAGGTCTACATTATCATACCGAGTTTTATAGCCAGGGAGGCTGTAGCAAGGCCTAACATTGGCATACAAATTAAGTTCTTTCCTCAGAGTAAGGTTCAAAGAGCGATGTCCTTTTCCAATTGGTGTTGCCATAGGCCCTTTTAAACCTATCTTGTTTCGCCTGACTGATTCTAAACTTTCCCATGTCAGAAAACTTTGAGTTCTAGGATCTATTTCAGTCCCAACGTAATGCTCGTCCCAATCAATGTGTACATCAGCTTCTGTAAATACCTGCATTAGCACCAGCGATGAGATTTTCAGTTGTCAAAACCATAAATTACATCTTGGAAAGGAAAACTTAATACAAAATGTTTGAAGCTTACTAACAACAGTTAGCAATAACATTAATAATTTCTTTGAGCATATAAAAGAAAAGTAAAATAGATCAATTTAAGATGATAAAAGGAGAACAAAAGTGTACTCAAAACAATCAGGCAATCAGCAACAAATGATCATGTTTACAAATCTGCCCCAAGAACAACCTAGTGAAAGAAAAATCTATTTAGAGTAAATTAAAGAAGAGAAAATGTAACACTCCCACCTTAAAAAAACAATGTCAAATCTGATCATTTAGCTCATTCTAAAATTAATATCCACAATAACCTTGATTTTGAGCCACCAAAATTTGCTCCTGAAACCTATATTCTAAGCAGCAATGAATTCAAGGGATCAACCGATAATTTAATCCCAAATTTCTTCTCTGGTTTCGCTTTAAACAATAAGAATTTCTCTCAATTGAGCTATAAAGTTCACGTTACCAACTGTATACACCCAATTATTGCTATCCATCATTTTAAAATTCAATCTGTGAAAAAAAAATCCACTTTGAATACCAAACAACATCACATAAGAAATCAAAAAAATAATAATAAGTTCACAAAAAATCATCTTTCAAGACGGACCGCCAAAATTCAGCTAATTACAATACTTCATAGTAGTACAAATATCACTTCGTTTATACATGTTCACATTCAACAACAATAGAATATCAGTCAAACGAGCAAACTATCTGCAAGTAAATGAAAGGAAAACAAAGAAAGCCGAGCCTTTGTTTATTCCGGCTAATTTCGAAGCGAAGAGAGAGAGAGAGAGAATACCTTTTTAACGGACTCAGCGATCTCGGGGCCGATTCCGTCGCCGGGAAAGAGAGTGGCGCGAATCGGAGTGTTGTCGACAGAGTAGGCTCTAGCTACAGTCAGAGCTGAGTTAGGGTTGGGGCTCGTGGCGGAGAGGATCTGGCTCGACCGGCTTCCAAGGACTCGTCTCAGGAGGTGAGTCGCCATTGATCAATCGATTATTGTTTTTGCTCCGCCGATCTAATACCTAAATTAAAAAGCAAATTATTTGATACTTTGAAGGAGAAGAAATATAATATGTTTTTCTTGAGAATAATCAGTAATGGAATGCCCGTTCAAAAGTCAAAGTCAGAGAGTTAATGCTTGTACAGTTGTATCTTGTACCAATTATTGAACGCCACGTCAGTAGACATGTAAGCTTGTGTATGGTTGGCCGGGTCCTAACGGGTCCGAACCTGGTAGCACCCGGGTTGTCCACGTATCTGTTCCCGGATTAATCTCCTTGATCCGGATTCGGCCCAGGACCTGGACCGGGTCTTGACAATTTTGGTTTGGGCCCAACCCAAAAGCCCACCACATTTCAAGATAACACAAATACTCCTAGAGAGAATTTCAAGATATTCTTCATTATTTTCATTTGAAAAATTAATTCCCAATTGTAAAAATATATATTCTATTGGAATTATGTGTATATAATTTTTATTGGAGGTTCTTTTTCTATTGAAGTTACAGAGGCATTGACAGTGTTGAAGGGATTGGAATCGATCAAAAATACATACATTTATCTGGTTTATCTTGAGTCAGATTCTTTGACTGTTATCAATCTGACGTGATTTATAAGTTATTTTAATCGTTTATAAATCCATCTTTCAAAATAAATAAATAAATAAATAAACATGGGGTTTCTTATAATCATAATATTTGAAAACAGAAGATATAATAAAGAATCTTGACAAAGCTAATCTAACATACAATGCTCTAAAGTTGAAAAAAGCAATACATTTGTTAAAACTAACACATCTAAGCTAATTGGCTGATAGATCTGGAATGAGGTTATACTAAGCTATGTAGGTCCAGTTGAAGTTGAAACTCAAGTTGGCTCTGGTAGTTTCTCAAGAGCCAAACACAAAAATTAATAAGAAATAATTGAAGTTGCTTCTTGTGAGCTATTGCTCTGTGTGTTCATTATGTTCATGCTATTCTTATGTGTGCAGCCTGTTTCCACTTACCACTATACTTGGAATCAAAAACAGTAAAATTACATTATTGGGAAAACAAAAAAACAAAAAAAAAAACAAAAAAACTATTTTTCTAGTCTCTTTGTTATCTATTTTCTGAAAATGATTTCAGAGATTGAAGAGCAGGAAATTAAGGGACATCAAAGATGGAAACTAAGTACAGTTATCATCGATGGATTTATATCAGCTAATCACAAGGAAGCAACCCCATCAACTGTAACAACACAGAGGGGATTGAAAAGTGAAAACAATAAAAAAAAAAAAAAAAAATACAGTTTGTTTAACAGATTGGAAGAGGAGCACCATTCCAGTCACCGAGACAATCCAGCATTGGATCAATGATCTTCCCTTGGCACATAGCAGTGAACACTTTGTCGAACTCTTCGCCTGGAGACAGAGCCATTTCTCCGGTCAGCAATCCTGTTCCAAGCTCTTCCCTCACAAACTTGTAAAGTGGGTAAGATCTGCATTCTTTGATCTTGTTAGGAATTGCTGAATTTCCATTCTCATACACCTCTCTAGCATTCTCAACTTCTTTAGGCAACACGGCCTTGAGTTCCTCCTCGAAAGCTCCGACCTTTTGGAAGATCGAAGAGCTCACATTCTTCTCATTCTCACCATTGACAAGTGCATGCTCAACAAGTACTTGCCTCAGCTTTTGCATCAATGGATATGTAGCACTGCAAGGGTCATCAATGTATGCAAACACATATTCGCGATCGACCACTTTGAGCAGATCCTTCTCGCAGAATCTTGATGGGTGAAGTTCTCCATTGGCACCGACAGTTAGTACTTTCTTAGCTATTTGGCTAACGGTGTTCTTCACCGCGCTCCTCAAATTCTCCTCCAAATGCCTCAAATCAATTGCTTGGCAGAGTGCTACCAAGAATGTTGAAGACATGAGCTTCAAGATATCAACAGCTTCTTCGGTTTTTCTTGAAGAGATTAGTCCCAGGGAGTTGACATCCTGGTTGTGTTGCTCAGCACTTTGGACATGGCTTGTGACAGGATTTGCAAGGTATTGTAACTCAGAACAATAAGAAGCCATAGCAATTTCAGCTCCTTTGAAACCATAATCCAAGCTTGGATTCCTGCCACCAGAGAGATTTGATGGCAACCCATTGTTGTAAAAATCATTGACAAGCTCAGAAAATTGAGCAAACATGAGTTTCCCAATTGCGGCAATAGCCAAACGAGTATTGTCCATCGAGACACCAATTGGAGTACCCTGGAAGTTACCACCATGTATGGCCTTGTTCCTGGAAACATCAATCAAAGGGTTGTCATTCACAGAGTTGATCTCTCTCTCGATTGATTTTGTCGAATATCTGATCACTTCAATTTGGGGTCCGAGCCATTGTGGTGAAGTCCTGAGAGCATAACGATCCTGTTTCGGCTTCTGGAGAGGATCCACTTCATGTAACTTCTTAGCTGCTTTCATGTAAGCACTACCATCCAAAATGTGTTCCATTATAGCTGCAGCTTCGATCTGTCCGGGATGGTGCTTCAATTTATGTGTCAAATGGTCAGTGAATTCAGGTTTTCCTTGCATAACTTCCGCGAAAATCGCTGACAGAACTTCAGCTAACACAGCAAGAACATTGGTCTCGAAAAGAACCATAGAAGCCAAACCAGAACCCACAGCTGTACCATTCACCAAAGCAAGCCCTTCTTTAGGCTGCAATTCAAAGAACCCAAAACCAGCCTGTTCACTGGCTTCTTTAGCATCAATGGTCTCTCCATTAGGCCCCGTGGCCTTCGAATTAGGCCTTCCGGTCAACAATCCGGCAATGTAGGACAGAGGAACCAAATCACCAGAAGCAGTGATTGTACCACGAAGTGGCAAACATGGAGTGATGTTGTGATTGAGAAGCTTGGTGATTGCTTCCAAAATCTCAAATCTGATCCCAGAGTATCCCTGCAAGAGGGTGTTGATCCTAACAAGCATAGCTGCTCTTGTAGTTGAGTGAGGCAGAGTATGACACGACTCTGTTCCATTGCCAAAAACTCCAGCATTCAAAAATCTGCAAGGAAAACAACAATCAGCTTCTGTTTTCTTAATTAACTAATTAAATAAAAGAAAACATAGTTGATGAATTGGTTTAATTACCTAATGAGCTCTGTCTGAAGAGCAGCGCCTTTGTTGGTTCTTCTATGAGAAGTGGCACCAAAACCAGTAGTGACACCATAACTATCAGTTCCATTGTTCATGCTGTTCATGACCCAGTCACTGCTAGCCTTGACGCCTTCCCTGGCGGACTCCGAAAGCTCCACCTTGACACCTGACTCACTCACGGCAATAGCTGCCACCTGAGATATCGTCAACGTCTCGCCACCGATTTTCACCACCGGCTTCCTGAACTCCTCCACCATCCGCTTCACTTCATCCAAATGACTTCCCTTGAGTGTCTCCGCCATCGCACCCCAATTCAACGGGTCCTGAGCCTGCTTTTGATCACCACCATTAGTACACAAATTCTTTAACAAATTACCATTCACGCTCACGCCGTTCTGGTGAACACCGTTGGCAGTTCTCTCCATATCTCTTATATAAATAAAAATACACGAACAAAGTATTGAATAAATGAAAGAACTGAAAAGAGAAGTGTTTGGATGGCGAGAAAAATGAAATGAATTGTAAAGGGAACCTTTTAAAGTTGGTTATGGATTTCCTAAGAGTATTTATAGACAGAGTTGGTGGCAGGAAGGAGGGTGGGGGTTGGTTAAGTGAGCATAAGGTGACAATGTGACATGGGGAAAAATGCGGGGTTGGTTGGAAATATATCTCGGCCATCGATTTGGAGGTAGATCTAAGGGCTTGGATTGAATGGAGGATGTTTTATTTATTTATTTATTTTTTTTTTGTTTTGTTAGGGTAAGATTGACTCGTCATAGTGGATTAGTCAATAGTGGTGGTGGGAGCCGGGGGTTGGTGAAGAAAAAATGGTACAATGCAAATATATATCGTATATATCAACAATTTCGTAATTAGCTTTACGTTAATTTCTCTCTTATAAAGTCGTCGGTCAGTTGTACACTAAAAACCTTTTTTATCATTATTTACTTATAGGCGTTGAATTGGTCATTGCAAGGAACCATTGGACTCAATTCAATAAGATCCATTGGATCGGATCAGATCTTGAATCATGACAAATCTATTGGATTCAATCCGTCGCACACCCCTAATCATCGTGATCGGTCGGACAAAGGGTCTATTTGAATCTAGCGAGATTAATATTTTCAAATATGGCTTGGAAAGCAACATATACATTGCAGTGGAAAGATTTTCCCACACTTATAAATTATAGGTGTAGTCAACTTCCTTAAATTTAGGGGCACCAAGGTGTATGACAAGAAATTTTTTAATCTAAATGTAAATAACTAAAAACCATAGTTAAAACTTAAAATGTTAAGGTGACCTCATCGCTACCTATCATGGATGTAAAAGGAAAGTGTACAACCACTTGAATTATGAGTATATGAATAAGTACTTCTCATGTTTAATCCACCGAAATTAGAATGAGTTTAATTTTGTGATTTATTATTTATGTCATTTAAATTTTATATATATTGTAAACGTTGGGAGAAGTTGAAATATAATTTGAATTGGACAGTGTTTAACATTTAAAATGGGTTTTAAGTAGATGGAATAATTATACTCTAAAAATAAATACAAGCTAAATTGTAAAAGAATAGGTGTACTAGATAAATGTAGATCATCTACTGATCTGATTTTTTTTCTGACATCACCTAATCTCATGGTATATAAGCATTGCAATGAATTGGTGGTTAAGATGTGATTGGTTTTCATAATCACCTCATTATCCACCAATCACATCCTTCAAAAATATCAGAAAAAAAACAAAACCAATAGGGGCTCCAAATCTGTACTAGATATACGCACAAGGCACAGCAACCGCATGCATGTTGATGTTGGAAGAATCTTAGAAATTTCTAAAGTTGTAGCTTTGACCAGGATATATATATCCTCATATATTAACTTTGAAATACACCAACTTTTCTTTTCCCATTCAAACTTTGTTAAAAAAAAAACAATTATAAAGTGGAAATTCACTTTGTTGACCAGACAAATAAAGTCCAACATCGAATATTGGATAAGCCCAGGAAGCTACAATTCACACACTACTTGCAGTAAATTAGTTAGTGGCTCAATAGATGAAGTTGGTTCAATTGTAAATCCTTCCACCTACATCTAAGAGGTTTTGAGTTTGAATCATACCTTCTTCCTCGATTTTAAAATATTGTAATAGTTAAAAATTAAAATAAAAACAATCTAGTCTAGCAATTACTTGTATATAGTTTATTGAAGTTTCTATGCAAATAAATTAACCAAACAGTATGAGATGCATAATTTGTTGGAAAGTATTTTATTGGAAAAAAATGTTTGTGTTGTCGAGTTTTTTTAAACAAAGGTTGGGTAATTTTTTTTCTTAATATTTTGTAAGATTAATATAACATTGTCAAGGTAACATAAGTACTCCTAGAGAGAATCTCAATATATTCTTCATTATTTTCATTTTAAAAATTAATTCCCAATCGTGAAAATATATATTATATTGGAATTATGTGTGTATATATATATATATATATTTCTTATTGGGGAATAATAAACATGAGGTTTTCAACGTCCTTATTTATTGAAATTGAAGAGGCATTGGCTGTGTTGAAGGGATTGAAATTGGTAAAATTTCCCTTGAGTTAGATTCTTTGATCCTTCTGTTGTTATCAATAAGATGCTATGTGTAAGTCTTTTTGGTTATTTATGAATCCATCTTTCAAAATAAATAAATAAGCATGGGGTTTCTAACAGAAAGTGTTAGATTCTTTGATTTTTCGATTCTTTGCTTGTTATCAATAAGATGTTATTTCTCCGATTGTGGTTCTTCTTGAAGGCACCAATGTCAAGCGGGGAAAGAGAATACTAAAGGAAAGTGTGGCATGACACTAATTGCAGCAGAAGGTCTGGATGACGCTGTTGCAGTTAAAGTTTTAGGGCTCGTCTAGCACACTGTATTGGATTGGATTATATTTAACTGTATTATTATTAATACATACCTACCTGTATTTGGTGATGCACTGTATTATATCGTATTAGGTTATTCTTATATGACTTTATTATATTTTATTATATTATAAAAATATAATATTTTTTTAAAAAAAATACTTAATAATTAATTTTAAATATCTTTACCATGAATAAATCAATAGATATTTTATATAAAAATCAATAAAAATTTATTTTAATTGAAACAAAAAATTAAAATAAAATTTTCCTATGTATTTTGAAATTAGAATAAAAATATATATTAATAACATAACACATATTTTATTAATAATTCATATTCATTGAGGAGAAAAAGAAAAAAAAAATGTTTTTTCTAATACAATACAACATAATACCACAAAGTATAATGTATTAGTTAATACGGTGTTTGCTGTATTAGACAATTAAAGGGCTCGTTTGGCACACTGTATTAGATTGTATTTGACTGTATTAGATTGTATAGTATTGCATTAGACTGTAATATCATTAATACAAACCTGTGTTTGGTGATGCATTGTATTATATTGTATTAGGTTATTCCTATATATTTTTATTGTATTTTATTATATTATAAAAATATAATATTTTTTAAGAAAATACTTAATAATTAATTTTAAATATCCTTACCATGAATAAATCAATAAATATTAATTTTAATTGAAACAAAAATTTTAAATAAAATTTTCCTATGTATTTTGAAATTATAAAAAATATATTAACAATATAACACATATTTTATCAATATTTCATATTTATTGAAAGAAAATAAAAGAAAATAAAATGTCTTTTTTTTTTTTTTAATACAATACAACCTAATACCATAAAATATAATGTATTAGTTAATACCGAGTTTGTTGTATTAAGCAATTAAAATATACTAAAATAATACAATACAGTGTTTGTACAAAACACTATATTGTATTATTTTAGTACGTGTTAATTGTTTAATACTATACAATACGGATAAACAAACGATGTCAAAATGTACGAAAATAATACAATACAGTATTTGCACCAAACATTGTATTGTATTATTTTAGTATATTTTAATTGCCTAATACAATACAATATGGCCAAACAAACGAGGTCTTAGCAAGTTAAGAAATCAAATATACGAACCCGATACCCTACCGTTTTTTATATTCGTTTTTTCATGGTGTTTCCCTTAGAGATATTGGTTCATCTTACAATCATACCTCAATGAAATTTTTAGTGCTAGGCAAAATAGCCCATAAACCGCGAACCGAACCGAACCGAACCAAATCAAATCAAACCGCTTGGTTTGGTTCAATTTTTTACGTTTAAAAAAACCGTATAGTTTTATTATAACAAAACCGTATGATCTGGTCTAGTCTATGGTCCAACCTTATCAAACCCAAACCGAACAGTAAACCAAATACTTTTAATACGGCAGAATTTCACATAAGTCCCACTTTTTTGGTGATTTGTCACCTTTATAAATGTCTTTCTATGTTCATCACTTTAATCCCAACTTTTTTCAAAACTCATCACTTTAGTCCAATTAACCAAATTTTTGAAAGTCAACTATTTTAATACCTGTAAAAGTATATTTTTGTCCTTATTACTATTTAATTTAGTTAAAATGATTGTCTTAACTTTAAATTAAAATGAAAAATAATAAAATTCTCAATAATAAAATCTTAAATATATAGATTAAAATAATAAAATAAAAAATCTTAAATAAATAATAATAAAAAATCCATTAATTTTTTCTTATTTTGTATTTTTTTCATAATGGATTTGTATTTATCTAAAATGATTATCGTAACTTTAAAATAACTGATCTTCATTGTAAATGTGTTTACAAACAATTTTATTTTATTTTGATTTTTCTTGCTATTTTAATTTGAAATGTATTTATCTAAAAAAAATTAAATGTATGTTCTTTTTTAAACAAAATGTATGTAACTTTGATTATGTTTTTTTTTGGAAAATCTGGTCTCTCTTGATTCTTCTGTGGACAGGGAATTGGAAGTGGTGGAATGGGCTCATGCCTTTATTGGTGCATTCCAAGGTATCGGGTTGGTGAAGGAAAGGCTAAATGGTGCAGTCTCTTTCATAAATCCAATATGGATTCCGCCTGACTCTGGATGCTTTAAAATCAATTGTAACACAATTGTGAATGTGGCTGAGCTGTTGGTGAGTTTTGGTATTGTAATATGGGATTCAGAGGGTTTTATAATGACTTCTAGTTCTCAAAAGATTGAAGCTACCTTCTCTCCGCAAGTGGCGGAAGCGGGAGCCATTCTAAGAGGTCTCCAGTTGGCAAGAGATGTTGGTATTTTTCCGTGTAGGATTGACTTTGACGCCGAAGTTGTGGTGGTGGGATGGATCAATTCTAAGGCTGTTTTCTGTTCTGAGGTAGGGACTTATATTGGTGATATTATTGTTCTCTTAGAACAGATGAGATGTATCTTTGTTAATTTCATCCATAGGAAGGCTAATCAAGTAGCTCATGTGTTAGCCAAAAAGGGTCTCTCCTGTGCTGAGGACATTTTTGGCTGGAGGACTTTCCTCCTTGTGTTTGTTCTCTTGTCTTGGCGGATCGCCGTACGTGTTTACAATCTGTTATTTGTCCTTATAAAAAAAATATAAATAAAAATAAAAAAAGCAACAGATAAAAAAAATTACCATAATTAGTACTAAGCTAATTAGGATGGAGTATATATTACAAATTTAACATTTTAATGTACAAAACAGAGTTTAAACATATGATTATATGAATAGAACAGAAAAAATTATGCAGTTTTTATTTTTATTTTTAAGGAAATAGAGAGTTTTAGTCAAAAATTATGGGGTTTTATTGTTTTTATCAACAATTAGTATTTTTTATTGTTTTTGTGAACAAATTGGTTGTGAAGACAAAATTGCCCCTATTTTTTTTTTCTATACCTCTTTTCTCTCCTCTTTTTTTCCCATTTTCACAGCACAATTTTTTATTTCTTTCTCTCTCTCCTATTCTCTCTCATTGTGATCTCCTTCTTCTCTCTTTCTCTCCTCCTCTCTCCTCCATCTTCTCTCTTTCTCTCCTCTTCTCCGTCGTTTCTTCTCTCTTTCTTCTTCTCTTTCTCTTTCAAGTTTTTTTTTCTAGGTTTTTTAAAAAATTTCATTTTTTTTGTCAAACAAAAATTTTCAGATTTGAGGGTGGTGGAAAAAAATTCAGATTTTTTTTAAAAAAAAATTCATATTTGATTTTCTAGATTTTTTTAAAAATTTCATATTTGAAAAAATTTCCAAATTTTTTTGAAAATTTTCATTTTTTTTTTATTGAAAATTTTCCAGATTTAAAAAAAAAAAAAAAAAAATCAGTTTTTTTGTTGAAAATTTTCCGGATTTTCGATGGGTTTTTCGCACAATGGGTTTTCCGATTTGACCACGATCTGGTCCAGATTGGGTGACCTAAACCCAGATTTTCTTAAAAAAATTCAGTTTTTTTTTTTTTTTTTTTTTTTGTTGAAAATTTTTCAGATTTTAAAAAGGTTTGGATTTGAGTATTAGTTATTGATTTTAAGAGTGGTTGTGGTTATGGTTATGATTATGGTTATGGTTGTGCTTAAGTTTAAGTATTGTTTGTTAAAAAAAAAAAAATCATATTTTGTTTTGTTCAAAAAAATTTCCAGAAATTTCAGGTTTAAAAATTTTTAGGTTTTTTTTTTGTTCAAAAAAATTTCCAGAATTTTCAGGATTAAAATTGTGTGCTATTGGTGTGTTTAATTGGGTGTTACTAGTGTGTTTAATTGGTTAATACTGATGTTTAAATGTTTTGAACTGGTGTGTGTAAATCAATTAAACACACCAGGCAAATCAATTAAACACACCGGGAAGCCAATTAAATGCACCAGACTAATTAAACACATAATGTGTAAATCAATTAAACACACCCCGGGTAACCCAATTAAACACACCAGATGTAAATCAATTAAACACATCAAGGTAACCCAATTAAACACACTATGATAACCCAATTAAACACACCATGTGTAAATCAATTAAACATACCAAGGTAAAAACAATTAAACACATTAGGGTAAAACAAATTAAACACACAATGGTAAAACGAATTAAACACACCAGAGTAAAACTAATTAAACACACCAAAGCAAAAACAATTAAACACACCAGGATAAAACGAATTAAACTCACCAGAACAAAAACGAATTAAACACAGTAGATAAAACAAATTAAATACACCAGACAAAATAAATTAAACACATCAGAGAGATTTGGAAAGAAGAAGAAGCAGAACAAAAAAGAAAAAAAAAACAGAGAAAAAGTTGTGTTTTGTTTTTTTGGGAAGAAGAAGAGAAAAAGAAAAAAGAAAAAAAAAAAAGAGAAATTTTTTTTTTTTATAAAGAGGGGCAATCTTGCCCAAAAAGTGGATATGCGATAAAAACAATAAAAATGATAATTTTTAACAAAAACGATAAATCTACTTTTTTTTTTTTTTTGTTTTTTTTTGTTTTTTTTGTTTTTTTTGTTTTTTTTTTTTGACGTTTGTGTTTCGTATGCACTAAAATATTTGTTAAATTAGATCATGTGTTGATTACTTGTCTAGAATATGCCAAAGTTACTGTTAAGACCAATAAACAAGAATTTCTCTCTCTTGCCCTACCTGCCCGTACTCTCTGTTTCAAACTGCCCGTCCTAACACTTTCCCTCTTTGTCAAGCAGCCTCCTCTCTCTTATCTTTTGACTAAGGGCCTGTTTGTTTTTCAAATTGAAAACTTAAAGTCATTTATTAAGACATTTTGTTTGTTTTTTTAAATGAAATGAGATCTGAAAAACCATTGAAAACATCTGAGAAAAAAAAGTTCAAATTTCTAGCTTTTATCTGAAACTGAAATGCTGGATATATTTCAACATATTGCTTCCAAAAATGCCCTCAAGAAGAATTTAAAATAACCTCAGATTTTTTTTATTTCAAAACAAAATCTGGGCACTTATTTGGCCATGGAGGGTTGCCCGACAACATTGATGTTGGAGGAGAGGAGGCCGGCAGCCTCTTTGATGTCAATGGAGGTGACATTCGCGAAGGAGGCCGGCGAACTTTTCTTTACCATTGAAGGAGGAGATCGATGATTTTATGGTTGCACTGTTGTAGTGTTGTTGAAGACTTGAAGAAAAAAATAAAGAGATCTGAGAGAGATCTGGGTTTGGTCCAGCTTCGCTCTGGTTTTGCTTCTTCTTCTTCTTCTTTTTTCCTTGATTTTTCTTTCCTTTTTTGGCTTTTTGGCTGTTATGTACTGTCATTAAAAAAAATAAAATAAAATAAAATAATGGAGAAAGTGAATGATGAAGAGCGACTTGTCTTTCTGGATTTTTCTAATTTTATATATAAATATATATTATGTAAGTATAATTTGGATGAAGCTTTTAAATATTTATTTAATTAATTTAAACTAAAAATATTATAAGACACATTAACAGTAGAATTATATCAATTATATGTATTTATAATTATAAGGGTATAACTGTCATGTTACTGGTTTTCAGACATTGATATTCAGACATCATAAATTAAAAAAAAAAAACATAATCTCAGGATTTCAGATTTCAGTCACCATTCAGATTTCAGTCAATTTCAGACCTATTCAGATTTCAGGCGAAAAAACAAACGCCACCTAAATTTTGTATAATGGGTGTCATTGATTTTCGATTAATATCCATTTTTTCGATGTTTGTCGAAATGGGTTGTCTGTATTTTGTCTAAAGTTTGATGCTTTTTTTGAGTTTGAGTTATGAGGATTTGATCAGCTGAGTTTTGTTGAGGAGATGGGTCTGGGTCCTGAATCTCCTGAGTCTCTGATAAAGTTGAAGAATTGGGAAGTGAACAACAATAATAACAATAGCAATAGTAATATTAGCAAATCAAGGAAGGTGAATAAGAATAAGAAGAAAGATGGAGCTGCAGATGGAGAAGAGATTGGTTGTTGGGTTAAATTCAGGTTATTGGAGAATTGCATGCCTTCCAGATCAAAAGTTGATAATTCCATGAGCACTGGAACAAGTACTAATTATGGTAATTTCATTTTTTTTTTTTTTTTCTGTTGCTTTTTCATTGATTAGGATGGGGAGTAATTTCATTGGTTGTTGGGTTAAATTCTTGTTTGTTCTTTGTTGGTCTTAACAGTAACTTTGGCATATTCCAGAATCCAGACAAGTAAATCAACACATGATCTAATTTAACAATTATTTTAGCGCATACGAAACACAAAAGTCCCTCCCCCCCCCCCAAAAAAAAAAAAAATGCATAATTTTTTCTGTTCTATTCATATAATCATATGTTTAAACTCTGTTCTGTAAATTAAAATGTTAAATTTGTAATATATACTCCATCCTAATATACACTCCGATCTTTAATTTCATTAATATCAACCATTTCGTAATTAGCTTTACTTTAATTTCTTTCTCTTATAAAGTCGTCAGTCAATCGTACACTGAGAAATTATTTTATCATTACATGAGAATTTATTCGACTTTTTAGATTATTTACTTATAGGCATTGAATTGGTCATTGCTAGGGGTACGCACAATGCAATACAATCTCATAGGATCCATTTGACTCAATCTAATAAGATCCATCAGATTGGATCTTGAATCATGACAAATCCATTTGATTCGATCCGTTGCACACCCTTAATCATCGTGGTCGATCGGATTAGGGGTCTATTTGAATCTAGCCAGATTAATCTTTTCAAATATGGCCTAGAAAGCAACATATACATTACAGTGAAAAGATTTTCCCACACTTTTAAATTATAGGCGTAGCCAACTTCCTTAAATTTAGGGGCACCAAGGTATATGACAAGAATTTTTTTTAATCTAAATGTAAATAACAAAAAACCATAGTTAAAACTTAAAAATGTCAAGGTGACTTCATCGCTGCCTGTCATGGATGTGAAGGAAAATTGTACAACTACTTGAGTTATGAGTATATGAAAAGGTACTTCTCATGTTTAATCCATCAAAATTAGAATGAGTTTAATTTTATGGTTTATTATTTATATCATTTAAATTATATATATATATATATATATTTGCAAACGTTGAGAGAAATATAAATTGAATTGGACAGTGTTTAACATTTAAAATGAGTTTTCAGTAGATAGAATAATTATATTCTAAAAATTAATTCGCACAAAGGCACAACTGCATGTTGATGTTGGAAGAATCTTAGAAATTTCTGAAGTTGTAGCTAAGTAGCTTTGACCAGGATATGTGTATATATATATATGGAAATTTTCCTATGAGGATGTCCTGATATAATTATATAAGGACATTGAATGTAAGTCACTCGTTTTACATACTTTGACTTGGTATGTTTGCACTTATCAAATCACTTTTATAAATGAGTGACTCATATTCAATATCCTGATAAAGTTATATAAGAATGCCCTAGTGGTGGCCACGGTTCGGTTTCGGTTCCATGGCCACCCAAAACCGAAACCGTAACCAGAAAACCGGTTTGGTACACGGTTTCTAACCGACAGTTTTACGGTTTCGGTTTAGAAACCGACGGTTTTGGGTTCGGTTTCGGTTTTTCAAAAAAAAAATTCAAAAAAAGTGACACGTGGCAGCTTCTGATTAATCGATTTTTTTAAATTTTTTTTTAAAAAAATGGCGGTTTAACCGCGGTTAAAACCGTCGATTTAACCGCCGGTTTTGGCAGTTTTTGGAATTACCCAAACCAAAACCGTAACCGGTTCAACCGGTTTTGGGCCGGTTTTGAAATCGCCGGTTCCGGTTTCGGTTTTGGGCCGGTTTTTGGAAGTACGGTTTCGGTTAAACAGCGGGCAAAATCGTCGGTTTAACCGAAACCATGGCCACCTTCAGGATGCCCTGATAGGAACGGGACCGTATATATATAAATATATATATATATATATATATATGTGAACGAATTACGCCCACCTCCCCTGAAGTTTGCTAAATTACAAATAAAAACGACTTTATCATTAAATAACACTTACCTCCCCCGCCGTCAGTCAATGTCCGTTAGACTGAACCTTTGACTGAATCAAGAAGGGTAATCTTATCTTTCAACTTAGTAAACCCACTAAAAGACAAACAAATATTAAAAAAAAAAAAAAGGAAATAAACTAAGATTTAAATATTTAAAAAATATTTTAAAAAGTTTAAAAAAACAATGTTGAAAAAAAGTTTTAAAAACAAAACTAATTCAATTTATAATCAATAATTAATAAATATAATAAAATTAAATAATAAAAAAATAAAAATTATGTTTAGAGATTAAGAATTGAATAAAAAAAAATAAAACAATTTACAAAACTAAAATAAAGAAATAAAAAAATATTGAATAATAAAAAAAATTACCTCTTAACAAATCTTATCTCCAATCACCACCACCCAATCACCTTCTTCTTATTCACCAAAACAAATTAAAATTAAAATCACCATCATCACTCATTTGATCATCTCCACCGATCCAAATCCAAATCACTTTCATCTCCCTTAATCTCATCTCTCTCGATCCACCATGACCAAATCCCATTATCATCTCTCCCGATCTCATCTCTCCCTCTCAATCTCGTCCCCCGGCAGCCATCGTAAAAACAATACTAACCACCACATCCCCGTGAGTCGACCATCACCCTAACCAAACTTCTCTCCACCATCATCACAATCTTCTATGTACTTCCATGGGTTTTGCGTTTTTTCGTTCTACTCTAGTGTTGCTCCATTTTTACTGATTTAATTTCTTTTTTTATTTTTTATTTTACAAAAATTGATGTGATTATTGGATTAGGGAAACGAAGATGAAATTCGGGGTAGTTGAAACTTGAAACAGAAATCCAGCAGCATGGTTGTCAGGGTGGCGGCAAGGTTGTTGGATTTGGGGTTGGTGATCGAATATGGATTTCTAGGTTTGTTGTGGGTTTGATGATGAATTGATGATGATGGTGACTGTGTTGGTGAACAAAAAACAGACGGTGGTTGTGGGTGTTAGAAAATTTTGGCGATTTCCAAGTGGAGAAGAGATGGGTTCAATTTATTTTAGTTTGCATTTCGATTTTTTTTCGGATTTCGATTCTAGCTTGTATTTGTGTTGGAATCTAATTTCAATTTGTATTTGTGTTGGAATCTGATTTCAATTTGTATTTGTGTTGGATGATGAGGAAGATGATTGTCGATGATGGTGATGGTCGATGATGAGGAAGATGATGGTGATGGTCGATGATGGTGATGGTTGTGGGATGATGATGAAGATGATGAGGCTGTGGGACGATGATGAAGAAGAAGAATGGATGGAGAATCTAGAAAATGATAAGGCTGGAAAATGATGAAGAAGAATGGATGGAGGATCTGGAAAATGATGAAGAAGAAGATGATGAGGCTATGGAAAGATCTGCGAGATCTGGAAAATTTGTTTTTCAAAGAAAAACAAAAATCTGGAATATTTTTGTTTGGAGATAGATCTTCGATGGAGTTCGTCTCCACCGGTTCATCATTTTCTTTTTTTTAATTTTTTAATTTTTTTTTTAATTTGATCTCTATGAATTAGTGGATTCTTTTGGGATTATAAATTTGTGGATATATTTTTTTGGGATTATTAATTTGTGGATTGAAGAAGAAAGTAGAAGATATGAATTATTGAATTTGACTTGTTGATTTTGTTTTCGAGATATGAATTATTGAAAGATAAATTCTTTTTCTTTTTTTATAAATAGATTTTGGGTTTTAGATATATTTGTTAATAATTTCGTTTTTTTTTTAATTTTTAATTTTTAATTTCTGTTTTTGTTTTTTAATTTTTTGTAATATTAATTATTTTAATAAGTTTTTTTAATATGTATCATTTTTGTAATTAGTCTTATATATTTTATTATAATAATAATAATAAAAATAATAATAATAATAATAATAAAGTTTAGTTTTTGTCTTTTTCTAGGGATATAAAAGTAAATAGACATATTTAGGGGTATTTTGGACTTTTAAACCATCTGACAAAGTCAAAGGCTAAATGTAACGGATGTTGACTAACAGCGAGGGAGGTGAGTGTTATTTAATGATAAAGTCATTTTCATCTGTAATTTAACAAACCTCAGGGGAGAGGTGGGGTGTAATTCGTTCTATATATATAATACACCAACTTTTCTTTTCCCATTCAAACTTGGCTAAAAGTGGAAATTCACTTTGTTGACCGGACAAATAAAGTCCAACATCGAACATTAAAGATAAGCCCAGTGAGCTACAATTCACACACTACTTGGTGTAAATTAATCGGTGGCGTATAAGATGGATGAAGTTGGTTCGATGGTACACTCCTCCACGTGCATTTAAGAGACTATAGGTTTGAATCATACATCTTCCTCAATTCCAAAATATTGTAACGGTTAAAAAAAAAAAAAACAAAAAAACAACCTTGTCTAGCAATTACTTGTATATAGTTTAATGAAGTTTCTATGCAAATAAATTAACCAAAGACTATGAGATGCATAATTTGTTGGAAAGTATTCTATTGGAAAAAAGTGTTTTTGTTGTCAAGTGTATTTTTACAAAAAAAGGTTAGGTAATTTTTTTTCTTAATATTTTGTAAGATTAATATAAAATTGTCAAGGTAACACAAGTACTCCTAGAGAGAATCTCAATATATTCTTGGGATAATTACCTTGATAGCCATCAATTTAATGACACATTATCAAAATAGCCACTAGATTTGGAATTGATTTCAAAATGGCTATTTTTATCGAAAAGTTTGACACTAATAACCATTCCATCCAATTCCATCCAATGAGTGGTATTTTGGTATATAAGAGGATGATATTAATTTATTTTAGATGTTTTTTGGAAATCAATTTTTTCTTTTGTTTTTTGAAACTAATAATTATATTTAGTGTGTGGATATATATATATATATATATGCTATACGTATATACACACACTAAATATAATTATTTGTTTCAAATACAAAAAAATAAATAAAATGGTTTAGATCAATACACGTGTCTCTTCTTTGATTTTTAGATTTTTTAGATTTTGTAGCCTTAATCTTCTCAAAAAAGAAATATATGTAATATATATATATATATATGAGATATGCTATACATATGTACACATACTAAATATAATTATTTGTTTCCAAAAAACAAAAGAAAAAATTGATTTTTAAAAAACATCTAAAATAAATTAATGTCATCCCCTTATTTACTAAAATGCCACTCATTGAATGGAATTATGTGGAAATTGATGTAATGGCC
Organism: Acer negundo; assembly: GCA_035582765.1. Classification (NCBI taxonomy): domain Eukaryota; kingdom Viridiplantae; phylum Streptophyta; class Magnoliopsida; order Sapindales; family Sapindaceae; genus Acer; species Acer negundo. The sequence continues at coordinate 17,310,007 of CM069243.1, forward strand.
ATTAGTATCACTTTTCGCTAAAAATAGTCATTTTGAAATCAATTTCTAATCTAGTTGTCATTTTGATAGTGTGTCATCAAATTGATGGTAACCGAGGTAATTATCTCATTCGTCTTCATTATTTTCATTTTAAAAATTAATTCCCAATTGTAAAAAGGGCAGCACTTGGGTACTGACCAACCAATGGGGTTTTGCCATGTAGCCCATTTATGAAAAATGCAAGAAGATAAATGTAAAAAGTTAAGAGAAAAAAGCCATGTGATAACACTCTATGGTGGGGTCAATACCTTAGGTACTGACTGGTGTAAAAATGTGTGTTCTATTTGAATTATGTACATATATTTCTTATCGGGGAATAATAAACATGAGGTCTTCAACATCCTTTTCTATTGAAATTGCAAAGGCATTGGCTGTGTTGAAGAGATTGAAATAGGCAAAATTTGCCTTGAGTTAGATTCTTTGATTCTTCGGTTGTTATCAATAAGATGCTATTTGTAAGTCTTTTTGGTAATTTATGAATCTATCTTTCAAAATAAATAAATAAGCATGGGGTTTCTAAAGGAAAGTGTTAGATTCTTTGATTCTTCGATTCTTTGGTTGTTATCAATAAGATGTTATTTCTCCGGTTGTGGTTCGTCTTGAAGGCACCAATGTTGAGCAGGGAAAGAGAATACTAAAGGAAAGTGTGGCATGCCACCAATTACATCAGAAGATATGGATGGCGTTGCTGTAGTTAAAGCTTTAGCAAGTTAAAAAATCAAAGATACAAACATGAAACTCTACTGTCTTTTATATCCGATTTTTCATGGTGTTTCCCTTGGAGATATTGGTTCATCATACATTCATACCTCAATGAAATTTTTAGGAGTGGGCAAAATAGCCCATAAAACCAAACCGCTTGGTTTGGTTTGGTTTTTTACTTTTAAAAAAACCGTATGGTTTTATTATAACAAAACTGTATGGTCTGGTCCGGTCTATGGTCCAATCTTATCGAATCCAAACCGGACCGTAAACCGAATACTTGTAATACACACTTTTATTTCGGTATAGATAACATCTAAAACTCTTTAATAAAACTTTTATAAATAAATAAAAAAAACATTAAAGTCAAAAACCTTGATTTATTATTTTATATGTGTTTTATTAACCCACCTACTTGAGTACAAAATCCAAAGAACTCTAAGATGAAATTGAAATTTTTTTTTCATTTGCTTCATGAAATTATCATTTGTTTTGCATTGAATAATGGTAAAAAAAAAAAATATATATATATATAAAATTAAACTAAGGCAACACCACAAATTCAAAACAAGTGATTTGATATAATTCTTATTTTTGTTTCTACTTTCTACTTATCAATTATGAAACAACTAATCTTCATTGTAAATGTGTTTACAAGCAATTTTATTTTATTTTGATTTTTCTTTCTATTTTAATTTGAAATGTATATATCTAAAAAGAATGAAATGTATATATATATATATATTTTGAAACAAAATGTACGCAACTTTCATTACGTTTTAATTTTTTGTTTTTTGTGATAAGTCAAAACCGTTAAACCGAACCAGACCGAACCAAACCAATATAATTTGGTTTGGTCTAGTATGAAAAAATGATTGGTCAAGTTTTTTAAAAGACCGAAATTTTTGGTTTGGTACGATCCTAATTGAAACCGGAGCAAACCGGACCATGCCAAACCGTACTGTGCCAGCCCTAGAAAATTTTGTGATTAAAAAAATATATGCAAAAAACATGATTTTAAAATCCTTCTTAATGAGAAATGTCTTTACTAATAACATCCGCAATTTAGTAAGGATTTTTTTTATTAAAAAAATCTTATTAATTTAAAAAAATAATAATAAATCTAATTCTACATCTTGTCTTTCATAAGTCTCCTATATTCGAGACATTTCCAACCGTAAATTGAACGACTATAAGAAAAGATTGAATCGTCTACTGATCTGATTTTTTCCTAACATTTTTAAAGCATGTGATTGGTTGTTGAAAATCTATCACATCTTAACCACCAATTATTACAATACTTATGTGTCATAAGATTATGTGAGGTCAGAAAAAAGATCATATATTAAAATGAATAGATCATTTCGATAAGGTACTATTTAAATTTTAGACATTAATATATTTATAAAAATTGATGTACTAATTAATTTTATGGGTGATAATATCCTCCACTTAAGCTCAACTTAAGCATATATATTTCTTAAAAATCATCTGGTCAAGTCACTCAAATCTGCTTAAAAGTGGACAATTTCATGCAATTTTAGTTGGCAGTTGTCACAAAAAGTAGTCCAAAACATTAGATCACCACCCATCATTAGTCATGCCGATTGGCTAATAGATCTGGAATCATGTTAATGTTATACTAGGCTATATAGGTCCGGTTGAAGTTGAAACTCATCATGTTGGCTGTGGTGGTGTCTCAAGAGCCACACACAAAAATAAAAAAGAAAAAATTGAAGTGGCTTCTTGTGGGCTCTTGCTCTCTTCAGAAATTAAAGATCATCAAAAATCTTCTGTGGTCCTTAACATTATTATTAGACTTAATAGCATCAGACCCCCCTAAAGTGTATATGAATTTGCAATGTGCCCCCTGAATGTTTTTTTTCGACAGTAAAACCCTTAAACTCTCATTTTCTTTGCACTTGCTTGTTTTATTGTTTCCTGAGGAGGGGGCATCTCCATAAGGGTGTTGCAAAGAAAAGGAGAGTTCGAGAGGTTTACCGTTGAAAAAAAACAATCAGGGGGCGCATTGCAAATTCATGTACAATTCAGGGGGGTCTGGTTCTATTAAGTCTTATTATTATTATTAAGTTGGTGTGTGTTTTTAACTTTCCAGTGTGTTCATGCTGTTCTTATATGCCTGTTACAGGTTTCCACCAGACTTTGTATCAAAAACAGTAGAATTACATTATTATTGGGAAAAAACTACTTTTCCAGTCTCTTTGGTATCTGTTTTCTGATAATGATTTATTATGACAAGTTGTTATTCCTGAGAATGAAGAGCAGGGACATCAAAGATGGAAATTAAGAACAAGCATCACAGGTGGATTTATATTTAGTTAATCACAAGGAAGTAACCCCATCAACTATAACAAAACAAAGTGGATTGAAAACAATCACAGAAAAACAAAAAGATACAGTTTGTTTAACAGATTGGAAGAGGAGCACCATTCCAGTCACCGAGACAATCCAGCATTGGATCAATGATCTTCCCTTGGCACATAGCAGTGAACACTTTGTCGAACTCTTCGCCTGGAGACAGAGCCATTTCTCCGGTCAGCAATCCTGTTCCAAGCTCCTCCCTCACAAACTTGTAAAGTGGGTAAGATCTGCATTCTTTGATCTTGTTAGGAATTGCTGAATTTCCATTCTCATACACCTCTCTAGCATTCTCAACTTCTTTAGGCAACACGGCCTTGAGTTCCTCCTCGAAAGCTCCGACCTTTTGGAAGATCGAAGAGCTCACATTCTTCTCATTCTCACCATTGACAAGTGCATGCTCAACAAGTACTTGCCTCAGCTTTTGCATCAATGGATATGTAGCACTGCAAGGGTCATCAATGTATGCAAACACATATTCGCGATCGACCACTTTGAGCAGATCCTTCTCGCAGAATCTTGATGGGTGAAGTTCTCCATTGGCACCGACAGTTAGTACTTTCTTAGCTATTTGGCTAACGGTGTTCTTCACCGCGCTCCTCAAATTCTCCTCCAAATGCCTCAAATCAATTGCTTGGCAGAGTGCTACCAAGAATGTTGAAGACATGAGCTTCAAGATATCAACAGCTTCTTCGGTTTTTCTTGAAGAGATTAGTCCCAGGGAGTTGACATCCTGGTTGTGTTGCTCAGCACTTTGGACATGGCTTGTGACAGGATTTGCAAGGTATTGTAACTCAGAACAATAAGAAGCCATAGCAATTTCAGCTCCTTTGAAACCATAATCCAAGCTTGGATTCCTGCCACCAGAGAGATTTGATGGCAACCCATTGTTGTAAAAATCATTGACAAGCTCAGAAAATTGAGCAAACATGAGTTTCCCAATCGCGGCAATAGCCAAACGAGTATTGTCCATCGAGACACCAATTGGAGTACCCTGGAAGTTACCACCATGTATGGCCTTGTTCCTGGAAACATCAATCAAAGGGTTGTCATTCACAGAGTTGATCTCTCTCTCGATTGATTTTGTCGAATATCTGATCACTTCAATTTGGGGTCCGAGCCATTGTGGTGAAGTCCTGAGAGCATAACGATCCTGTTTCGGCTTCTGGAGAGGATCCACTTCATGTAACTTCTTAGCTGCTTTAATGTAAGCACTACCATCCAAAATGTGTTCCATTATAGCTGCAGCTTCGATCTGTCCGGGATGGTGCTTCAATTTATGTGTCAAATGGTCAGTGAATTCAGGTTTTCCTTGCATAACTTCCGCGAAAATCGCTGACAGAACTTCAGCTAACACAGCAAGAACATTGGTCTCGAAAAGAACCATAGAAGCCAAACCAGAACCCACAGCTGTACCATTCACCAAAGCAAGCCCTTCTTTAGGCTGCAATTCAAAGAACCCAAAACCAGCCTGTTCACTGGCTTCTTTAGCATCAATGGTCTCTCCATTAGGCCCCGTGGCCTTCGAATTAGGCCTTCCGGTCAACAAACCGGCAATGTAGGACAGAGGAACCAAATCACCAGAAGCAGTGATTGTACCACGAAGTGGCAAACATGGAGTGATGTTGTGATTGAGAAGCTTGGTGATTGCTTCCAAAATCTCAAATCTGATCCCAGAGTATCCCTGCAAGAGGGTGTTGATCCTAACAAGCATAGCTGCTCTTGTAGTTGAGTGAGGCAGAGTATGACACGACTCTGTTCCATTGCCAAAAACTCCAGCATTCAAAAATCTGCAAGGAAAACAACAATCAGCTTCTGTTTTCTTAATTAACTAATTAAATAAAAGAAAACATAGTTGATGAATTGGTTTAATTACCTAATGAGCTCTGTCTGAAGAGCAGCGCCTTTGTTGGTTCTTCTATGAGAAGTGGCACCAAAACCAGTAGTGACACCATAACTATCAGTTCCATTGTTCATGCTGTTCATGACCCAGTCACTGCTAGCCTTGACGCCTTCCCTGGCGGACTCCGAAAGCTCCACCTTGACACCTGACTCACTCACGGCAATAGCTGCCACCTGAGATATCGTCAACGTCTCGCCACCGATTTTCACCACCGGCTTCCTGAACTCCTCCACCATCCGCTTCACTTCATCCAAATGACTTCCCTTGAGTTTCTCCGCCATCGCACCCCAATTCAACGGGTCCTGAGCCTGCTTTTGATCACCACCATTAGTACACAAATTCTTTAACAAATTACCATTCACGCTCACGCCGTTCTGGTGAACACCGTTGGCAGTTCTCTCCATATCTCTTATATAAATAAAAATACACGAACAAAGTATTGAATAAATGAAAGAACTGAAAAGAGAAGTGTTTGGATGGCGAGAAAAATGAAATGAATTGTAAAGGGAACCTTTTAAAGTTGGTTATGGATTTCCTAAGAGTATTTATAGACAGAGTTGGTGGCAGGAAGGAGGGTGGGGGTTGGTTAAGTGAGCATAAGGTGACAATGTGACATGGGGAAAAATGCGGGGTTGGTTGGAAATATATCTCGGCCATCGATTTGGAGGTAGATCTAAGGGCTTGGATTGAATGGAGGATGTTTTATTTATTTATTTATTTTTTTTTTGTTTTGTTAGGGTAAGATTGACTCGTCATAGTGGATTAGTCAATAGTGGTGGTGGGAGCCGGGGGTTGGTGAAGAAAAAATGGTACAATGCAAATATATATCGTATATATCAACAATTTCGTAATTAGCTTTACGTTAATTTCTCTCTTATAAAGTCGTCGGTCAGTTGTACACTAAAAACCTTTTTTATCATTATTTACTTATAGGCGTTGAATTGGTCATTGCAAGGAACCATTGGACTCAATTCAATAAGATCCATTGGATCGGATCAGATCTTGAATCATGACAAATCTATTGGATTCAATCCGTCGCACACCCCTAATCATCGTGATCGGTCGGACAAAGGGTCTATTTGAATCTAGCGAGATTAATATTTTCAAATATGGCTTGGAAAGCAACATATACATTGCAGTGGAAAGATTTTCCCACACTTATAAATTATAGGTGTAGTCAACTTCCTTAAATTTAGGGGCACCAAGGTGTATGACAAGAAATTTTTTAATCTAAATGTAAATAACTAAAAACCATAGTTAAAACTTAAAATGTTAAGGTGACCTCATCGCTACCTATCATGGATGTAAAAGGAAAGTGTACAACCACTTGAATTATGAGTATATGAATAAGTACTTCTCATGTTTAATCCACCGAAATTAGAATGAGTTTAATTTTGTGATTTATTATTTATGTCATTTAAATTTTATATATATTGTAAACGTTGGGAGAAGTTGAAATATAATTTGAATTGGACAGTGTTTAACATTTAAAATGGGTTTTAAGTAGATGGAATAATTATACTCTAAAAATAAATACAAGCTAAATTGTAAAAGAATAGGTGTACTAGATAAATGTAGATCATCTACTGATCTGATTTTTTTTCTGACATCACCTAATCTCATGGTATATAAGCATTGCAATGAATTGGTGGTTAAGATGTGATTGGTTTTCATAATCACCTCATTATCCACCAATCACATCCTTCAAAAATATCAGAAAAAAAACAAAACCAATAGGGGCTCCAAATCTGTACTAGATATACGCACAAGGCACAGCAACCGCATGCATGTTGATGTTGGAAGAATCTTAGAAATTTCTAAAGTTGTAGCTTTGACCAGGATATATATATCCTCATATATTAACTTTGAAATACACCAACTTTTCTTTTCCCATTCAAACTTTGTTAAAAAAAAAACAATTATAAAGTGGAAATTCACTTTGTTGACCAGACAAATAAAGTCCAACATCGAATATTGGATAAGCCCAGGAAGCTACAATTCACACACTACTTGCAGTAAATTAGTTAGTGGCGCAAAAGATGAAGTTTTCTTTTCTAGATGGCTAAGATGGAATAGTTTGAAGCCTCTCGCTACCCCTGATGGTAAACTCCTTATTTTCCTGCTTAGAAAGAGGCCTTGTCAACGGAATATTCAATTTAGCATGAAAGTCCTACTTTAGATAGGCCTCGCTGAGCTCTCTCTTGGGCTGTGAAAGCGGTGCGAAAGAAGTTGGGCTACCTTGCCTTGGTTCAATTGTAAATCCTTCCACCTACATCTAAGAGGTTTTGGGTTTGAATCATACCTTCTTTCTCGATTCCAAAATATTGTAAAAATAAAAATAAAAACAACCTTGTCTAGCAATTACTTGTATATAGTTTAGTGAAGTTTCTATGCAAATAAATTAACTAAACACTATGAGATGCATAATTTGTTGGAAAGTATTTTATTGGAAAAAAATGTTTGTGTTGTCGAGTTTTTTTAAACAAAGGTTGGGTAATTTTTTTTCTTAATATTTTGTAAGATTAATATAACATTGTCAAGGTAACATAAGTACTCCTAGAGAGAATCTCAATATATTCTTCATTATTTTCATTTTAAAAATTAATTCCCAATCGTGAAAATATATATTCTATTGGAATTATGTATATATATATATTTCTTATTGGGGAATAATAAACATGAGGTTTTCAACGTCCTTATTTATTGAAATTGCAGAGGCATTGGCTGTGTTGAAGGGATTGAAATTGGTAAAATTTCCCTTGAGTTAGATTATTTGATCCTTCTGTTGTTATCAATAAGATGCTATTTGTAAGTCTTTTTGGTTATTTATGAATCCATCTTCAAAATAAATAAATAAGCATGGGATTTCTAAAGGAAAGTGTTAGATTCTTTGATTTTTCAATTCTTTACTTGTTATCAATAAGATGTTATTTCTTCGATTGTGGTTCTTCTTAAAGGCACCAATGTCGAGCGGGGAAAGAGAATACTAAAGGAAAATGTGGCATGACACTAATTGTAGCAGAAGATCTGGATGACGTTGCTGCAGTTAAAGCTTTAGGGCTCGTTCAGTACACCGTATTGGATTGTATTTGACTATATTATTATTAATACAAACATGTGTTTGGTGATACACTGTATTATATCGTATTAGTTTATTACTATATGACTTTATTATATTTTATTATATTATAAAAATATAATATTTTTAAAAAATACTTAATAATTAATTTTAAATATCTTTATCATGAATAAATTAATCGATATTTTTATTAAAAAAATCAATAAATATTTATTTTAATTTATTTTAATTGACACAAAAAATTTAAATAAAATTTTACTATGTATTTTGAAATTATAATAAAAAAATATATTAACAACATAACACATATTTTATTAATATTTCATATTCATTGAGGAAAAAAGAAAAAAATGTTTTTTTTTTTTAATACAATACAACCTAATACCACCAAATATAATATATTAGTTAATACAGTGTTTACTGCATTAGACAATTAAATGGCTCGTTTGGTATTAGCCAATTAAAGAGCTCGTTTGGCACACTGTATTAGATTGTATTTGACTATATTGGATTGTATAATATTGTATTATACTGTAATATCATTAATACAAACATGTGTTTAGTGATGCACTGTATTATATTGTAATATCATTAATACAAACTGTGTTATTCATATATGATTTTATTGTATTTTATTATAATATAAAAATATAATATTTTTAAAAAAGTACTTAATAATTAATTTTAAATATACTTACCATGAATAAATCAATAAATATTCATTTTAATTGAAACAAAAATTTTAAATAAAATTTTCCAATGTATTTTGAAATTATAAAAAACATATTAACAACATAACACATATTTTATCAAAATTTCATATTTATTGAAAAAAATAAAAGAAAATAAAATTTTTTTTTTTAATACAATACAACCTAATACCACAAAATATAATATATTAGTTAATATAGAATTTGCTGTATTAAGCAATTAAAATATAATAAAATAATACAATATAATGTTTGCACCAAACATTGTATTGTATTATTTTAGTATGTTTTAATTGTCTAATACAATATAATACAGCCAAACAAACGAGGTCAAAATGTACTAAAATGATACAATCTAGTATTTGCACAAAACACTGTATTGTATGCAAATATTGTATTATATTATTTTACTACATTTTAATTGTCTAATACAATATAATACGGCCAAACAAACGAGGCCTTAGCAAGTTAAGAAATCAAATATACGAACCTGATACTCTACCGTCTTTTATATTCGATTTTCCATGGTGTTTCCCTTAGAAATATTGGTTCATCATACATTCATACCTCAATGAAATTTTTAGGGCTAGGCAAAATAGCCCATAAACCGCGAACCGAACCAAATCAAATCAAACCGCTTGGTTTGGTTCAGTTTTTTACGTTTAAAAAACCGTATAGTTTTATTATAACAAAACCGTATGGTCTGGTCTAGTCTATGGTCCAACCTTATCAAACCCAAACCGAATAGTAAACCAAATACTTTTAATACGGCAGAATTTCACATAAGTCCCACTTTTTTGGCGATTTGTTACCTTTATAAATGTCTTTCTATGTTCATCACTTTAATCCCTACTTTTTTCAAAACTCATCACTTTAGTCCAATTAACCAAATTTTTGAAAGTCAACTATTTTAAAACCTGTAAAAGTATATTTTTGCCCTTATTACTAATTGATTTAGTTAAAATGATTGTCTTAACTTTAAATTAAAATGAAAAATAATAAAATTCTCAATAATAAAATCTTAAATATATAGATTACAAAAAATAAAATAAAAAATCTTAAATAAATAATAATAAAAAATCCATTAATTTTTTCTTATTTTGTATTTTTTTAATAATGGATTTTTATTTAGCTAAAATGGTTATCGTAGCTTTAAAACAACTGATCTTCATTGTAAATGTGTTTACAAGCAATTTTATTTTATTTTATTTTGATTTTTCTTGCTATTTTAATTTGAAATGTATTTATCTAAAAAAAATTAAATGCATGTTTTTTTTTAAACAAAATGTATGTAACTTTGATCATTTTTTTTTGGAAAATCTGGTCCCTACGCAATGCTGCTGCTCTTGATTCTTCTGTGGACAGGGAATTGGAAGTGGTGGAATGGGCTCATGCCTTTATTGGTGCATTCCAAGGTATCGGGTTGGTGAAGGAAAGGCTAAATGGTGCAGTCTCTTTCATAAATCCAATATGGATTCTGCCCGACTCTGGATGCTTTAAAATCAATTGTGATGCAATTGTGAATGTGGCTGAGCGGTTGGTGGGTTTTTGTATTGTAATCTGTGATTCATAGGGTTTTATGATGACTTCTAGTTCTCAAAAGATTAAAGCTACCTTCTCTCCGCAAGTGGCGGAAGCTGGAGCTATTCTCAGAGATCTCCGGTTGGCGAGAGATGCTGGTATTTTTCTGTGTAGGATTGACTCTGACGCCGAAGTTGTGGGTGGTGGGATGGATCAATTCTAATGTATTGTTCTGTTCTGAGGTAGGGATTTATATTGGTGATATTATTGTTCCCTTAGAACAAATAAGATGTATCTTTGTTAATTTCGTCCATAGGAAGGCTAATCAAGAAGCTCATACGTTAATCAAAAATGGTCTCTCCTGTGCTAAGGACATTTTTGGCTGGAGGACTTTCCTTCTTGTGTTTGTTCTCTTGTTTCGGCGGATCGTCGTGCGTGTTTGCAATCCGTTATTTGTCCCAAAAAAAAAAAAAAAAAGCAACATAAATTTTTTTTTTACCATAATTAGTACTAAGCTAATTAGGATGGAGTATATACTTACAAATTTTACATTTTAATGTACAGAACAGAGTTTAAACATATGATTATATGAATTGAACAGAAAAAATTATGCAATTTTTTTTTTTTTTTAAGGAAATAGGGGTTTTTAGTCAAAAATTATAGGGTTCTATTGTTTTTGTCAACAATTATCATTTTTATTGTTTTCGTCAACAAATTGGCTGTAAAGACAAAGTTGCCCTTAATTTATTTTTTTCTATACCTCTTTTCTCTTCTTTTTTTTTCTCATTTTCACAGCACAATTTTTTATTTCTCTCTCTCTCTCCTATCTCTCACTCTATGATCTCCTTCTTCTCTCTTTCTATCCTCCTCTCTCTTCCATCTTCTCTCTTTCTCTCCTCTTCTCCGTCGTTTCTTCTCTCCTTCTTCTTCTTCTCTTTCTTTTTCAAGTTTTTTTTTTCCAGGTTTTTTTTTTTTAAATTTCATATTATTTTCAAACAAAAATTTTCATATTTCGTTTTTTTCAAAGAAAATTTTCAGATTTGAGGGCGGTGGTTGTGTTTATGAATGGTGGGAGTTGTGTTTAAGTTTGAATTTTATTAAAAAAAAAATTCGGATTTTTTTTTTTAAATTTCAGATTTGATTTTCTAGATTTTTAAGTTTGAGTTGTGGCTGTAGATTGATTTTCTAGATTTGAAAAAATTTCTAGATTTTTTTTTTAATTTTCATTTTTTTTAGTTGAAAATTTTCCAGATTTTAAAAAAAAAATTCAATTTTTTTTTGTTGAAAAATTTCAAGATTTCCGATGGCTTTTTCGCGCAATGGGTTTTCCGATTTGACCACAATTTGTTCCACATCGGGCGACCCAAACTCGAAAATTTCTGTTTTTTTTAAAAAAAAATTTTGAAAATTTTCCAGATTTAAAAAAAAAAAAAAATCAGTTTTTTTTTTTTTTTGAAAATTTTTCAGATTTTAAAAAGGTTTGGATTTAAGTGTTAGTTGTTGATTTTAAGGGTAGTTGTGGTTATGGTTATGGTTAAGGTTATGGTTAAGGTTATGGTTATGGTTGTGTTTAAGTTTGAATATTGTTTGTTAAAAAAAATTTCAGATTTTGTTTTGTTCAAAAAAATTTCTAGAAATTTCAGGTTTAAAATATTTTTAGGTTTTGTTTTGTTCAAAAAAAATTCTAGAATTTTCAGGATTAAAATTGTATGTTACAGGTGTGTTTAATTGAGTGTTACTAGTGTGTTTAATTGGTTAATACTGGTGTTTAAATGTTTTGAACTGGAGTGTGTAAATCAATTAAACACACCGGACAAATCAATTAAACACACAGAGAACTCAATTAAACACACCAGGTGTAAATCAATTAAACACATCAGGACAATCTAATTAAACACACAACGACAACACAATTAAACATACCAGGTGTAAATCAATTAAACACATCAGGCGTGAACCCATTAAACACATCAGGTCACTAATTAAACACACCATACAAAACTCATTAAACACACAATGGCAAAAGCAATTAAACACACCAGGGCAAAACGAATTAAACACACCAGGGTAAAACGAATTAAACACAACAGGCAAAAACAATTAAACACACCAGGGCAAAACGAATTAAACACATCAGGGCAAAAACAATTAAACACACCAGGTAAAATGAATTAAACACACCAGGGCAAAAACAATTAAACACACCAGACAAAACAAATTAAACACATCAGGAAGATAAGAAGAAGAAAATGAAAAAAAAAAAAAAAATTAAAAAAAAAAATTGTATTTTTTTTTTTTTTATAAAAAAGGGCAATCTTAATGAAAAATGGATATACCGACAAAAACAATAAACTCATTATTTTTTTTTTTTGCTAGCTTTAAAGTTTTCCCTTTTTTTTTATTATTATAATTTTTTTTTTTTTTTGGGGTGACGTTTGTGTTTCGTATGCACTAAAATATTTGTTAAATTAGATCATGTGTTGATTAATTGTCTGGAATATGCCAAAGTTACTGTTAAGACCAATAAACAAGAATTTCTCTCTCTTGCCTAACCTGCCCGTACTCTCTGTTTCAAACTGCCCAAATTGCCCGTCCTAACACTTTCCCTCTTTGTCAAGCAGCCTCCTTCTCTCTCTTATCTTTTGACTAAATTTTGTGAACCGGGTGTCATTGATTTTCGATTAATATCCAATTTTTTGAAGTTTGTCGAAATGGGTTGTCTGTATTTTGTCTAAAGTTTGATGCTTTTTTGGAGTTCGAGTTATGAGGATTTGATCAGCTGAGTTTTGTTGAGGAGATGGGTCTGGGTCCTGAATCTCCCGAGTAATATTAGTAGATCAAGGAAGGTGAATAAGAAGAAGAAGAAAGATGGAGCTGCAGATGGAGTGTGTACAGATAATTATATTTAGTGTGTACGTATATATGTATAGCATATTTTAAACATATATATATTTTATATATATTTTTTTAACTTATCTCAAATATATATTTTAAATTTTTTTAGGTTTTATAGTCTTAATCTTCTCAAAAAAAGAATATATATATATATTTCTTTTCAATTTATCTCAAATATACTTTTTAGAATTTTTAGATTTTGTAATATTAATCTTCTCAAAAAAGAAAAAAAAAATGTATATATATATATATATTTCTTTTCAACTTATCTCAAATATATTTTTTAAAATTTTTAGATTTCGTAGTTTTAATATTTTCAATATATATATATATATATATATAATTTTTGAAATATGCTATATGTATATATACAATAAATATAATTATCTGTTTCAAAAAAAAAAAAAAAATTGATTTCTTAAAAATACTTAAAATAAATTAATGTCATTCACTTATTTACCAAAATACCACTAATTTGATGGAATTTGATGTAAATGGATGAAATGGTCATTAGTGTAATTGTATTTGCCAAAAATAGCCATTTTGAAACCAATTCCTCATCCGGTAGCCATTTTGATAGTTGTGACATAAGTTGATAGTCACTAGGGTAATTACCCCTTAAATTTATACAATTACTGATTGATTATGTAATTATTATTTTTTTGGCAGACATCAGCTGTTCATATCAACAATATAACCTACATGAACATAGAGGGTACATCAGAGAAAGAAATTGCTGTTAAGCTTGCATGTAGCAAATCAGTTCCATGCAGAAATATTATCATGAAGAACATAAATTTACAGAGAGGAGAAGATCAACACAAGTTGAAGGAAACTTCATCTTTCTGTTTCAATGTTCGTGGACATTCAAATGACAATGTCTTCCCAAAAGTGCCTTGTTTATATGTTGATAAGAATCTGTAAAATTAATTTAGTATTTTTGTTTTTTGAGGTTTCATGATATCAATTGTTTCCTTTTGTTTTAATAGCAATATTGTTTCTTTCTTTCTTAATGTTCTCTGCATCATTTATCAATGCAGGATCATGAAAATATTTATTCTAGCTAATTCTATTTTCATTATGAAGAAATTTATGGGATACAAATTTTAATATTACACGAATTTACAATAACACTGCCTATTAGCAAGTTTATCTACTTTTGTATTCTCTTCTTAGCATTATTTATAGGAGATTTTCAATTTGATCCCTAACTTATTGATGTCTTAAAGTAAGTATGGTATTAAATTATTGAAAATATATAAATTAGGGACCAAATTGATATCCCTTATTATATTATAATTCATTTCCTAATGATAGGTAAGCAATGTATTTATGGTCCTTTATAAAATATAGATAATAGAGATTTCTAACCGATCATTCATTTTATTAGTTGGGGGAGTGACAAATTGACAATAATATATATATATATATATATATATATTTATGTATACGTATATATACAGTGACAATATCTATTAATCCGAGATTAAGTATTTTTTTTGAAAAATTTCGCTTTTGATAGGATTTAAATCGTTGATCTGAGAGTCATTTACTTAAACCTTGAACTCGTTCATTTACCAGCTGAGCTACGCCGTTGTCGGCAACAATAATGTTTTCATTGCTATTAATAATAATATTTGATTGTAATCAGGAACGGGTTTGATTTATAATTGCTGTTAAAAATTAATTGACCAGGATATGTATATATATATATATATATGGAAATTTTCAAATAATGATGCCTTGATAGAATTATATAAGGACATTAAATGCGAGTTACTCATTTTACATACTTTGACTTTGTATGTATGCACTTGTCAAATCACTTTTATAAATAAGTGACTCATATTCAATATCCTGATAAAGTTATATAAGGATGTCCTGATAGGAACGAGACCGTATATATATATATATATGAACAAATTACACCCACCTCCCCTGAGGTTTTCTAAATTATAGAAGAAAACGATTTTATCATTAAATAACACTCACCTCCCCCGCCATCTATCAACGTCCGTTAGACTTAACCTTTGATTGAATCAAGAAGGGTAATCTTGTCTTTCGACTTATTAAACCCACTAAAAGACAAACAAATATTAAAAAAAAGGAAATAAACTAGGATTTAAATATTTTAAAAATATTTTAAAAATTTTTAAAAAACAACATTGAAAAAAAGTTTTAAAATAAAACTAATTCAATTTATAATCAATAATTAATAAATATAATAAAATTAAATAATAAAAAAATAAAAATTATGTTTAGAGATTAAGAATTGAATCAAAAAAATAAAACAATTTACAAAACTAAAATAAATAAATAAAAATATATTGAATAATAAAAAAAATTACCTCTTAACAAATCTTATCTCCAAGCACCACCACCCTATCACCTTCTTCTTCTTATTCACCAAAACAAATTAAAATTAAAATCACCATCATCACTCATCTGATCATCTCCACTGATCCACATCCAAATCACCTTCATCTCCTTTAATCTCATCTCTCTCGATCCACCATGACCAAATCCCATTATCATCTCTCCTGATCTCATCTCTCTCTTTCAATCTCGTCGCCAGCGGCCACCGTAAAAACAATCCTAACCACCACATCCCCATGAGTCGGCCATCACCCTAACCAAGCTTCTTTCCACCATCATCACGTTCTTTTATGTACTTCCATGGGTTTTGGGTTTTTTCGATCTACTCTGGTGTTGCTCCATTTTTATTGATTTAATTTCTTTTTTTATTTTTATTTTTACAAAAATTGATGTGATTATTGGATTAGGGAAACGAAGATGAAATTCTAGGTGGTTGAAACTTGAAACAAAAATCCAGCGGCATGGTTGTTAGGGTGGCGACATGGTTGTTGGATTTGGGGTTGGTGATCGAATCTGGATTTCTGGGTTTGTTGTGGGTTTGATGATGATGATGGTGACTGTGTTGGTGAACAAAAAATAGACGATGGTTGTGGGCGTTAGAAAAATCTGGAGATTTCCAAGTGGAGAAGAGATGGGTTCGATTTATTTTAGTTTGCATTTTGAATTTTTTTTTCGAATTTTGATTCTAGCTTGTATTTGTGTTGGAATCTAATTTCAATTTGCATTTGTGTTGGAATCTGATTTCAATTTGTATTTGTGTTGGATGATGAGGAAGATGATTGTTGATGATGGTGATGGTCGATGATGAGGAAGATGATGGTTGTGGGATGATGAGGTTGTGGGACGATGATCAAGAAGAAGAATGGATGGAGAATCTAGAAAATGATGAAGAAGAAGATGATGAGGCTATGGAAAGATCTGGAGAGATTTGGAAAATTTGTTTTTTTTAATCTGGAAATTTTTTGTTTAAAGATGGATCTTCGATGGAGTTCCTCTCCACCGGTTCATCATTTTCTTTTTTTCGTTTTTTAATTTTTTTTTTTTTAATTTGATCTCTATGAATTGGTGGATTCTTTTGGGATTATTAATTTGTGGATTTTTTTTTTTTTTTTGGGATTATTAATTTTTGGATTGAAGAAGAAAGTAGAAGATATGAATTATTGAATTTGACTTGTGGATT
This sequence comes from Acer negundo, assembly GCA_035582765.1. NCBI lineage: Eukaryota > Viridiplantae > Streptophyta > Magnoliopsida > Sapindales > Sapindaceae > Acer > Acer negundo. Next base: position 17,326,791 of record CM069243.1, read on the forward strand.
TTGTTTTTGAGATATGAATTATTGAAAGATAAATTCTTTTTTATTTTTTTATAAATATATTTTGGGTTTTAGATATATTTGTTAATAATTTCGTTTTTTTAATTTTTAATTTTTAATTTCTGTTTTTGTTTTTTAATTTTTTGTAATATTAATTAATTTAATAATTTTTTTAATATGCATCATTTTTTTAATTAGTCTTATATTTTTTATTATATAATAATAATTATTATTATTATTATTATTATTATTATTAGTTTTGTTTGGTTTTTTTAATTTAAAAGACTTTAGTTTTTATCTTTTTCTAGGGATATAAATGTAAATAGACATACTTAGGGGTATTTTGGACTTTTATCATCTAACAAGGTCAAAGGCTAAATGTAACAGATGTTGACTAACAACGGGAGAGGTAAGTGTTATTTAAAGATAAAGTCGTTTTTATTTGTAATTTAGCAAACCTCATGGGAGGTGGGTGTAATTCGTTACATATATAAACTTTGAAATACACCAACTTTTCTTTTCCCATTCAAACTTGGCTAAAAGTGGAAATTCACTTTGTTGACCAGACAATTAAAGTCCAACATCGAACATTAAAGATAAGCCCAGTGAGCTACAATTCACACACTACTCGCTGTAAATTAATCAGTGGCGCATAAGATGGATGAAGTTGGTTCGATGGTACACTCCTTCACGTGCATCTAAGAGATTGTGAGTTTGAATCATACATCTTCCTCAATCCCAAAATATTATAACAGTTAAAACAAAAAACAAAAAAACAACCTTATCTAGCAATTACTTGTATATAGTTTAACGAAGTTTCTATGCAAATAAATTAACCAAACACTATGAGATGCATAATTTGTTGGAAAGTATTCTATTGGAAAAAAGTGTTTTTGTTGTCAAGTTTTTTTACAAAAAAAGGTTAGGTAATTTTTTTTCTTAATATTTTGTAAGATTAATATAAAATTGTCAAGGTAACACAAGTACTCCTAGAGAGAATCTCAATATATTCTTGGGATAATTACCTTGGTAGCTATCAATTTGATGACACATTATCAAAATAGCCATTAGATTTGGAATTGGTTTCAAAATGACTATTTTTAGCGAAAAGTGTGACACTAATGACCATTCCATCCAATTCCATCCAATAAGTGATATTTTGGTAAATAAGAGGATGATATTAATTTATTTTAGATGTTTTTTGGAAATCAATTTTTCTTTTGTTTTTTGAAACGAATAATTATATTTAGTGTGTGTAAATATATATATATATATATATATGTTATACGTATATACACACACTAAATATAATTAGTTGTTTCAAAATACAAAAAAATAAATAAAATGGTTTGGATCAATACACGTGTCTTGATCGGAACGATTTATACACTTTTTGAGGTCCTCATTTCCTATCGTTTGTTCTCGTTTTCGAGTGTTTTTGTGAATATAATATGTTTTGTGAGCCTTGTGCATGTTTATTTTGTTTTGGGAAGTCATTGTGTGGAAACGGGGTGTTTTCAGGCGAAAACGCATCTTGGAGGGCAAAATGGGCTTCGTTAGACAGGTCGTCGAAGTGTATAGCAAGATGTACCGCGAGATTGAAGACATGATCCACTGCCAACTTTCGTTAGACATCTCGTCGAAGTGTATAGCAAGACGTACCGCGAGATTTGAAGACTTGATCAGCTACCATGTTTCGTTAGATATCTCGTCGAAGCGTATAGTAAGACGTACCGCGAGATTCAACATTGATGTAGCTGCCAAGTTTCGTTAGACAGTTCGTCGAAGTGAATAGCAAGACGAATAGCGAAATGGAAGACCACAACCTCTGCCATATTTCAAGGTTGAGTTCGTCAAAGCGAACTGCGTTAGGTAAAAACGCGTACCGCGAGTCTCTTCATGAATCATTTCGTTAAACGTTTCGTTAAAGCGTACTACGAGACGTACTACGACCTGCACCTGACTTTTATTTTTTAGGGCATTTTAAGAGGGGTAAACTTGTCTTTTCACCCCTAATTTTTGTACCCTAACCTTCCCACTATAAATATCCCATTTTCTCACCTTTCTTAAAGAATCTAACACATCCCAAATATCTTTTATCTCCCATCATTCCTCTTCTCTTCTATCACACGCCAACTTCATCTTCTTCTATCTCCTTCATTTTCTTCATCTTCTACCCAATAAGTGGAGAGACCCATGCTCCCATGGAGGTTCTTCCTCCATGGGAGTCCACCATATACCTCCACAACACCATAATATACTTCATCTATCCATCTTAGAACCGATTTCAAGGAAATAGGAGTTAATTTCGAACTAGGAAGATATGGAGCATCTTTGGAGGATTGTCTTCAAGGGTGTGCTCTTATTTGCTCATTTCTTTATAATTCTTGTTTCTTTGATGTGTAACCCCAATTTGGGGAATATTGTAAACCCTCACATGTGCTATATATATGTATTTTGTTCATAAATTCATTTGGGTTTTGTTTTGCTCTTTGATTTATGTATGTTTAATCTCTTATTGTGAAATTTATGTTTGTGGAGGTTAGAAATTGATATGTATGCATGATTGGGATTAGGAGTAGTGTAATTTAATGTAGGAGTAATGTAATTTAACTTCCCATGATTGTTTGTATGTTAATGGATGACCAAAATATCATTTATTGAATGATTTGAGTGTTAGGGATTTTATCCCCAAAGAGTAGAAAATGCTAGTTTATGCATTTAGTTGCTAAGTTGGCTTTGGTTCACATCCTTGTACTTAATGGGTTTTTTTAAGACACATTTGTCTATCCTTGGCCGGAATGGGTGATAAATTGATTTAGGAAAAATTCTCAAGTCAAGAGGAGAACCCTTAATTCATTTGAATGTTCTTAATGTTTAACAATTGCATTTATACACATTAGTGTTAGGTGAACTTATTTCTCATTTTTAGCCATCCTAGGGAGATTGATAAAACCGAATCCGTATCTAGAGTAAAGACAAATTGAATTCCTCGTATGTTCGTGTAGTTATAGGGGTATTTCATTGTTTAATGCTTTCACTCGGTTAGCCATCTTGTGAATGATATTTAGGTTGTGTGTTATATATCGCATGGTATCGCATTGACATGCTCAACGTGATATCCTCTACATTTGACCAGAAAGATGAGAGATCATTAGGCTGGCGTGAAGAGCTCGTGTGTGTGTCCCACAATCCTTAATGAATCCAAGCATTTATGCATGGATGTAATCTATATGTCGCTCGAGAGAGGATAGAGATTAATTAAGAGGACACGAGCATATAACATTTGTATTATATGGGTATCTCGTATTCTTAATGCTTTCACTTGGTTGCCATCCCGTACTTGGTTAGCCTCGTGGATGAATTATTGGCTGTAGTATGACCCACACGATTGTGCATTACATACCCAACGAAATGACCACTGTATTTAACCGGAAAGTTGAGAGATCACTAGGCCGGCGTATAGGGCTCGTATGTGTGTCTCACGGTACTTAATGAATCCATATGTATGCGTGGATGTAATTTCTAAGACTCGAGAGAGATTAGATATCAATTAAGGGGACACGAGTCTATTAAATACTTGTACATTGAGGGACTAAGTGAGTCTAGAGCTTAATTAGGAGGATTGTTACGGTTGAATTGTTTCCCTAGTGTAACCACATTTCATGCCATCTCTCCATTTCATCCTATCATTGTAAATATTATGTTATGTAATTTATATTTTATTTATATTATTATTTACACTTTTCCGAACCTGCAACACACAAGTCTGCTCAGCGTGTTGTAATAATAGCTAGAACCGGTAACGGTCGACGGATTCCACCTCCCTGCGGAAGGATACCCTCACTTGCCGCTGTGCTAGTCTCTATGACTCGCGCGCTAGCGAGGTCGAACTTAATTGTTCATCTTTTGACCGACACTGCAATGATGTGTCGTCATGTCTCTTCTTTGATTTTTAGATTTTTTAGATTTTGTAGCCTTAATATTCTCAAAAAAGAAATATATGTAATATATATATATATATATATGAGATATGCTATACATATATACACATACTAAATATAATTATTCGTTTCCAAAAAACAAAAGAAAAAATTAATTTTTAAAAAACATCTAAAATAAATTAATGACATCCCCTTATTTACTAAAATGCTACTCGTTGGATGGAATTATGTGAAAATTGATGTAATGGCCATTAGTATCACTTTTCGCTAAAAATAGTCATTTTGAAACCACTTTCTAATCTAGTTGTCATTTGATAGTGTGTCATCAAATTGATGGCAACCAAGGTAATTATCTCATTCGTCTTCATTATTTTCATTTTAAAAATTAATTCCCAATTGTAAAAAGGACAGCACTTGGGTACTGACCAACCAATGAGGTTTTACCATGTAGCCCATTTGTGAAAAATGCAAGGAGATAAATGTAAAAAGTTAAAAGAAAAAAGTCATGTGATAACACTGTATGTTGGGGTCAATACCTTAGGTACTGACTGGTGTAAAAATATATATTCTATTTGAATTATGTATATATATTTCTTATCGGGGAATAATAAACATGAGGTCTTCAATATCCTTTTCTAATGAAATTGCAAAGGCATTGGCTGTGTTGAAGGGATTGAAATAAGCAAAATTTGCCTTGAGTTAGATTCTTTGATTCTTCGGTTGTTATCAATAAGATGCTATTTGTAAGTCTTTTTGGTAATTTATGAATCTATCTTTCAAAATAAATAAATAAGTATGGGGTTTCTAAAAGAAAGTGTTAGATTCTTTGATTCTTCGATTCTTCTGTTGTTATCAATAAGATGTTATTTATCCGGTTGTGGTTCATCTTGAAGGCACCAATGTTGAGCAGGGAAAGAGAATACTAAAGGAAAGTGTGGCGTGCCTCCAATTACATCAGAAGATATGGATGGTGTTGCTGCAGTTAAAGCTTTAGCAAGTTAAGAAATCAAAGATACAAACCTGAAACTCTACCGTCTTTTATATCCGATTTTTCATGGTGTTTCCCTTGGAGATATTGGTTCATCATACATTCATACCTCAATGAAATTTTTAGGAGTGGGCAAAATAGTCCATAGAACCAAACCTCTTGGTTTGGTTCAGTTTTTTACTTTAAAAAAAAAAAAACCATATGGTTTTATTATAACAAAACTGTATGGTCTAGTCCGGTCTATGGTCCAATCTTATCGAATCCAAACCGGACCGTAAACCGAATACTTGTAATACACACTTTTATTTCGGTATAGATCACATCTAAAACTCTTTAATAAAACTTTTATAAATAAAAAATAAAATAAAAACATTAAAGTCAAAAACCTTGATTTATTATTTTATATGTGTTTTATTAACCCACCAACTAGAGTGCAAAATCGAAAGAACTTTAAGATGAAATTGAAATTTTTTTTCATTTGCTTCATGAAATTTTCATTTGTTTTGTATTGAATAATGGTTAAAAAAAAAAAAATTATATATAAAATTAAACTAAGGCAACGCCACAAATTCAAAACAAGTGATTTGATATAATTCTTATTTTTATTTCTACTTTCTACTCATCAATTATGAAACAACTAATCTTCATTGTAAATGTGTTTACAAGCAATTTTATTTTATTTTGATTTTTCTTTCTATTTTAATTTGAAATGTATTTATCTAAAAAGAATGAAATGTATGTTTTTTTTTTTTTTTTTTTTGAAACAAAATGTACGTAACTTTCATTATGTTTTAATTTTTTGTTTTTGATGATAAGTCAAAACCGCTAAACCGAACCAGACCGAACCGAACCAATATAATTTGGTTTGTCTAGTATGAAAAAATGATTGGTCAAGTTTTTCAAAAGATCGAAATTTTTGGTTTGGTACGATCCTAGTAGAAACCGGAGCAAACCGGACCATGCCAAACCGGACCGTGCCAACCCTAGAAAATTTTGTGATTAAAAAAATATATGCAAAAAACATGATTTTAAAATCCTTCTTAATGAGAAATGTCTTTACTAATAACATCCGCAATTTAGTAAGGATTTTTTATATTAAAAAAATCATATTAATTTTAAAAAATAATAATAAATTTAATTCTACATCTTGTCTTTCATAAGTCTCCTACATTCGAGATATTTCCAACCATAAATTGGACGACCATAAGAAATGATTGAATCATCTACTTATCTGATCTTTTTCTTAACATTTTTAAAGTATGTGATTGGTTGTTGAAAATCAATCACATCTTAACCACCAATTATTACAAAACTTATGTGTCATGAAATTATATAAGGTTAGAAAAAAGATTAGATTAGCACAATCCAAATTCTAATTTAAGACGGTTTATAAATAAAATATATTAAAATGAATAGATCATTTCGATAAGGTACTATTGGTATTATGATGAGTGCCTATAGTAATGATTCATTTTAAAATTTTAGATATAAATATATTTATAAAAATTGGTGTACTAATTAATTTTATAGGTGGCAATATCTGCAACTTTAGTATATATATTTCTTAAAAATCATCTGGTCAAGTCACTCAAATCTGCTTAAAAGTGGACAATTTCATGCAAAAACATTAGATCACCACCCATCATTAGTCATGCCGATTGGCTAATAGATCTGGAATGATGTTAATGTTATACTAGGCTATATAGGTCCGGTTGAAGTTGAAACTCATCATGTTGGCTGTGGTGGTGTCTCAAGAGCCACACACAAAAATAAAAAAGAAGGAATTGAAGTGGCTTCTTGTGGGCTCTTGCTCTCCTAAGAAATTAAAGATCATCAAAAATCTTCCGTGGTCCTTACCATTATTATTAGACTTAATAGCACCAGATCCTCTTGAAGTGTACACGAATTTGCAATGTGCCCCCTGAATGTTTTTTTTCGACAATAGAGCCCTTGAATTCTCATTTTCTTTGCAACTGTTTGTTTTATTGCCCCCTGAGGAGGGGGCATCTCCATAAAGGTGTTGCAAACAAAAGGAGAGTTCGAGGGGTTTACCGTCGAAAAAAAAACAATTAGGGGATACATTGCAAATTCACGTACAATTCGGGGGTGGTCTGGTGCTATTAAGTCTTATTATTATTATTATTATTAAGTTGGTGTGTGTTTTTAACTTTCCAGTGTGTTCATGCTGTTCTTATATGCCTGTTACCGGTTTCCACCAGACTTTGTATCAAAAACAGTAGAATTACATTATTATTGGAAAAAACTACTTTTCCAGTCTCTTTGTTATCTGTTTTCTGATAATGACTTATTATGACATGTTGTTATTCCTGAGATTGAAGAGCAGGGACATCAAAGATGGAAATTAAGAACAAGCATCACAGGTGGATTTATATTTAGTTAATCACAAGGAAGTAACCCCATCAACTTTAACAAAACAAAGTGGATTGAAAACAATCACAGAAAAAAAAATAAAAAGATACAGAAAAAAGATACAGTTTGTTTAACAGATTGGAAGAGGAGCACCATTCCAGTCACCGAGACAATCCAACATTGGATCAATGATCTTCCCTTGGCACATTGCAGTGAACACTTTGTCGAACTCTTCGCCTGGAGACAGAGCCATTTCTCCGGTCAGCAATCCTGTTCCAAGCTCCTCCCTCACAAACTTGTAAAGTGGGTAAGATCTGCATTCTTTGATCTTGTTAGGAATTGCTGAATTTCCATTCTCATACACCTCTCTAGCATTCTCAACTTCTTTAGGCAACACGGCCTTGAGTTCCTCCTCGAAAGCTCCGACCTTTTGAAAGATCGAAGAGCTCACATTCTTCTCATTCTCACCATTGACAAGTGCATGCTCAACAAGTACTTGTCTCAGCTTTTGCATCAATGGATAGGTAGCACTGCAAGGATCATCAATGTATGCAAAGACATACTCGCGATCGACCACTTTGAGCAGATCCTTCTCGCAGAATCTTGATGGGTGAAGTTCTCCATTGGCACCGACAGTCAGTACTTTCTTAGCTACTTGGCTAACGGTGTTCTTCACCGCGCTCCTCAAATTCTCCTCCAAATGCCTCAAATCAATTGCTTGGCAGAGTGCTACCAAGAATGTTGAAGACATGAGCTTCAAGATATCAACAGATTCTTGAGTTTTTCTTGAAGAGATTAGTCCCAAGGAGTTGACATCCTGGTTGTGTTGCTCAGCACTTTGGACATGGCTTGTGACAGGATTTGCGAGATATTGTAGCTCAGAACAATAAGAAGCCATTGCAATTTCAGCTCCTTTGAAACCATAATCCAAGCTTGGATTCCTGCCGCCAGAGAGATTTGATGGCAATCCATTGTTGTAAAAATCATTGACAAGCTCAGAAAATTGAGCAAACATGAGTTTCCCAATCGCGGCAATAGCCAAACGAGTATTGTCCATCGAGACACCAATTGGAGTACCTTGGAAGTTACCACCATGTATGGCCTTGTTCCTGGAAACATCAATCAAAGGGTTGTCATTCACAGAGTTGATCTCTCTCTCGATTGATTTTGTCGAATATCTGATCACTTCAATTTGGGGTCCGAGCCATTGTGGTGAAGTCCTGAGAGCATAACGATCCTGTTTCGGCTTCTGGAGAGGATCCACTTCATGCAACTTCTTAGCTGCTTTCATGTAAGCACTACCATCCAAAATGTGTTCCATTATAGCTGCAGCTTCGATCTGTCCCGGATGGTGTTTCAATTTATGTGTCAAATGGTCAGTGAATTCAGGCTTTCCTTGCATAACTTCGGCGAAGATCGCAGACAGAACTTCAGCTAACACAGCAAGAACATTGGTCTCGAAAAGAACCATAGAAGCCAAACCAGAACCCACAGCTGTCCCATTCACCAGAGCAAGTCCTTCTTTAGGCTGCAATTCAAAGAACCCAAAACCAGCCCGTTCACTGGCTTCTTTAGCATCAATGATCTTTCCATTAGGCCCGGTGGCCTTCGAATTAGGCCTTCCGGTCAACAATCCGGCAATGTAGGACAGAGGAACCAAATCACCAGAAGCAGTGATTGTACCACGAAGTGGCAAACATGGAGTGATGTTGTGATTGAGAAGCTTGGTGATTGCTTCCAAAATCTCAAATCTGATCCCAGAGTATCCCTGCAGGAGGGTGTTGATCCTGACAAGCATAGCTGCTCTTGTAGTTGAGTGAGGCAGAGTATGACACGACTCTGTTCCATTGCCAAACACTCCAGCATTCAAGAATCTGCAGAGAAAACAACAATCAGCTTCTGTTTTTCTAATTAACTAATAATTAAAAATAAAATAAAATAAAAACCAGAGTTGATGAATTGGTTTAATTACCTAATGAGCTCTGTCTGAAGAGCAGCGCCTTTGTTGGTTCTTCTATGAGAAGTGGCACCAAAACCAGTAGTGACACCATAACTATCAGTTCCATTGTTCATGCTGTTCATGACCCAGTCACTGCTAGCCTTGACGCCTTCCCTGGCGGACTCCGAAAGCTCCACCTTGACACCCGACTCACTCACGGCAATAGCTGCCACCTGAGATATCGTCAACGTCTCGCCACCGATTTTCACCACCGGCTTCCTGAACTCCTCCACCATCCGCTTCACTTCATCCAAATGACTTCCCTTGAGTGTCTCCGCCATTGCACCCCAATTCAACGGGTCCTGAGCCTGCTTTTGATCACCACCATTAGTACACAAATTCTTTAACAAACTACCATTCACGCTCCCGCCGTTCTGGTGAACCCCGTTGGAAATTTTCTCCATCTCTCTTATATAAATAAAAATACACTAACAAAGTATTGAATAAATGAAAGAACTGGAAAGGGGTGTGTTTGGTTGGCTAGAAAAATGAAATGAATTGTAAAGGAAATCTTGATATATTTGTTATTGATTTCCTGAAGAAAAACAGAGAAGAGAAGAGAGTATATATAGACTCTCAAGAACTAGGGGGGGTTGGTAGGTGAGCATAAGGGTGGCGTCGTGGCAGAGGAGAAAATGCGGGTGTTGGTTGGAAATTGATCTGAGCCGTTGATTTGTAGGTGGATTTAAAGGCTTGGATGTTTATTTGGAGTTGGGCAGAGTAGAAGGGTAAAATTGACTCGTGATAGTAGTGGATGGGATTGGTGAGGTTGTGGTTGGTGAAGAAATTGTGTAATGCAAACATGTATATGTAGAATTGTAGATATCAACCCTATCGTAATTGGTTTTACTTTCTTTTTTCTATAGTCGCCCGTGTCACATTCACATCATCTATGGTGTATACAAAGAAAAAAAAAATTAACTGGTTTTGCTATTATAAGCAAATTTTATCACTTCAGAATTGACTCCACATTTACATGATTTACTTATCTGTTTTGGGTGGATACGACATAGGATTTCTGGTTCGGAAAGCGACTCCAACCATAGATTTGAGAGATCATCTATCTTTCCACCCTCTAAATATATAGACAAATGTGAGAGTGTAGGACTCGAAGCCTATCATAGTTGTGAGTGAGAAGTGCACAACAAGTACTTGATTTAAATAGGTTCTCACGCTTGGAATTAGAATAAGTCTAATTTTGTGATTTATTATTTATATAATGATTTTAATTAATTAATTGACGGTTTTTAAGTAATTAATTAATTAATTAACGTTGTCAAGAGAAGTTGAAACTTGAAATATTAATTTGCAGATGTATTAATTATGTGTAAATGGGTAGTCATACGTTTTATAAGTTTAGTCTGACATCATTCGGGATATGACGAAATCAATCACTATAAGTTTGTTTTGAAAAGTAACTTCCACAATAGAGGAGGAGATAAATCTATCTTCTTAAATATTTTATGATTTTATAGATAAATATAATAAACGACTGTTCTTACATTTAAAATGTTTTAAAGTAGAAAAAATAATTATATTCTCTAAAAATTAATACAAGATCAATTGTAAATGGATAGGTGTACACGCACAAGGCACAACAACAACTGCATGCATGGTGGAAGAATCTTGGAAATTTCTGAAGATGTAGTAAGTAGCTAAGTAGCTTGACCAGCAGAATATATATTAACTTTGAAATCCACCACCTTTTTCTCGTTCAAACTTTACGATAAAAAAACAAATATAAAATAGCTATATTTGACCAGGACAAATAAAGTCCAACATCCAACATTATATTAACCGATGAAGCTACAATAATTCACACATGCCATGCCAATTGCCAACTCAATTGTGATTGTGCTATTTGAATCGAACCCGAAACATAGACAGATTCGATATATTTTAAATTTTTATCACCAAAGATCGGACGGTGCTTAAAGGAATTTTGTAAAATAATTTTGAGATTGAAGTTAAATTAATATTATGGAATTCCATAACGTTATGAAATTAGATGTTTAATTACGTAACATTATAAAATCCACAGTGTTATTTAATTTTCGTCTTGATTTTTTTTTTCATTAATACCAATCTGACCTGATAATTATTCAACTAAGCCGAGCATTTAAAATGATTAAATTTAACACATCTAAATACAGGCTAATGTTATAAATAATAATAATAATAATAATAATAAAAGGAACATCTTAATTTGATATTTCAAATAATGTGATTCATTATATCATCTTATGACCATCACATAATTCTAATATTAATTACAACTTATTTACCCATCTAAAATTAAGGGTATTTTTTTTTTTTTTTTGTTGTTGTTGTTGTTGATGTTGAATATATATATATAGTTGAATTAAAAATTTGCTCATCCATGTGATTAATTGAGAGATATATAGTCAATCACTAAAGGAATTTGAGTGATGGAGCTATATTGACCCACCAAAAATGTTGAGTCCATTAATTCTCGATCTTCTCCATTTTTATTTTTGTTTTTGTTAACTATTGAATGTGAAGAATATAACCCTGATTTAATTAATTAGATAAACGATATAATATTCATTAATTAAGAGAGAATAATCTCTATTAATTTGTATTTTGAAGGAATAACATCTATTCATGAAGATGCAAATTTCAATTAAATGAAATCAGAAACAAAGCATAAAAAATAAACTAATATAGATATTCAATCTTCACAAATAAATGACCCAAATTTCCATAGTCAATCTCTATGTTAATTGATTTATGTTTGTGCTCTTTTTATTATTATAATTCCTCATAGTGTTATTATTCATTCTGATTGTAGAACTGCGCTAACAAGTGAAAATTGTCAGTCCAAAATTTCTATTTTTTCTCATAAATTTGTCATTATACTAAATTTTCATAATATTTAAGTTGTAGGTTAAATTTTAAATATTTACTGTTAAATAACACGGGTTGTTGTATATATGTGAAGTTACAAGCTAATTTATAAAGTTGAATACAAATTTTGTATAAAATAATCTCTCTAAGAAACAAAGTTCGTTATATCTCTGATTAAATGTTGAAATGTTTATCTTCGTTTTTCTATTGATACATTTCAGGTTTTTTTATTTATTTATTTTATATATATATATATTTTTTAATGGCATTCTAAAAAAAGTATCTATCGTAAATTCAAATGATGAGAATATGAAAATTAAAAAATGGGTACTATTACGAGACTTTAACTCCCAACAAAAACTTAAGTTGTTTAACATCCACTAATTAAATTAAACAAGCAGAGAAAAGTATATTAATTAACAAGCCATCCAATTTGACTAATCATGCATCAACAGAGAAGAATAGGTCCAAGTAGGCAAATACAGAGAATGTTAATTACAAAGCCAGAAATTATACAAGATTAATGACCCATTTACATCAGCTTGTTATTGGAAAAAATTTTAAAAACTTATTTTATATTTTAGTTTGTTTGGTTTACTTTTTTTTACAACAACTAGAGTACAACAGTTGGATTACAGCAACTAAAACTGAATTACAACAGTCGGGATCTTGTGAGGATAGACACGCTAACGAGCACGGCCCAGAGAGCAGCTCCCACTGATGGGGAGAGAGAGCACCCACACGAAGGAGGGACAACGTCTACACAAGGTGGGACAACATCCACACAATAAGTGAACCAAGGAAAATTAGCATATATGCATGCCTTGGCACTCGAACTTGGATGGTGGAGGACTCCTAGAGGAGGGTCCAACCATCACTCTGCGAGGCCATTGGCTTTTGTTTGGTTTACTAAAGTGGAAGTCTTTTTCTTTGAGTGGAAAATCCACCAACCCTCTCTCAGTCTCTCTGTGACTAACTGACTTGTTCTTTTTTAATGGAAAATGGTTGTTGAAACAGTATCAGAGCCTTTATAATTTTAGAGTTCTATAATTTTTGTAGTTTTTTTTTCTTCAATACCAAGTTTAATTCATCAACTGAAATCCTTTTAATTACCTAGTTATCTTAAAAACATAATACACAAGGAGTAGAATAATAAGTACAAATTAAATAAACTTATAGACGTTTTGATTTTCCAATCTCGTGTAGACTAAATTATATGACTGTAAAATGCAAAACGCAAGTCAAGTTGCGATGTTTTAAAAAAAAAAAAAAAACGGTTTTAAAACTTATTGATTTGATCAATTCTAATATAATGTATGTACTTCATAACACGGCATACATGTATAGCTACAGTAGATATCCAAATCACGTAATGCAGTGTTTGATCTCACGGGTTCTGACATATTCTGACCTGTTAAAAGCTAGATTTCAAAAATAAAATAAATGAGAATATATATGTTAATATTAAGAAGACCAAAAAGGTTGTTAAGAATTTGTAATACTGTAATACAATAGTCAATAGATCCCATATATATATGGTTTAAAAAAATTAAGAAAATTAAAAAAAAAATAAAAAGCATTAGATGTTGTCGAAAAAGAAGTTTCAACAAAATTGGGTAACAAGAATCATTGTCTATGTGGTGTGCAATTATTGTTTAATAATAGTTTGTTGATTGTTTATTCTTAATTATAATTAGCACCAAATGGCAAATGAGAACAAATTTCAAATTATATAGTTAATTAAGATCATAAAACCAGCAGAAAAATATCAAATGCATGCATTATTATTAATTTATCTCATATATAATATGATTACCAAATGAAATAATGCAATATATCTTAATATCTACCAATAATGATTCTGTTTGTAGTTAGAAAGCAAATAAATACACAAACATTTTATTATTCAACTCAATTATAGATGTTCGTGGTTAACAACTGAAGCATTTTGTCTTTAACTAGACCCAACTAAAATTTTGTCAATTAAAATTCCTGTTACGTGGCATGAATAATTATCCGGATATTCTAAAATTTCTCTCCTTAATTTAATTACATGCTTGACTCGTTAATACAAAAAACTATAACATATTTTAATAAGAGGTTTTATTTCATTCATGACATAATATAGTTTAAAAGTAACGTTAAACTGCGGAAATCTTAATAGAAGAAATAGAAGTAATAAAAGTAACGTTAACGTTAAATCCTACCTTATTCAAATTAGTTTAATAGAAGTAATTTATATGAAAAATTAGTAAGGAGGTTTTGACCAACTTTAATATTTATAACAAATTTTAATGATTTGGAAATTATTTCTTATAAACTTCAAAATTATCTAGATGTAACATTTAATTTATGATCATATAAGAAAGTCAAAAATGCCATAATATATTTTAACTTGAAATTAAAGAGGTATATTTGGATAATTATTTGGTGACTCGATAACGATATATAGATACAGCTTAGTCAATCTGCCAACAACCTCCTCCATTTTCCTTGTAGTGGTAGGTGATTTTTGACCCATTAATTCACTTTTCATATTTCATTTTCATCTATAGAACATAAAAACTTTGGAACATCATTATATATAGTACTTGAAATAACTTCCTAAAAATATATTTAATTAATTAACATTTATGTATCACTTCATATATAATTAAATTATAGTCTCTGTAATACTATTTTTTTTTTTTTTTTTTAATATCTGTATCGTTATAAATTTGTTTTAAAATATATCTTAAAGATACATGTTAATGTTACTCGTTGTTTGATAATTATAAGCTCATTCATGTTTTTTAATCAACCAAACTATTCCATTGGAGTTGGCCGGAGACCATTATTAAAGGATATATTTAGATATATTATCGATTTATAGAACGAAAATGAACCATTCATTCGAAAAATTTAATATAGAATGAGTCCGAAAAACGTCTAGCTGTAAATTCGTATGTGTTTTATTCAATACATACTAGTTGTAAATTCATTAAATTCTTCATTGAACAGACCACATGTTGTCAACATTGATGAATAAATTTAACAGTGACACGATACAAGAGAAGAGAAGAGAAGAGATACCGCAGACTATTTTGATTGGAGGCCATACATTTCACCTACCATAAGAAGAAGTTAGTAAACATAGTGGACCGAATTACAAACGTCAAACAACACTCAATTGTGTGCTCATTTCTGGGAAAAACAACGTGTATCATTTTCGTGCACGAATTTCTCAGCTTTCAAACAAAAAGTTTCAGTCATCTATTTAATTATATATATTGATTATAAATACAATTTGGTAGTTGTCGAAATTGGATTGATCATGAATGGACTTTATCTCATTTAGTATCTCTAACCAATTTGATTCTCATGTGGAAATAATCATAATTTATAATAATTATAGGTTGTTGATAAGGTTTCTTTGAAAACGAATCCTTTTTTTTTTTGTTTTTTTAATGATCACTTTCGTCCAGATGATTGTTATTAAAATTAATTTTGATAATCATTTTGTAAAGTTATAAAGTTAAAACAAAATTTCTAACCGAGTTTGCATGTGAGAACTCCTATCCTTCAAAGATTTCGGAAATTTTTTTAGAAGTTTGAACTACGAGATTATAGATTCGAGTCCTCCTCCTCCCCAAAAACACCATGAATTAATGTAATACTTAATATATATAAATATATATATACATTTTTTTTTTTTTTTTGAAGTAACTTAATATATATATATATATATATATATATATTAACATAAATGATGTAATTAATGGTGTGATGTAAAGGGGGTGGTAGGTGTTAACTGTTAAGAGAGTGATGATTCATGTGACTCAGCCTACCACTCATTTCCAAAACTTCCAAACTTTGCTTATATCACAAAAGCAAGCTCAATGCTGGTACTGGTAGTTTCAACTTTCACGTTTGTTTCATTAATTAACATTTTAATTGCAATTATATAATCCTAATTAGTTATCGGTAAATTAGCCTCCGTACATCATAGACAGAGACAACCAATATGATATATATTTTGTTGAATCATTAGATTCAGATCTGATGTTTTGATATTTTGATGTAAAATAAGGTTTTTATTTTTATTTTTATTTTATTTATATATTGTTATTTTTAGTATTAATAGCCATATGATTTTATGATCCTAATCAGTTAATTAAACATGTCTTTAATTAATTACTACCATTATCATATCGAGCTTCCTGAAGTCTGACATCAATCGAGTCTAGGTTTGTCAAGACCTACCAACTTAACTATCAAGTTTTCTAGTTCTTTTTAAGTGATCACGAAAATATAATAATAAGGTTTAATAACACCAATTCCCCCTGAACTTATAGCGTGGTAACAAAGTGTCCCCTGAACTTTCATTTATTGCTAATAGCTGACAGAAGAGGGACGGAAGTTAAAGGAAAATTACATTTATATCCCTGATTATATGCATAATTGCATAACAATTGGAAAAATATAATAATAAAACAAACACACCCTTTGACTTGACTAATGTCCAAAAAAATAAAAAAATAAAAACCATCATCATCAATCATCATCCATCTAGATACATCCTCATCAAACTCAAAATTTAAATTTATTTAAAAAATTAATTAAAAAATTATTTTAAAATTTTTAAAAATAAAAAAATTTCTATCATTTTCTCACCTAATCTCCAAATTCTTTCTATCAACACCACCACACCAAATCCAGAAATTCATCATAAAAAAATGAAAAAACAAATTACCTAATTAAATTTATAATTCATTAAATTTAAAAATAAAACTAATTATAATTATAATTAGTGAACCGAATCTCACCGGTGAATCAACACTAGTGAAATGCCCACCACCATAATTATAAAATGATATTAAAATAATTAAAATGAAAACTAAATTAAAACGAAAAAAATTAAAATTAAATAATAGATTAATTTAATTTAATTTAACAAAACCCAAATCCCATCATCATCATCTTTAACAAAACATACATCTCATCATCTTCATCTTCATCAAACCCTAGCCACCAACACCCTAACCCACTGAAATCATCAGCTACCACCACTTTAACCCACTGTAATCACTAGCCACCACCAACCTAACCCACCGAAATCACCAGCCAGCCACCCTACAATGCGTTGATCTTCTCCAGTCGAGGAGATCGAACCCAACAAAACCATCTCCTCCCACCACCGATCTCCTCTCTCATCGACTATGTCTCTCTCTTTTCATCTCTCTCTCTCTCTCTCTCTCTCTCTCTCTCTCTCTCTCTCTCTCTCTCTCTCTCTCTCTCTCTTTCATCTAGTGGGAAGGTGGTGGTGTCTGTGGCGGCGAGGGAAGCTAGATTTGTGGGGGTTTGTAGTGGTGAGGGTATGTGGCTTGGTAGGGTTTGATTTTGTGGTTTTGTGGTGCTTTGATTTAAGTGGTGAGAGGCGGTTGTTAGGGTTGGATTTTGGTGGTGGGAGGGTTTTTGGGGTTGGATTTTGGTAATGGGATGGGATTTCTGGGTTCGTTGCAGCAACGGTTATGGTTGTCGATTCGTCGACAGCAATGGCGATGATTGTCGGTTCGGTTTAATATTTTGTTATCTTCTAGGTTTGATGGTGTTGATGATGAATTTCAGTGTGGTGTTCTAGGTTTGGTGGTGTTGATGATGAATTTCTAGATTTGGTGTGGGGGTGTTGATGATAGAAAGAAATTGGAGATTAGGTAAGAAAATGATAGAAAATTTTGTATTTTCAAAAAATTTTAAGTAATTTTTTAAATAAATTTAAATTTTGGGTTTGATGAAAATGAATATGGATGCTGATGATGGTTTTATTTTTAGAATTTAATTGAAGAAATTATTCCATTGAATTGGATCTCTTCATTCAATTTGATCTCTTCATTGAATTTAAAGAAGGTGATGATGAAGTGAAATGTATTATTGATTTAATATTTTGTTAAATTAATTTTGTTTAATTGGAAATATTGGTAGTTTAATTGTTATTGTTATTGTTATTATTATATTATTATTAATAATATTATTTATTTTTATTTTTTTAGACATTAGTCAAGTCAAATGGTGTGTTTGTGTTATTATTATATTTTTTTCAGTTTTAATGAAATTATGAATATAATTAGGGTTGGTAAGTGTAATTTTCCTTTGACATCCGTCCCTCTTCCGTCAGCTTTTATCAATAAATGAAAGTTCAGGAGGTTTAATACAAAAAAAAAAAAAAAAAAAAAAAAAAAAAAGTTCAGGGGGTACTTTGCTACCACGCTATAAGTTTAGGGGGCATTGATGCTATTAACCCTAATGATAAAATGCAACCCAAAGTTTTAGACACTACTGTATATGATAATCTCTAAACAGGTCTTTATGGTTAACTACAAGGATCATCCATAAAAAGGCAGACGCCTTTCATGATATTTAAATCAAACCTTTACAAAAGGTAAAAGAGTATGTCTTCAATGTGGATCGGGCATATTTTTTAATTTGGAAATACATCAATCAAATGAAACTGTAATACCACTGCTTAATGTTGTACGACGATAAAATGACGTTTATTTAATCTAAGACTTTGGATCGTTTATTTAATTTAAGATTTTGGATATGTCTCAGCTAGGTTCGAATTTTGGATCGCTTATTTAGACTATATTTGGGATTGCTTTATTTAAAAAATAATCCGTTTATAGCTTAACTTTAGAAATAATTAGGTGGCATTTGTTTTTTAGTCTGAAAATTTAAAGTACTGAATTGAGTCTAAAGGCTGAAGTCTGAGCAATATATTTGTTTTTTATTTTCTGAAGTCTGAATTAAATATTAAGCTATTTGTTTTTTAAAAATAAAAACATCCGAAAACCTGTAATTTGCCATTTATACACTTACATCATTGATTGTTATATATCATTATATTTATTTATTATGTACTTATATCTTATTAATCCAAAAATAATATATCACTATTTAAATAAAATTATAGTTCCTTTTAATTTATATTCAGAAAAAAAAAAATTATTTTTATGTTAAATAAAATTATATATATTATTATGGGATATTATTATTTTTTCACTCCTCTCACATTTGAGGTATTAATCATTTTATACCTCTTATGTTGGTATTGGTCATAGTATATTTAATAGTTATTAAAAGATATTAAAAAATAATATTAAATAATATTATCTTCTTTCTCTTCTTTCTCAGCCAATCACTCTCAAATATCTATTCTCTTCTTCTCCTTGGCCAATCACTCTCTCCCTATCACTCTCTCCCTAATTAATCTTCTTTCTCCTCCACCGATTATCTTCTTCTCTTCCTCTCTCTCACTCTCTCCGATAACGATTCTCTCTCTCTCTCACTTACTCTCTTGCATCACCGATTATCTTCTTCTCCACCGATTCACTCTCACTAGTAACAGATCTTTGATGGGTTAGAATGAACGAAGCCACTGAATCTGTTGAGGGCAGTTTGAGCAAAAAAAAAAAAATGTAAATGAATTGAAGTCTGTAAGACTTCAGATAAAAGTCCAAAATTTCAACTTTTTTTTCTCAGATAAATTTAGGCCATTCTTAGACTTCAGATGTCCAAAAATCAAACAAAAATGTCTTAAAAGGTGACTTTAAGTTTTCAGAGGCAAAAACAAACATGCCCTTAGCTTAACAAAAAAGTGGGTGGATGTTTGTTAAACTAAATTTTTAAATTGTTTTGCTTTTGAAAATGTGGAAAATGTACTTGATGAAATGACAAAAACAGACATGATTTTAATAAGAAAAATAATCAATTGGTATAATAATCATTAATAATCATTTTAATAAATGAGAGACCTCAAAACAAGAAAAAAAAAAAACCCGACCTGTGACTTCGACCCGGTTTGCTTGAAACCTTACCCCCCTCCACCCCACACCTAACCGCTGCTTGTTCAACCTCGTGCAGGCTCGCCGCTCGTCCCATGTCGTCGATGGTCTCGTCACCGCCCTCTGTTTTCTCGGCTAATTCCTCTGTTTTCTCGAGGGCCGTTTTAGGCGCTGCTTTGTGCTGCCTTCGTTGTCGCCGGAGGTGAATTGATCTTGTTGTCGAAAGCATGAGCGGATTTCTCGACAGAATCATAGGATCCCAACCTCAATCCCAGATTTTATGGAGGAGGCCGCCTCCTCCAAAACTTTAAATGGAGTCCGACAGTGGAGAAGGAGCAGGCTTCCTCTAGCGATGACCTCGAGTTCGGTGGTGTCCACTAGTGGCCATTTGTTTTTTTTTTAAAAGTAGTTTTCAGTTTTATTAAATGTAGGGGTAATATTGTCTTTTAATAAAATAGTGAGATTATTTTGGACATTTTTGAAGCAAAAATTTAGCTTCTGCTTCCAAAAACAACCCCCACCCAACTTCTCAAAAGCTGATTATTAGATGAGCAAATTGTTAGTTAAGTTACTTTTGGAAAGTTTACCAAACATCTATTTACTTAAAACTTGAGAAATAAATGATTATTTTTCAAACATAAGCAACCCCAGACGTAGCCTTAATCTAAGATTCTGGATATGTCCTAGCTAGGTTTGAACTAGTCACCACACGATAGGAGGTATATTAAAAAAATGATTATGTACATTAAATAATGTATAGAATCCACACATCTAGCATTAAAAAAATGACTCTTTAACATTACAAGATAGTTGTTTCAGATATAACTAAATCGGAATCCCATATATTTGTGAATTTAATTCTAAAACGTTATAAAACATATTACATTACGTTGTAAAATCAATTTTCCAAAAAAAAAAAAAGTACATGATCATAGAAGTGGGAGTGTTTTAAAAGATTCATTCTACAATTTGCATTTTGCACTCGTCGAAATTTGAAATTTATCTCCATAAATGAAACTTAAAAGTTACACACCATGAAACTTAATTTACAGAACTATTAATAATTACAAATATATATATGACATTAATTACAAATATATATATATATATATATATATTTCTGGGGATTTTGTGCAAGACAGAGTACAATGCAAAGAGACTATCCATAACTTGCATTGGATGTCTAAACATGTACATATCCATCCAATAAAATAATGTCATGCATGCATTTTTTTATTTTATATCCATCGCGATTAATGATTCTATTTGATGGACGTACATACATTGATCCGATGCATGAAAGACACAGATTTTAGTGTTCTTATAATTTAGACCTGCTAGGGTTTGTTGTGTAGAGGAGGAGGAGCAGGAACAGGAGGTCCATGATACTGTGGAACTCTGGCAGCTTCGCTTCTGCCCCTGGATCTACCAAGAAGATAGAAAGCAATGGCTAGGATCAAGATTAACAGAATAAACGGCAATGATACCACCACCACAAAACTCATCTTAAACAATTAGCTAGCTTTTATCAATCTCCTGCAATCATTAATTCATCATATCACATAATCAACGATTAGTACTACAGCATCATCGATTCAACATAACATATCATCATAATAAATATAATAACAACATATATCATGGACGAGATGAGATTGGACTGAT
Source organism: Acer negundo (assembly GCA_035582765.1). Taxonomy (NCBI): domain Eukaryota; kingdom Viridiplantae; phylum Streptophyta; class Magnoliopsida; order Sapindales; family Sapindaceae; genus Acer; species Acer negundo. The sequence continues at coordinate 17,348,442 of CM069243.1, forward strand.
GGTATATCCCTCAAACCCAATAGCGAAGACATTTGGAGGACATACTGTCTCGAGATGTGCACTACCGCATATACTAAAAGGTAATAAGCACAAGTACAATTTTCTATTGAATTGCTTTACAGTTTACACAACATGATATGGGTTATGGGTACAACATGATAAGGGTTATGGGTCTAGTGCCACACTGACCATTAATGAAAACCTGCAATATTCATAAGCATTTTACACCATAAATTTTCTCCATTGGAGCGACCATTAAATCTCTACAACCTTACTCTAATTCTTTCGTTTTATTTATTATTTTTTTTTTTGTCAATATATTTTTCCAATATTTATGTTCCCAATTCACCATTTCACCCCGATCTTCAATCAAATTTCATGATCCTATGACTTTACTAAAGTTTTGTCAGCCAAAAAGTGTTAAATACAAATAATAATAAAAAAAACCCTTTTAACCTATAAACAATAAATAATAAATCCAAACAGCAGTTAATTTCCATTTAATTAAAAAGAAGCAAAACTAAGCTGCAAATTTAATTAAAGAAACTGCATACCTCTTGAATGACTGAAAATTAAAAGGAAATTCATGCTCTGAAGTCTGATCTGATGATATTTTGCACAAAAGAGGAAGCCTGGAAGAGAGAATGATAAAGAAAATGGTTGAAGCGAAGATGTGAATAAAGTCGTTGCTAGCTGTGGGCATTTTCAGGAAACTGGGAGTGCTCCACGTGTCCAAACATTCCACGCACACGTACTCAACCACTATACATCACACAACTTTAACATGGATCCCAACTCTCAGCCATACCATTCGCCTTCCAATCATAACTGCATTATATCTGAGTTGTGTAGTGTTACGTGTCGGATTCTCGTATGTTTTTTTTTATTTTTTCCCTTACGTGCAGGGATCAATTCATTCAAATCTATATTACATTTAGGGTCCGGCACACCAGCTACTATATCCGGTATGGTAATACCAAAAATTGCAAACCACTTTTTAGTTGATTTTAAAACGAAGGTTGGTCTTAAAAATCTAATTGGTTTCCAAATTTAACCTCAAGTAGTTTCCAGGTTTTAATGCTATCATACCCATGTTGGTTTAGTAGCCGGGACTTTTCGTGATGTAAATAGTAGTCACATTGCTATTTGATCATCTGATTCTTGCATTTTCTTTATACGAATTTCAAAAACTGTTGTAATGAAATCCAGACAAATTAAATTCAAACCATCTTTCCTCAGCTCGAGATATCTAGTGTCTCCTACATCAGGACCGATTATGCGAAACAAATCCATAAAAACACAAGAATAAAACCTGTTCCATTAGCGACATTGCATCCTGAAAAGTGAGCAAAACCAGACTGCTACTGTAGAACACATTTGCAGCTGAATTCATCAGCACATAATTCACCAGATAAATGCCACTAAAGATGCATAAGATGGCAAGGAAATGATCATGACACAAGGCCCCCTAGGAGATGTTTAGCTGTCCCTGATGCTGCTGCAAGAATAAGGAGAGCAGTGTATTAGAAAATGAATAACAAAGTTGTCTTTAAGCAGCACACGAGAATGAAAATGAACTAGATTAATTAATTCATGTCAACAAAAGACAAGGCATGCTAGTATGCATCCGAGGTGCAGTTCAAGAGTAATGTCATAAAGTAAGAAGATAAGTTCAAAAGCCTTTTAAAAAAATAAAAAAAAAAAGACTGACAATAATACATTTACAAGGAATGCCTATTCAAGGTCAATTTCACACAACCAAAAGTAAAATTTGCAATAAGAAAAAAGGAAAAATTAATAATTCTGGAATGGTCAGCCAAAAAATATGAACATTTCAAACGTTAGTTGTCATGAAAGGAGCAAACAAACCAAGTTACCAAGGTCATTCAGAATTTGAATGTTTCATTCAACAGAAGCCGGAAAGAAGAAAATTAAAGTGACTAGCATAAACTGCACACCAAAGATGTTGACAAGATTTAAGCAATTGTATGTTGAAAATTTTTAATATTCCAAGTAGAATTAACATACAACTGAAGAAGAGCAAAATGTCAGAGCTAAAAGAAATTAAATCAGTCCCAAAACCATAATAGTTTGAGCCACTGCGACAACATTACCAGCATTATAATAGTTGCCGAGACAAATTAATGTGCAATTGTGCACAGAGAGTTTTAACTTTGGTGCCACTCATTCTATAAGACGACATATTCTAATCGATGTCAACACATAACAGTCCGTATTGGTATGAAAGAGCACATATTAATCGGAAACCATCAAGCCATGCCACTCAAGTCAATTCTAATAATCTAATCTACCCCATGACCCCTAAGTGTAAACAAATTCAATGGGCCAAGCCAGTCCCAACAAGAGAAACCCAAGGGAGTACTGGCATAACTAGTTATTCTATGCAAAACCATAAGATGCAAATATATGATAATGTAAAACATCGATAAATGAATAACATATGGGCACCATATCAAAAGGAATGCTATGCAAAACACACAGGAATGAGGAACCTCCCAATGAACTGCTACAACTGATCCGCACAACATTCGCACCTTCAAATGTTCTGATATCCAGGTATTCCTGATCACACAAACTCCTCAAAGACACATTAAATTATGAATGCATTCCATCTATGACTCTCTCTCTCTCTCTCTCTCTCTCTCTCTCTCTCTCTCTCTCTCTCTCTCTCTCTCTCTCTCTCTCTCTCTCTCTCTCTCTCGCACAACATTCGCACCTTCAAATGTTCTAATATCCAGGTATTCCTGATCACACAAACTCCTCAAAGACACATTAAATTATGAATGCATTCCATTTATGACTACTCTCTCTCTCTCCCAACGAACTGCTACAACTGACCCGCACAACATTCGCACCTTCAGATGTTCCAATATCCAGGTATTCCTGATCACACAAACTCCTCAAAGACACATTAAATTATGAATGCATTCCATTTATGACTACTCTCTCTCTCTCTCTCTCTCTCTCTCTCTCTCTGTGGATTTGAAGCTTTCGACCAATCTCTCTCTGGAATTGAAACTTTCGACCAATATACTTTTAGTTTCAGTGTCAAAGTCCAAACCAGCGGCAAGTAGCCAAGCAGACGACCACTCTCTCTGGATTTGAAGCTTTCGACCAATATACTTTTAGTTTCAGTGTCAAAGTCCAAACCAGCGCCGAGTAGCCAAGAAGACGACCGATATACTTTTAGTTTCAGTGTCAAAGTCCAAACCAGCGGCAAGAAGCCAAGGATTAACTTTTGTACCACTAAGTCTGTTATAATCAGACCAAACATGACAACAGTGTACGGACAATCACATAGAAAACATGTGTTCTCAAACATACAGACAAAAGGAGGGTGCATATGGTAGAGGCAGATATTTACCCCAACGATAGAGGAATGGAGGTAAAAATTATGAGGCAAAATACCCGCTCCAAGAAGACTCATAATAGTGAATGCAGTCTCCCCACAAAACTTTGTTAGTGTCCCTCCATTCATGAAAAGTGGAATTTCTGGTTGACTAAAAAGCACTCCAAGAATGTAAGCAATATATATGAACCCTGTCATGCATGTCTAAAAGATAGTTGCCCTGTAGTTCCCCTGAAAATTGAACACTGATTAGCTTGACAATTAAAATTGCTTAGGTAAGATTTTTAATGTGAAACACGAGTAATCAGCATTACCAGGAGACAGACAAAAAGGGGAAATAGAACAACATCGGTAGCTGCTAAGAAAATCCCAGTGGATAAGTCCACCCCCAACAAAAGATTAAACCCATGTGCTAAGCCCAGAACCTGGAGAAAATATTACAAGATCAGATGTTAGTTAATTAAACAATAAAGAATTTATGAAGAGCAAATTACAAATTACAGTAGATGTCATAGTTCCATGATTCCATCACTGTCTATAAGCATATTAATGCAAATGAAAAAACTACCAAAGTTAGATCCAGCAAAATCATGGAAAGCTCTGTTTGAACTCCTAAGAATACGCAGGTGCCCTTGTCATACTCATCACTGCAAATCTGTTGCCATCACATGATTTGTAAAATTCAATGCAAGAGTGAGAACAAGAAAAAGAACCAACAATTGACCCTCCCACCAACTAACCAGGAACAATCTGAAGAGACAATAATACTTGGGTTGCAACCTAGCAAACCAAGAGCAGCCGGTGCAATAGTAACTGCTACAGCATAAGCAGAATGTCTACGGAATAAAAAAAATGATACCTGAGCAAGATCTCTTCCAGTGACAACACTGATACGAGCAGACAGGTATTGACAGAGAATGGCAGCAAAATTGAAAAGCAGCATTAGTGCTACCAGATAAAACCCGTAATGGGCGGCACCTCCTTCAACGGTTGCTGCCCACTTTCCAGGGTCAACATATCCAATTGAAATCAAAAGCACGGGTAAGACGGCTGGAAGTATCTGATTCAGAACACCTGGTTGATGGCTAACACTCGCTATCTCAGCTTCCATGTTATTACTCTGCACTTCAGACAGACTCTGAGTACTGGTACAGTGTGAAACTTATGTTACGCTTCAAAGCAATAGAATAACCAGAAAATGCATGCCAAGTTAAATAAATTACATGGCTGCTTAATACCACCACATCAACTTAATACAATCACACCCTTCTAAAGTCATTCACCAACATATCAGCAACTTCTTCACTTGAACAAATCTGACTGATGTGAAGCTAAAACGGAAGCTGTCGTCTTTGAAGCACATCAATTGGTAGGACTGCATTCATCTATTCTGCACACATCAAATCCGGATGCTTCCCTTCTAAATAAAATTACTGTCAATGTGACGGCAAGCATAGGAAAATCCCAACACTAACTGTAATCATACAATATCAATATAATGTAGGCAGACGAACCAACTTGTATGCTTCTACAGGAGTGTTTTTACTCCCCAACAAATTTTCTTCTCACCCTCGTGTTCATGACAAGCAGGTACATCTAAAGCATAAAAAACTTCCTCCAATAAATTGGAGTAAAATAACAGACACTTGCTACTGCAATTGAGGACAGAGTCCAAATAACTCAGACAGATATCTCCTTCCACCCCACTGTTGACTTGTATTCCTGATTCAATGATTCAGATCAGTTCACTGCTCAACTAAAAATATCACAACCCAAGTTTTAAAAATAACAAATTTCCAAATTTTGCATTCAGTTCTCTGGATTAAGTAATTGGTACAAGAAGATCAACATTTAAGTAAAATTACAAGCAGAACGTCACTTCACACAAGCTCAAAGCAAAAGATATAAGCGATCGTTGTTTACTTGGCGTCAATAGAACCCACTAATACCATAAACAAGTCCGGGCTTTCAAATCATTTGCAGCAAAGTCCACAGGAGTAATGCATAATGATCCCAATTCCACATATAGCAATTGTATGATTTAGCCATTTAATAGTGATTCTCGCCGAAGCATTAAACAATTGAATGGACTTACACGAATTCAATTAACATACTACATAATCACTTATACTTCAAAAGTTAAGTTACAATGACAATAAGACATCTCCAAGTCTCATAACAAACCCATAAAAATTTCAAACCCACAACCAAAAAAAATGTAAACCCAACACATAAATCACCTCAGATCTTCCCATAACATCACAAAAACAACCCAAAACAGATAACAAAAAACATAGCCATTAAATCAATATGACAGAAACCCTAATTCCAATCAAAACATATAAAAGCAAAAAAGGAAAGGAAACAAAAAAGATTAAAATTCAATAACCAACCCACATATCAAAAACATTTGAAATCATCTCCACGGATCTGATTCAGGTAAAAAAAAAAAAAAAAAAAACCCACAAACCCAGATACCATTTTAGCACAAATCTCGAGGTCGATTACAGTACATTCACGAAAATCTCGAGGTCCGTACATATTAGGGTTTAGAGAAATGTTCAACCGTTACCTTTGTACGTCTGGTCTGTACACATACACTCTCTGTATACATGTATCAATCTATATATCTCTCTCTTCCTTTCCTATTCTTCACCTCTTTTTTTCTTTCTCTGCAAATCTACCTCTCTACCTGGTAAAGGGTACAAGTAGATCTTAGCAGGATCTGCTTTTATGAAAAAACAGAGTGAGTTTATATAATTTTGAAAAAACAGAGTGATAGTTATGAGATTGGAAAATGAAGAAGACAAAAAAGTTATACTTTTGAATTATAGAATAAGAATTGGAGTCTTTTTTATTTTTTATTTTTAAGATCTCAATTGTAAGCAACTTTGTACATGTAATTTAAATTATATATCAATAAAGAGTTAAAACATTGTTGACTTTTTTCCCCTTTCAAACAGTTATGTAGACTGATATATATTAAGAAACAGATTAAACACTAACTAAATAATTTGAATTAACTTACTTGTCAATTTAAAAATAAATAAATAAATAAATAAATAACTTATTTGTCTTAATTGATTAGAATGATTAGATTCATCTGGTCGTTTATTATCTTTTCTTTACGTATATTCGCAACTAACACATTGTCTGGCATATTAGGTACATGATTCTCAAACGTTTTTTCATATAAAATCAATCATATAATGGATTTTATAATATTATAGAATGACATGTACACACGAAAAGTGACAATGTCACTTTATAACTAAACTTGTCAAAATTAAACTCAACCCACTAATTCAACTCAAACCTATTAGTGGGGTTATTAACCCAAAAAAAATAATAGTTGGGGTTATTGTTTACCTCTTAAAACTCACCACGACCTGTTAGTTTAAAGAGATATTTGAATGAACATTTTTTCGGTTAAAGTTTTTCATATGATATACATTTTTTTTTTTTCAATTTTTATCTAATTTTAGATATAGTTTATAATAGCACTATAATATATGCTTGTTTATATTTGAGTATTAATGTATTTTTATTTTTATTTGTTTCTTACGGTTTATTCTTATTTTTCTTCTTTAATCAAATCAAATTATTAACTATTAAAAACAATAATAATTAAAGATAACGGGTTACCCATTAAAACAACGAATGGATTTGGTTTTCATTTCCAAACCCAATAAGCTAATGGGTAGGTTTATGTTGGATAAAATTTAAATCGATCAATTTACAACTCGACACGTCATTTAAATAAATAACATAGATAATTCTTTATATATTAATTATTTAATTATTATCTATCGCCATCCTCTCTATATTTTACAATTGTGTGAATAAAGTTTTTCATGGTTGACGAGGAATAAAATTCCAACCGCACATAACTACTAAAATATTGAATTTCCTGAATAAATTAGAAGAGACTAAAGAACTTCAAAAGTTTTTAGGATTATTAAATTATGGTAGAAAATTTATTCGTAATCTAAGCACCTTAGTCAAGCTGCTCTACAATAAACTTATCAAGAATGGTCAAAAATATTTTAATAATGAAGATATAAAATTAATACAAATAATAAAAGCTATAGTAAAGAATTTATGACCAATAGCTCTCCCAATGGATAGTTATTATAAAATAGTTCAAACAGATGCTAGTAGTATAGGGTGGGCTGGAATTCTTAAACAAAAGCCCAACAAAGGAAGCCCAAAGGATACTAAAGAAATAGTAATGTATTCTAGTGGTAAATTTACATAACCTGAGAGTAGAAAGTCGAGTACTGAATTAACCGTTGCTGTGCTTGTCTTCTAAGCTTTTCTTCATCACATAAATCTCTAATTTTTTGTCTAACAAATTCTACTGCTGGTATTAAAGAAATTTATCAAAATAATCCTTCTTCTTTTCTACTCTTAAACCATTCGGTTAAATCTTTATAAAATTTTTCTCTTATCTTTCTAGATAACTTTGTTACAAACTTTATTAATAAATCTTTCACTTCCACTACCTGGTTCTAAAGTTCTAGGCTTTTCTTCTTCTCCTACAAATATTTCTTCCTCTAGGTAGGCTATATTTTGTAAATCATTTTGTAAATATTCAAAATTTAATTCAAAAGCAAACAAAATTATAATATATTTTGATTCTCTCAAGGATTAGAATGGAGATTATCAGAATTAAAGAATCAAATAATATAATTACCAGAAAATAGTAAAATTTATAGATCAAACTTTCCTAAATGTGGTGTGAATTGAAGATGAATCGGCTTCAATTTGATGTGATAATAAGTAGAATGTGGAATGGCAACACATTTTGGCTTCATCGATGCTTTTATGAATAGCACGTGAAGCCAGAAGCAGCTTGCCAAAAAGCAAGTGGGTGAAGTTGCTGTCTTGGTTAAGACAAAAAAGCTGATGTGTAATTGTTTTGACTTTTGACTTTCCGATAAAGCACCAAATTTTGGCTTAGAATTTAAGAGGCATATTAATGGAAAGTGAAAACCATGCAGGTCCCATCTTCAAAAACATACTACATGCCTTCACTGTACATATCCAAGATTTAATCTACTCTATCTTTATTAATTGTTTCGTAATTTCGTTACATCAGTTTCATAAAATGTGTACCACATTTTTTTTCAAAACACAAAGCAAATCTATCCCCAAATTGAAGAAAGCTCGTGCCACCACACGTGACCCATTAGTAAAGAGATTCATTAATTCAATCTGATAATATCTTAGTTAGTTTGAATGATGGAATTACCGTAGGACTTTTGTCATAAAACAAGCATGGTTTTATAAACAAAAGCACATATCTAGTTACATAGATTTTTATGCTCTTGAGAGTTGATTAAAAATGAGCCTCGTTTTATTTCTTCTAAGTTTATTTTATGTATTCATAACTAATTTTATGATCAAATCTACGACATTATTGATAGGGTATGAGAGGTCTATTGATCTTGAAATTCCATCAGGTTTTGATATACTATTAATTGTTGAAACCATATTCATACTTAATTGATATTGTATTCAAATGCTAGTAATCTGATGATTTACAGAGCCGTTAAGACCTATCAAGATTAAACATATTAAAATCTTATTTGAATATCTACTTCTAATTACAGAAGAAGAAGTTGGATTTCAAACCAAATTGTTCATTAATTAATTAGAATTTTGGAAAGATATGAATCATTGCTTGATTCTTCACAAGCACAATCCACATGTCCAATTAGAACAGAACTTAAATGAGAAAGAGAACTGATCAATCCAAAAACTTTTGAGTTTTCTCTTTCTAACACTGAAAGCCAGTCCATGTCTCTCCACATGCATGATCTTTTGGTCGGCAATTCAATGCAACCCCTTAATTGGCTTCAAATCCATGCATCTTCTTCGTAAACTTAAACAAAAAACAATTAATTTAATAAATAATAATTAATTAAGCACTTCAATCGAAGCACACAGCAAGTTCAATGAACTTGGATGGCCCGATTATTTTACCATCCTTAATATGATAATTACCACTGAATCATGTGTCTCCGACAGTTAACTATGGAGTTAAGGCAGACAAATCACCCAATAGACAACATGGTACAGATCACTAAGTTGCCAAGAATCTAGTTTTGTCTATTTTTTTGTTTTTTTTTTGTTTTTTCTTTAATAGATTCATATTTTTTAAGGTTTTGAGTTCTTTTGATGATCAGTTTTGCAGATCGTTAATTTGGTTCATTGTATCTTAATTATATTGTTAGAATCGGACTATTAGTGCATGTAATTCACTGGTGGTCATGACTGTGTGTGTCATTTGGTATGTAATTAGTGGGGATGATGACTTTTTGTTGACTCGTAAACAAATGGTAATTTATTATTGATTCTCCACGGTTAAAAAAAATAAAAAAAAATAAAAATAAAAATAAAAATAAATAAAACTCTTATTATGTTATTCTTAACAAATTGTCCGAATACTTCCCTTTCATTTATGTTATATAGAGTTTCGGGTATCACATTTACCTCTTAAATCATAAAGTATGGATACACCTCTCTCTCTATTGTAAGAGTTGTATTATAAAACGTATTTGTAGTGATTGATATTATCGGGTTTTGATAAACTCCCAATCCGTTTGATATTATTATTTTTTTATTTATTTTAAAAACTGCTCTTCCATTTAATTTAGTATTAATTTATTATGGTTGTTGTACTTGATCGAAGAAGTTTATGTTTATTCATTAAATCTTTTATAATGAGTTTTTTAGCATAAAATTAAAATGAACCTCTGTTATGTGACTTTACACTTGAACCTTTTGGGTTGTCGGCTAAAATTAAAAACTGAATTTGATACTTTTAAAAGCAGGTTTTCAAAGTTTTTTTAAAAAAGAAAAGGTTTTCAAATAAGTAAAACACTTTTAATGTGGTTGGACGCTCTAAAGTGAGCATCCGCCACAAGGTTTAACGTCAAAGGTGTGCATATATTTGTATATATATTCCTTGTCCCACCTTGACTATAAAATCCCAAGTTGGGAGAGTTTTCTCCCGGTTCTGGGAGCATTCCTCTCCCCGTTTGTAGGAGCTTCAGTCCGGACTACCCTAATAAAGTCCAATCTCACAAGTCCCGACAGTTGTTGTATGTTCAAAATATATATATATATATATATATATATTTTATCAAGATAGATTAAATATTTGTTTTATCAAGATTGATCAAAATATTTGGAATAAAGATAAACTTGATAAACAATCAACTCAAAATTTGATCACCGATGCTTCTTTAAAACATATTTATTTTAATGATGTGTCCATTTCTTTTTTCTTTTTTCTTTTATTTCTTTATCAAAAATAAATGAAAAATTAATATCAATTTTAAATACTCACTGAGTAAACAAAAAAAATAGCTGTGCAAACCGTCTGAAAGTAGACGGTCATGTTGACAATATCTAATCTTTTTTTTTTTACCACATCAACGTCAGGTTGATTATATATTGCATTGAAGATACATTTTTTAGTAGACTGTCTATTCATCATATGTGTCATTTTTTTTTCTTCATAAGCCACTCTTACATTGGAGATGCTCTATTTTTTTACAGAGTAATATTATCCAAATAAAAAAGGTAACAAATTAGAAAAAATGGCAACTACATGTGTATATATCTAAAATTCTCCCTATTGCATTTTATACAAAAATGATTAAATGATCATATAGCAGATATGCCCATGTGTTGTCTAGAAAGTTAGAACACATTAAAGGTGGTCTTGTCTGACCCTAGTGTTGTTTGCCTTCAAACTTATATCAGTTACAAAGTCGGTTGGTTTCTTTTTGACTTTTTGCTCTAAGTATAGTTCCTATCAAGCTATAACTGTTGACTAAATTTCAGCACCTTGATGTTAATGTTTCTATTTTATTTCTTATCAAAACAGTTTTCAATAATCATCAATAAATGACATTTTCTCACCCTAATTAAATTGATCATTAATGTTAATTAGGTTCCTAATTAATCACGTTTTTTTTTCTTATATTTATAATCACGTTTCTTTTAAGAATAATCAATTATATATGTCTTATTATAATAAATACAATGTTTTTATTTCTTTTAATAAAAATAAAAATATTGTTGTCAAAATACAGGTTAACACTACCCATATTGAAATCTATAAATTAATTGTTGATAGCATAATTTTAATTTTAGATAAATTTCATATTGCTATACTTATAGGTGATATATATATATATATATATAACATTGTAAATATTAAATAAAAGTCTATCAAAAAAATCAAATTTTCCGGGGGCCGAGAAGGCATCTGACCTGAACTTAAGCGATGGATTAAGGTGGGAAACCATGACCTATAATAGATAAATGGTTGAGCAATTACAGGGAGATGTGGTGGACAAAGGTTATACTATCATATTATTCATCGTAACATCTTATGATCTATATAATAATTATGAAATACCTTATAAATATCATTTGAATAATTTGATTAATGTTTAGACAAAATAGTATTATTTCCACAAAAAACTGTGACCCGTTAATTTCTAAATTCTTCCTTGCTTTGCTTTTTTTTTTTTTTTTTTACTTTTTCAAAGAAGATTTGATTGTGATAGGTTTTGTCCCGATAACACACCTATTGATAGAGTTGGGTCGACATAGAATAGCTAGCTTTTACTCAATCCTTCAACTTGCTTTGTTGCACAAAATGTCACACTAGCTATATAATGGAATTCCACCTCTTGTAATTATCACATATATTTCATTTTGTCCTCATTCATGTGCTTAGGAGAATTTTAATTCTAATAGGATTTATTTTGTAATTTATTTTCAATTCTACTTGAATTTGTTTAGGATTTCCTTTTTAGTAATTTTTGGCAATAACTCAAATTAATTACCTTTTGGGTAATTTTGAGATTTTCTATTTTAGTCAATTTAGGGACCCTGAATTTTAGATGATTTGTGTAGTTTTGATATTTGATCCTGAATCCTAGATGATTTGGATAGTTGGGTAGTTTTAAGCTTTTCTTTTCAGTCAAGTTAGGAGTCTCGAATTTTAGAGGATTCTAGTTTGTTTTGTAAGATTTGATTGATTTTAATAAAATCTTTCCTTTGGAACATCTATTTGTCGTGGATTCGACATACTCTTTGACGATTGAGGAAATGATGACCCCTTCATGGCAGTCTATGTTTAGATAACTACCGGTCACTACGTTAAAGTTCTTCTGAATGTTCCTTAGGTTCAACGGAGTGATCATTCTTATTTTCGCCGTACCCCACTTCGTCACTTTCTGATTTTTATACGTGCATTAACAGCTAATTTAGTTGGTAATATCTCTTTTAATTTTGGCGTTTTGAGTATAATTCAAAGGTTAATTGGATTATTGTGAAAACTTCTAATTTTGTTGTTGCATTTATAATAATGTTAGACTTCCCGGCCTGTATACCAACTTATATTGGGTTTCTTGGCGAAGTAGGGGTCTGGTAGAGTTGGGGGCATCGCTGTTCTGTTTTTCTTTTATTGTTTCTGTCCTGTGTTTGTGGTCATGTGTCTGCTCTGGTCTGATTTGTTGAGTTTGGTTTTGGTCAGGCGTTGGTTCTATTGGCCCTTTGTCTCTTTGTTTGTGTTGTTGTTGTCTTGCTTGGCTCTTGAATAAAACTTCGCTGCTAAAAAAAAAAAAACTTATATCCCACTTGAAGATGTGTTATTGCATTATTAATTGACGTTATAAGTACAACATTATCTCACAATTCATATATAAATATAGGTTATTAAATATATAGGTTACGGTTCGAGTTATGAATCATACCCAAGTTCTCAAACCCTAAATTGTAATAATTTTAAATTAAAAAAAATCACATAAATGATATATAAAATAGATTAAAAAAAATGGTTTATTTAAATTTAAAAACGTTCTCTAAATCAATGCAAAGAATATAATAACTTAAATCCAAAAAATAATAATAATAATAACGACAATATTTATTTTTTATATTATTCATCATATCACAGTGCCATGGTATGAGATTCCATTACCACACGTTAAAAGTTATTTGTCCAAGAGTGGTTGGCAGTTTCTTCAAGCAAGTGATGCTCCAATATTGCTAGCTCACTTTAATTTGCATTTTGTGGTGGAAGATGACAGACCCACTATTGTCCTTCGATCATTTATCCGTCTATATATATATATTTACAACACTGATAAGTATGAGGTACGAGATTCTGTATATATATATTTTTTTTACGAGATTCTAAATAGATACACGTGTTTTTTACACGATATGGAGTACGTTACCCTAGCTTTTCTAGCACTGATCGATGACAGGTGCAGGTGCACCGCCACCAACAGAGTGTTTTGGTTGGTGGATGTATAAAAGCCTAATTTGAAGGGGTTTCATGGAGACTTGAGAGCCTTATAGCTAAAAGTGATAAAACTAGGAGTCATGAATCATGCATGGTGGTGACTTTCTTTTTTTGGACTGAGCAAGTGTTAGCTTTTGTGACTGAATATGGAAAAAAAAAAAAAAAAAGTTGCTTAACTTTATCTATATGTCTTAAGAATTAATTTAATTTTCTTCTTCGTCTTCTTTCCCTTTCAAGTCATGAAAGTTATTCAAAGCTTTTTCTTTTTTCTTTTTAACGAAAAAGTTATGTGATTATTTTAATTGAACTATCCACTCATTCATGCATGTAATTAAACCAAGTCTTTTTTACTTTATCACTGTCGTATTACATGCATGAGAGACAACGGTTTTTGTATAAACAAGATGAACGTTCACCATCCAATGTAACTTGACGGTAAAAAAAACGTTCAATCAACTTATCAATAATTTAAGTTTGTAGTGCTACACCTATTAAAAAAAATTTGATAGTAAATCATATATTAGTTAAGTTTGGATATTTTGCATTTGTGAGAATTAAATTAAATTTAATGAATTAAAAATTGATCTAATATTCTTCATTTTCTTAGGAATTATTACATGCATTATTGTTTTTTTTTTGGTTCGTGACTACTGCATGCCGACAGTGAAAAGTGTTGTTTAATTAATTTAAAAACAAAAACAAAAAACTGTGGTAGTCGGCAACGGCATGCTTGCCTTTGATAGTTCCTTTTTGTTTTTTGGTCACTGGTTTCTTGATGTTCAACTATAACTTTTTTAAGATCCAAATTAGTTTCTTCATGAAAAAGCCAGAAAAAAAAGGGTGGAAAAAAGATAAATCGATCATTATTATAATATATGTGGGTTTTTCACTCAGTTGACCATTCTAATGTAATTTACTTGGTCACTAAGCATAACGATTCAGGTGCCACGTGGTCAAGTATTTTGCCTATATATATGCTTGGCTCACTTGTAAATTACTACACACAAAAATTTGAATATACACAAGTAATGCTCTCTCTCTCTCTCTCTCTCTCTCTCATGTCTCCATTCACATATATCTCTTCTTTTATTGTTTCTCACATGTTGTTTCTCTCATGTCTCCATTCACATATATCTCTTCTTTTATTGTTTGTTTACTTATTCAATTGTTCTTCATGTTCTTTGTATGTTCTTGATGTATTTCTTCATTTAATTTATAACACATTATCAGCACGATTGCTTATAAGTAGAGAGGATCTCATATTGGGTGATTTACTTACATCTCAATATTTTGGATCTATTTATAGTTCCGTATACAATATGGCTTATGCCGTCAACAGATCATCTATATATAGTTTTGGATTTATTTATATTGTTTAAATATTTGCATCTATTTTTATGCACATAACATGTGAGATCAACTTTATGGAACTGTTTTAATATTCAGTATTTATTTTTATACAATATATAATATATGAGACTGGCTTATGCTGTGTCTCGGAACTGACTTATGCTGTGTCTCGGAACTGATTTATGTTATGTCCGCATATAAATTGTTTTAATATTCAATATTTATTTTTATGCAATATATGAGACTGGCTTATGTCGTGTCTCAGAACTGGCTTATGTTGTGTCCGCATATAAATTGTTTTAATATTCAGTATTTATTTTTATGTAATATATGAGACTGGCTTATGCTGTGTCCCGGGACTGTCTTATACTGTGTCTCATGACTGGCTCATACTGTGTCTCCAGATAAACTGTTTTAACTACAACTCTGTATTTATTTATTATGCTCTTTTATTATATTCACAGTAAATTAAATTGTAAATTTAATTTACAGAAAAAAAAAGAAGCTGTAAACATGTCTAAACTTGCAAATTTGAAGTTTGATGCACTCAAAGTATCGAGAGAAAATTAAATGTCTTGGGTTATTGATGCGGGGTTATATTTAAAATCCCAAGGCCTGTATTATACCATTGATGATGGTAGTGAGGCTAATGAACAAGATAGATCCACAACGATGGTGATACTTCGTCATCACTTACATGAAAATTTAAAAGCTCAGTATCTTACTGTCACAGAACCTGAAGATTTGTGGCAAGAGCTAAAAGATCGTTATGATCATCAGCATGATGTAACATTACCAAATGCTATATATGAATGACAACATTTACGATTTCAGGACCATAAATAAGTTTCTGAATATAATTCTGCTTTGTTTAGAATTACCACAAGGTTGAAATTATGTGGTGAAGAGGTATCTGAAAAAAAACATGTTGGAAAAGACTTTTACAACTTTCCATGCCTCAAACATAATATTGCAATAACAATATCGAGAACGCAGATTCTCAAAATATTTAGAACTGATTGCACGCTTTTTAGTAGCAGAAAAAAATAATGAGCTACTAATAAAAAATCACGGATCACACCCGACTGGTTCTACAGCATTCCCAGAAGTGAATGCCAATGCTGTCGGATATCGTGGTCGGGGTCGTGGTCGAGGCCGTGGATATAATCGTAATTCTAATCATGGCCGTGGTAACGGTCGTAATCATGATCACAGTCGTGGTTATAGTCGTAATCCTAGCCGAGGCGGTGGTCGTAGTTTTAAAAAAGGGCATGGTAATCCTGGATCAGGTGGTTATAATCAAAACACTCATCATAAGTGGAATGTCTATAAGGCCAAACAATATAAGGGAAAAAATGTTCAAAATAGGCCTAATGCAAATGACAATGTTTGTTTTAGGTGTGGCTGTGATAATCATTGGTCAAATGAATGTAAAACACCTAAACACCTGATGGATTTGTATCAAGCATCAATCAATGGAAAGGGAAAGAAACCTGAAACTCATTTCATTGAAGATTCATATCCTAGAGATATTACACATCTCAATGTTACAGATTTCTTTCTAGACCCGAAAGACGTGTCGGCTGCTTCAATTGGTAATGGGAGTGTTCACACCAATTAAATACTACTTACAGTAGTAGTATTATGTTATTTTGTTCATGTAAAATATTTCCCTATGCAATATGTATACTTTTGAATCACTTTGTCTGATATGCATTTTATTTTTCTTTATGAAGCATACAAAATGAATTCAAACAATAAATTGGGGATTATTGAAAAGCTAGAAGCAGAAGATATATGTTTAGTTGATAGTGCAACAACTCATACAATTTTGCGGAGCCATAAATATTTTATAAATTTGAATTTGCTCAGAGAAAATGTTAATACAGTATCAGGTCCAATGGATCTGGTAGAAGGCTTTGGAAGAGCCATGGTATTGTTACCAAACAATACTAAAATATGTATTGATAATGTATTATATTCAAGTAGATCTAGAAGGAATTTGCTTAGTTTCAAAGATATACGGAGGAATGGATATCATATTGAAACTATGAATAAATATAATATTGAATATCTGTGTATTACTTCTCATGATTCACCCCAGAAACTCATTATAGAAAAGCTATGTGCTTTATCTTCTGAATTATATTACACTATTATCAAAAGTGTAGAAGTTTATGCAGTTGTGAACCAGAAATTCTCAGATTCAAAGATGTTTTTACTGTGGCATGACTGTCTCGGTCACCCAGGATCTACAATGATGCGTAGAATCATTGAGAATTCTCATGGGTATCCATTAAAAGATCAGAAGATTCTTTTATCTCATGAGAATTTATGTATTGCAAGGTCCTAAGGGAAATTAACAATAAAACCATCTTTTTCTAAAATTGGTTAATAGGTTTTGAATCCTTATCATTTTTACAAAGGATTCAAGGGGATATATATGGACATATTCATCCATCAAGTGGACCATTTCGTTATTTCATGGTTCTAGTTGACGCATCTGTCAGATGGTCACATGTATACTTATTATCAACACGTAATGTTGCTTTTGCAAGATTACTTGCACAAATTATCAGGCTTCGGGCTCATTTTTCCGATTATTCAATTAAATCCATACGCCTTGATAATGCTGGTGAATTTATTTCCAAGGCATTTGATGAATATTGCAAAGTGACTGGGATTGACATTGAACATCCAGTTCCACATGTTCATACTCAGAATGGATTAGTAGAATCGCTCATTAAACGTGTCCAGATAATTGCGAGAACGTTATTATTACGAACGCAATTACCGATTTCTATATGGAGGCATGCTATTTTACATGCCGCTGCATTAATCGGGCTTCGGCCCACTGCTTATCATCAGTATTCACCGGTACAACTTGTACTTGGTCATCAATCAGATATATCTTATTTACGTACATTTGGGTGTACGGTATATGTCCCAATTGTACCAACGAAAAGAACTAAAATGGGACCTCAAAGGCATTTGGCAATATATGTTGGTTTTGATTCACCATCAATTATTAGATATCTGGAACCTTTGACTGATGATCTTTTTACAGCATAGTTCGCAGATTATCATTTTGATGAGACAAATTTCTCATTATTAGTGGAAAGAAAAATTTCTTCTTAAGAGAAGCATGAACTTTCCTGGAAAGTTCCCAGTCTAATTCATTTGGACCCATACACATCTCAATGTGAGAATGAAATACGTAAGATAATACATCTTCAAGCCATAGCGAATCAGTTATCAGATGCATTTACAGATGCCACTAGGGTAACAAAATCATACATTCTAGCTGTTAATGTACCAGCACGGGTGTTTGTTCCAGAAAAACAATCTAAACAAATGATAGCAAAAGAATCATCAAATGCACGCCAGAAGCGTGGTAGACCGTTTGGCTCAAAAGATATTATTCCTCGAAAAAGGAAAATAAATAAATCCACTTTCTCTAAGTTAACTCCAGAAGAATTAAATGTCCCTGAAGGAACACAAGTTACTAGAGTGACAAAATCCCCTGTGGAGGGAGGAATCTATGAAGAGATACAAGAATGTAGAAATGAGGGAATTTCTTTAAATTATACAAAAGAATTGCAGAATCGTGAAGAAATAATCACCGATGATATATTTTTATACACAGTTGCAACTAAAATTATAAATGATGATTATGAACCTCATAATCTCGATGATTGTAGAAAAAGGTCTGATTGGTCCAAATGGAAAGAAGCAATTCAAACAGAGTTGATTTTATTGGCCAAACATGAAGTATTTGGATCAATAATCCAGACGTCTGAAAACATCAAACCTGTTGGGTACAAATGAGTTTTTATACGAAAACGTAATGAGAAAAACGAGATCGTAAGACATAAGGCACGACTCGTAGCACAAGGTTTCTCACAGAGACTTGGCATCGATTTTGATGAAACATATTCACCAATGATGGATATAATTACGTTTCGATTTCTAATAAGCATGTCTGTCTTGGAAAGACTTGAAATGCGTCTAATGGACTTAGTGACTGCTTATCTATATGGTTCACTGGATTCAGATATTTACATGAAAATCCCTTAAGGGTTTAAAATGCTAGAATCGTGTAACTCAAGACCTCGTAATTTGTATTCGATAAAATTATAAAGGTCCTTGTATGGATTAAAACAATCTGGACGGATGTGGTACAACCGTCTCAGTGAATATATGATAAAAGAAGGATATATTAATAATCCTATATGTCCATGTGTTTTCATTAAGAAATCGGAATCTGGATTTGCTATCGTAGCAGTTTATGTTGATGATATGAATTTAGTTGGAACTCCTGGAGAGCTTCAGAAAACTGCTGAATACTTGAAAAAGGAATTCAAAATGAAAGATCTTGGAAAAACAAAAAATTATCTCGGCCTCGAGATCGAGCATAGATCAAATGGAGTACTTGTCCATCAATCAGCATATATTGATAAGATTTTAAAAAGATTTCATATGGATAATGCTCATCTATTAAGCACTCCTATGGTTGTTAAGACTCTTGATCCTAAAAAGGATCTATTCCGTCCAAAAGAAAATGGTGAAAAGATACTTGGTCCTGAGGTACCATATCTTAATGCGATTGGTGTTTTATTATAATTGGCTTAGTGTACTAGACCAGATATTGCATTCTCTGTGAATGTACTGGCTAGATTTAGCTCAGCACCAACTCGAAGGCATTGGAATGAAATCAAATATCTTCCCCGTTACTTTAGTGGAACAAAAGATTTAGGATTATTTTATACAAAGTCTAACAATTTTTCAGGTTTACTTGGTTATGCTGATGCCGGATATCTGTCTGATCCTCACAAAACTCGTTCACAAACGGGATATATTTTTACATATAATGGCACAGCAATATCATGGTGCTCCACGAAACAGACTTTGGTTGCTATATCATCTAATCATTCTGAAATCATCGCACTTCACGAAGCAAGTTGAGAATGTGTTTGACTAAGGTCAGTTATTCATCATATTCAAAATACTTGTGGATTTTTATTATCTACAGAAATGCCTACACAGATATTTGAAGTTGCATTGCTCAAATTAGAGGGGGATATATTAAAGGAGATAGAACCAAACATATTTCTCCTAAATTCTTCTATACTCATGAGCTTCAACAGGGCCGACAAATTAATGTTAAGCAAATACGGTCTACAGATAATCTTGCAGATCTGTTTACTAAATCATTGCCTACATCAACTTTTGAGAAGCTGGTATATGGAATAGGCATGCGTCGACTTTCTAAATTACAAGATTAAAAGTTGAAGTTTTATAAGGGGGAGAGTTCAATCAAGGGGAGAAAAGTTTTGAATGGACATATGTACAATATACTCTTTTTCCCTTCGATCAGGTTTTTTCTCACTGAGTTTTTCCTAACAAGGTTTTTAATGAGATAGTTTTAATGTCCAACCCCACTAGATCCAGAAGGCCATCGTATGTATTTTTACTAGGTTTTGTCCCATTGAGTTTTTCCCAGAAAATTACAATCTAAAAGGTGGAAAATCCAAGGGGGAGTATTATAATATATATAGGTTTTCCACTCAATTGACCATTCTAATGTAATTTACTTGGTCACTAAGCATAACAATCCAAGTGCCACGTGGTCAAGTATTTTGCCTATATATATATGCTTGGCTCACTTGTAAATTACTACACACAAAAATTTGAATATACTATACACAAGTAATGCTCTCTCTCTCTCTCTATCTCCCGTTTTCTCTCATGTCTCCATTCACATATATCTCTTCTTTTATTGTTTCTCACATGTTGTTTTACTTATTCAATTCTTCATGTTCTTCGTATGTTCTTCATATATTTCTTCATTTAATTTATAACAATCTTCTCTTTAATATGGCCAATAATGGAGCTCAATTTTTTTTAATGTCAACAATTAAATAGCCAACATGGGCATAGCTCAGCCGGTAGATGAACGAGCTTAGGGTTTGGGTAAATGTTTCCCAGGTCAACGGTTCGAATCCGACCAATGACGAAAACTTTTAAAAAAATACATGGTCTCAGATTAATAGTTGTCTAAATGTCAACAATTAAATAAAATTTTACATTAATAGTGGATAAAAGGGGTTATCTAGGGGTGGGCATGAGTTGGTTTGGATTGGGTTTGACGATACCCAAACCAAACTAAACCAAACCAAACCATTATTTGATCGGGTTATTTTTTTTACAACCCAAACCAAACCAATTCAATTATAGTAGAACCCCTGTAAATTAATATCATCTTTAAATTAATAAAAAATCATGGTCTCAACTCGGGCCAATGTAAAAAATTAATAAACCCCTCTGTGGTAATAATTAATAATTTCTTTTTAAAACCCAGTGTAAAATTTCGATCCCGACTGTCTCATAAATTAATAATTCTATAAAATTATAAAATATATTACATAATAATTAAGAACTAGAAAAGTACTTCAAGATACTAATTTGCATAAGGCCACCGTGTTTGATATGTTTGACTTTATCATTTATCTTTTGAATTGTCATTTTGTTATAACCAAGAAAATAGAAAATAGAGAATTTTTAAGAGCCGTTAGGAATAGAATTTTTAGGTATATCATGAGATCTCTCTTGTTATATACAACAAAAAATAGACGTTATTATTTATATGATGAGTATCATTGGTCACTAAGTAATCACATTCTCAAAAGGAATTAAAAATTTTCTTAATAAATCTTTCATAAACAAAGAATCCAGAAAAAAAAAAAAAAAAAAAAAAAAAAAAACTTTTCCTGAAAAAGAAAACCGACTAAACAAGAAATCCCGAAAAGGAACCTTCTCTAAATAAGAAAATCGACTTCCACACATTTTTTAAGACAAAATAATACTTTACAATATAAAACCATCCAAATTAATAACCCCTTTAAATTAACACTCAAGGATAGGTCCAAAGAATATTAGTTTAGAGGGTTTTACTGTATAATATTAAACCAAACCAAACCGAACCAATAAGAATCGGTTTGGTTTGGCGGAGTAAGAAAATAATTATATATATTTTTTATTTGAACAAATATAATAATATCTATACAAATAGTTAAACTCATTTTCAATAATATAAATAATAATACTAAATTTAACCAAAATGCGTAACAATAATAGTTAAAAAAAACCCTCAAGTGTAGAACACATAAAACTTATTAAAAAAAAAAAAACTAAACTGTATTGTTTAATACGTTTTTGTACGAAACAATAAAAAATAGTTACTTATCCTCAATAAATTTGTTTAGTATCAACAACTTCGAATGAGATTAAATAACTTTAAGAATAAATAGAGACCAATAACCTTAGAAATAAATATGATATAATATTAGGTTAACGTTAATTTTTTTTATATGATAATTTAATATATATTTATATATAATGGTTTGGGTTGGGTTATACGGGTTGATAAAACACACCGCACAAAACAACCCAAACCAATTGGGTTACTAAAAAATAATCCAATTGGTTTTTTTTTTCTTTAACAAAACCAAACAAATCCGTTTAAATTGGTTTGGTTTGTGTGGGTTGATCAGTTCGACAGTTTGGATCCCCACCCCTAGTTTTATCTATTCTATATTAATTTTTAGGTTTTTATTAAACTCAGTGTAACTTTCAATTTAATTAACTACTATCAAAAGAACCAACTAAATTAGGATCGTATATAAACAAGTAATATTCAATTTGTTTATTGAACTAATCAAGCAATACACGTTGACACAACATCTTAAAAGTGGTGTTTTATTTCTAAAAAAAATATTCATTCATGATTCAACCCGACGATATTTTATTTAAATTTGAGCGACCGTACTACACAAACCTTATATATAAAAAATAAAAAATAAAATTCAAAATTAATGGATTGCTTTTACATGATCAATGTGTAAAGACCCCACCATGTTCTAACACAAACCTGAAGAAATAGAATATTGAAAACCTAATATTGGGCTATCAAATCATGGTAGTTAATTTTCAACATAGAATTTTTTTTTCAGAACAAAACAAACTCCCCATGTCCCCATGTGCATGGGCTCCTCCACCATGGAAATGCAGGTTTGAATTTTGAAGAAAGATCAAAAAATGGAATTCGATTTGGACCATTGAAAAAGTTGATGAGAATTGAGATTCCATCATACCCCATACACATCTGACGTACATCTGCCCTTTTTGGCTGATTTGAACCGTTTGGACAGTTAATACAGTTGATTAAGTCAAACACATTTTTATAATATTTAATTAGTTTGTTTTTTTCTTTAATTAGTACGTTGTGTCTTCATTATATTTTCGATGAAATTAACTCGAAATTATTAGATAACTCATAACCAATTATGATTTTCGATGAAATTAACATTAATAAATGGGCATGCAGATGTGAAATAATACCGTAAATTGAGGAGGGCAAGTAAAAATATATATCTTCTTCAACCATTCTAAAATATTTTAAACCAAATATATCTTTATAATGAAAATGACCGAATGAATCTCATATTTTCGACCTATAAGTGATAAGTGATAAAAACAAACAAGAATTTGACGTGAGCTTAGGTGGTAACGTGGTATGCAGGAAAAAAAAAAAAAAAAAAAAAAACAGATTTAAATAGTGATTGATATTGTGAGACAGAGACGATGAAGGAGACGATGAAGATGCGGATCAATTCAAGCAGCAGTAAGATAAGGACTTGACTAGCTAGCAGTTGATGTTGCGGTTTCCTTAAAGACTCATGTAGTCATGTTCCCCTTTTTTGTGACATTTTCTTGGCCAACTTAGCCCACATATGTTCACCATGCATGCTTCAAATTTACATTTTTACATCCCGGTAGAAGTCTTAAAGCTCTTAACTAGTTTATTAATGAATTCGATCGACTCTTAATTTCATGCAATTCTCTTGTTATAAAGCTTGTTAAGAAATATTATGGATAAGCAGCATTAATTTGAGTCAACAAGTGCAGCGTTTACATGATGTTATATAAATATATATATATATATATATATATATTTCATACCCAATAATTTCAGAGTCAGGTTAATTAATTGAGAAACTCCGGCCAGTTATTTGAGGTGGTGCATTTTCAGAATTCAGACAATTTCTACTAGAGAACATGTTAAACCAATGAGTTAAACCAATGAATTAAGCCTTTTTATTCAAATTCCGAATCGTGTTTGTAATGGTTGTTTATATTAGATCCAAGATCTACTTGATCCGATCGTTGTTAGATTCAAAACCAAAGATGATCATGAGCAAAGTTGAAATGTGGGCGTGCATGAATCATAATTCTGAAAAACTCTGGCAATCATTTCTCACATGGTAGAATCGATTATTTTGCTGTTAAAGATTTAAGGGAAAGAAGAAATTAAAGCTTCTTCTTCTTCTTCTTCTTCTTCATCTGAGAAAGCATTACAAAACCTCAAACAAAAAAACAAAAAAAAAAAAAAAAAACATGAAAGGATATCGACTATGTTGAGAAGCAGAGTCTAATCATCATCATCATCTTCCCCTTTTCCAAAATGGCTGAATGGTGGTGGTCCCAGTGGCCATGATCAGCTTTTCTGGGAAGCACTTATTTCATATCCTCTTCATATGCCCTCCATGTCTGCTTCCCAAACATAGCATTATATAATCCAGGAACCTCTCCTTCAATGAGAGATTGAGAGAGATTTCCAAAAAATTTGGCCTCAAAACAACTTTTGGAGACAATCTCATTTGGACAACATCATGGTTTTTTTTTTTTTTTTCTTCTTCTTTTGAATCCAACATTATAATTATCAAAATGACCCCTTCTGGAATTCATGAAAACATGACTACTTTTTTTACACTTTATGGTTTCAAATTCTACAGAAAGTGAAATTTAAAAGGTTGAAGGAAGACAAGTAATTGTTGGAAGTGTAAAATTTGGTCAAGCACATAATTCAGATGCCTTTGGGATTCCAACCTTATAATAAAAAATTTCTGCAGAAGTCATGAATATTCTATGGCTTTTGTCCAATGTAATGATCTCCCACACTCTCTTGAAAGAAAAAAAAACCTGCAATGTAGTAATGTTGTCTGTGTGGGACCTTGTTTGGCTCCCTGTCCAGGGGAGCTTAACTAACATTCAGATTAAGATTCTCAGCTGAACTGATTTTTGTATTGATTTCAACAGATTTGTTGACAACCATAACCCATGGTTGAGATTTGAAGTGTATTATCTTGAAGCGTTTTAAAATCAGAAAAAAGATTTAAACAGCAAAGGATCTGAATTCGCTACCATTCACTTCCCCCAAATACAAAGATTAGAAAATGCATCACCGTCTCCCATATGCCCATCTCTCTTTCAATTGGATTTGTCGTTTCATTAGAAAAGAAATTCTGCAAGCAATCTGAGTTTGAGAGAGGTGATTACTGATTAGTCAAAGTGGGCCAGCCAAAACTCTGCTGACTAATTTGACAAGGTTCCTTCTAGTGTTCTGACAGGACAGTGGGTCCAACCATGCCTGGTAGGACAATTGTAGACTGGTGATTAATTAAGTTGTTGCAGAAAAACAAAAGAAAAATAGAAGAAAGGCTGTGAATCTGTGATGAATACGCAGCAGAAAAATATGGTCATATGGAGGTCCCTGACTAATTAAGTTTTTAAGGTTCCCTCTGTCATTGATCTTTGATCTTGTTTCCTATTTTATATATGTTCCACCCCATCACTTTGTCTACCACACCATTTCCTTGTCCCTGTCCATCTCATATAAAATATCTTCGCTTTAAGACATCGTAAAATATGTTAAGCAAAAATTAAATTACAATACGAAACTAGATTGAGATTGTTAGGTTTTGACTCGTATTCTCGAATGAACCCAATTGAACCAAACAAAGTTGGAATGGTGTTTTTTGAGGGAGGTTTAAAGACCATCAAGAACTGAAGAAGAGATAATTGTTGTGGACAGTGTTGTGGGTTTGACAGCGGTTTCGGGTTCATTTCAGCGTATGGATCGTGGTTTTCTGAACGATATAATTTTCAGTGATTGTAACAGTGTAGGGTGCGGCTAGCCAGCATATGACCCGAACCTTAGTCAATCATAAGCATGCGTGGAACGGGAAATCTTCGACGGAAAAGGAAAGTGTTCTTTTGGGAAGTTCTTGTGCTTGAAGGAAAATGAATACTCTTTACAAGAAAACGTATCATAAAAGGAAATGGTATTTATGTAAAACAAGTAAGTCTTGTACGTTTAGGAGTAGGATTTCCTTTTATTTTAAACTCTCTGTAACTAGTATCAATAGAACCTTGTAATTAGTTTATTTGTGTGGAGAAAAAAGAACACCACGTAACATCAGAGAGATTGGGTGAGATCCGGTGGAGACCCTAGGGAATATCCATGGATGGATCCGGGGAATATCAGTGGATCAAGTTAGAGATCTGTGGATGATATTCATGGGAGACCTAAGGGATATTGGGGGGTTCCTGGTGAGGATCTTGTGAGCGTTGTGAGCCGGGAGTCATGATGTAAAGCTCGGTTGTAAGCTTGGGGACTTAGTGAGGCTCTATGGTTTGGGGTTGAGGTGTGAGAGAGAATCATAAAGTATATGGTTGTAAAAATTTATCATATAGTGGAACTTTCTCTGTCGTCCTGACTGCCCATTGTTTTTTCTCTGTTTGGGGTTTTCCACGTATATCTTGTGTTGTGATTGTTTTATTCTCTCTCGTCTTATTTTTCTACTATTGACGTTAATTACTATGAGTTGTGGGTGAATATTAAGCTTGTTGTTTCCGCGTTCATCGGTTCAAATCCTCAACAGAGATTGCATATCAAATATATTCAGTCGTCTTGAAAAGTTATAATAATCCAATAATCTACAAAGTGTACTTTATCTTCACTCTCTAATTTTCCTGACTGATGTGTAATTTCTCCATATGTGGATTTGATTGTCTTTGTGGTTAACATAATGACACAAGTCCATGTGGGAAAAACTCAAGCATGCATGAAAATGAATCATAATCATTATCAACTTCAAAATAATGTAAGTTGACGTTTTTCTTGAAAAGCTATAAGAAAACATCATATTATATATATAATATTATCTCCCATTAATTTTGAAGGAAAGTTAAGTTAGTGATATAATGAGAAGGGTAGCAACAGTAGAGACAAATGTATTATCTCTTTTGTAATATAATATTAATTTACCAAAGCTGCAGAAGAAGATGAAGGTCTCTCTACTTCTGATCAATTGCTCATTTTTAAATTTTAATCTAATAAAATAAGATTAATCTTCCACAAAGTTAATTATTATAAGCTTAGGGGCCATCCTATAAACTGTTTTCAGTTGTTATTTTTCGAAAAGAAAAATAAAAATGAAAACAGTGTTTTTGATTTCAGGTTCGAAATTCGAAAACGCGTATGGTAGCATATATTGGAATCCGTATTTTAAAAATAAAAATGGGAAAAACGTGTATGGTTGGCTAACCAAAAACTTTCGAAAATTGAAATATCAATTTTTAAATTTTGTTTAATATTATAACAATTAAAAATAAAATGATTAAATAATTAACAAAAATAACATTTTGTAATTTAATTTATAAATTAAACAAATTTTGTCGGTTGAAGAGGAAGAGGAAGAAGAAGAAGAAGACCAAGAAGAAGACTAGATCGGCGGCGAGAGGTGACGCAGATCGGCAGCGAGAAGCGATGTATAGCAGATCGGAGGTGCAAAGCAGAGCGGAGGAAGAAGAAGAAGAAGACGACGACGGCCAGCGGCGAGCAGCGAGTGGCGGAAGAGAAAGAAGATGATCGGACCTAGGCTGATAAACCGGTTCAAGAGAAAAAAAAATATTTTTTTGTTAATTTTTTTGAAAAACAAAAACAAATTCAAGAAAAACAAATTATTTTTTTTTCAAAATTTCCACTTTTAACACTGGTTTTGTTTTCCATTTTGTTTTTGTATTTTGAAATTGAAATGAAAAACGGTTACTGAACGCGAATTTGAAATTATTTTTGGAAAACAAAAACGAAACAGACTGAAAACAGTCTGCAGAACGGGGTCTTAGCTTCTCTTAAACTTAATGCCAAAGACTACTATTACTTCAACAAGTTTATGAATAATCATTATGCTAACGTTTATTTTAAACCATTATCAAATTTTAATGATATTCATAGTGGCATTACTTATAGTTTCCTTATTCGTAGACAGAACAAAAATGTCTTTCATTTCAAGGCATAGTTTGTATCAAATCTTCGGATGCTTTTAGGAAGACTAAAAATTGATTAACAAATACCCTAAAACTAGGTAGGGATATAACATGCATGCGCACACTCACTCAAAAATTAATGTCACATTACCTTCAACAAGACAAACACTACCATCTACTCTTTGAATCACAAAATGAGTACCCCGGATGTTATCTTTGAATCAATGCAAATTCTTTCAGAATGTTTGAAAATTCATAATCATTATGGTGCAGGACTTCTCAAAGTCCAGAAAAAAAAAAAAAAAAAAAAAACATATCAAACTTCAACGTATAATATGTCGTTGGAATTATATCGACGAACCATATATAGGGTTTAAACATGGGGGTTAAGCCCTTAATTTGAGGGTCGGGCTTGGGCCATCTGACCCATTTGACACCTCTAGTTTCTCTCACTGTGCCCTTGGGCTATGGCATTCTCAACCTATGGGATTTTGAATGTTAAAGAGTCTAGACTCATGGGACTAAAACCCACCAAATTAAACATTTCTATGTTTTAGATTTACTTTTGGACTGGATGCTTGACCAAGATGAGCACAAACCCAACAAGAGCAACTGGCCAAAAACACCAAGAGATCCATTTCAAAACTTTGTTACCGATACTTCTCTAGTTGTATAGGAAAAATAAAATTCAATATAATATTATAGGATTTACAGTCTAAACAGGTATCCTTACATTTATTATACAGGATATCACTCAAATAGTTACCAAAATAGTTACATGGGTATATAGAACAATAGCTACATGAAAAAATGACATGTACACTTTTAATTTTTTTTTTAATATCACATGTGGTACGATGACTCGAACCTGAAACATTATCAGACTGAATGAACGATTTTTACCATCAAGTTGCATTGGGCAGGTACTACTGGTACACTTTAATCCAAGCTTTTTTTTTTTCTTAAATAAGTGCCCTCCACTTGCAGAATAATGGTGAACCGAAGACAAAAGGCACTTTGCAAACTAAACAGTGTTCTGTTCATCTATCTTCAACTGTAAAATCAGGTTCCTTTGGCTTTTGTAAAGATGAAAGAATATCAAAATCCGTTGCACAACGCAGGCTTCCGCCTCTCCTAAAATCCGTTGCCCAAGGCTGGCTTCCGCCTCTCCTGGTGCTCGCTGCCATTTTTGATGCGAAAGAAGCAAACCTGCTTGAACTCAATGGGGGAAAAGATGATACCGTTTGCTCATTTTCGGATTCAGGCACTAAGGGTATGCTCTCTCTTTCAATAAGTTCTGCTGCTTCCTTCCTTCTCTTATAGCGAAACCAAGCTGCTTGTATGAAGCATGCAGCCCACGTCCTCCACTGAGGCGAGTGACACCTGAATGTGTACCTGAGTTGTTTGCTATGTAGCTTGCGATACTGAGAAGCTACAAACTTCAAATCCTCATCAATGAAAGCAAAAGCTTCAACTTCGGTAATAGCTTTGACGGTGCGTGTGGATGAAGGGAGGATGACACTAGGACGAGGATCAAGGGCCCAAGTAAGCATTTCTTCTCCGCAGAAGTCACCTGGGCCAATGCGGCATGAATTGAAGAATCCAGTGCGACCACCATCTGTGGTGTAAGAATCTAGGTGGCCTCGAACTATAAAAAGCATCTCATTGACAGGATCACCCTCACGAACTAGGCAGGTGCCCGACGTACATAGATAAGGCTTCAATCTTTGACATATGGCATCTAGCATTTTATCATCCATCCTATCAAAGAGTGGTACCTATTTCATAATTATCATAACAAGTGTTTAGTAGATTAGGATCAATTGTTATTTTTGTATTGTTTACAAGTTCTTGGATACAGTATCCTACGAAATGGTTGTATATGTCATAAGTCATAACATACTAACTAGTAAAACAAAATTCACTTATTTTTCATAGAATGGGAGGATAAAAGACAATAAAACTTACTTGTCGAACAAGATCAAGGCAGAGATGGCGCTTGATGTCTCTACGAAGATCCATGGGGAGATCTTTCAGTATCGCTTCCTCATCAACTCCTCGAGTTGCCACCCATCTATACTGATCATACCTTCGTACACTCTGCTTCAGTTCATGTGGAAGCTGCCTGTGACTCATCCACTTTTCTGTATCGGTCCTTCTAATCCTCCATTCTTCAAGCCGTACGGTTGTAGATTGAAGATATGTCTATTGATAAATAAAAGGGCATGAGAGTTTTAAATTATTAAAAACGATATTGCATACATGTAATTTAAAATTTCCAGGATTATGTGATTTTTGGTAATTCAGAAATACAATTAAATGGCTAGACCTACTTGCATGTTCCCAATAAGCAGCCCGAAAAGCACCAGTCCAAGAATAGAAATGAGGATGACAAAAATTATTTCCCAAACAAGAGTACTTGTAAAGAGGTTCTGGCCAAGAGAGCTGCAAAATTTGGCAGAAAATGAGTTAGTTTTCAACATATATGGTTGCAGTTAATCATAGTTTATTCTAATTTCTAAAGCATGTTTAGTGCCATTAGATAATAATTAACAAAGGTAACCAAAATAGGACGATTTCATCCAATAAATGCATCATAGCCACTGAATCATTACCTAAGATTCCTCAACCCCCACCAAAGACAGTAGAAGTACTTTTCAATGAACCTGGAGGATGTCACTCCATAAGTCACTGCATCGGCATGAATACCATATTGAAAGAAGTCGGCATTCGGATTACATAAACTTGAAATATTGCTTGATTTAAACCAAGCAGCTCTAACAGAGTCATCAACTAAGTGACAGTCAAAAAACCCAAAATAACAATCCAAGCGTTGAGACCCACACAGTTTTCTCCAACACTCTTCTTGCCGTTCAACCGATAAGAGGTACCAACAGGCTCCTAAAACCTGTTAAGAGAGAAGCAATGACTGGAATCAACTTATGTTCTGCTTGAGCTTATTAACTAGAAGAATAAAATTAACTGATGATTAATTTCTAACATCAATTAAATCATAGATGTTCAGATGTAACCCATATGAAATCACAACTTCTTATATGTAATTGATATACAGCGAATGATATTTTCACAGGTTTCTGTCTCATAAATGAATAATAGTATTAACTTACATGGCTAGCCAACATATAGAGCATTAGATTATAAGCTGCTCCTGCCCATGCTGTTTCTAACACAACCCCAGTAGCCTTGATAATTTGATATGTAAGTGGGAAAATGAGATATAGCCTGAGGAGATACTGAAACATGATGATTAAGCGAATAACATTTTTTGTATTGATCATCGAAGTACCCCTTAAATGAGGAATTATAGCCCAAACCAACAGCTGAAATGTGCAAAAACATACTCCATTATTTCAAAAAAATAAAATAAAGTGGTAGCAAGTTTATTGCTCAATCCAACTAAAAGAGTCTTAGAACAAAATAAAGGCAGCACAAAAGGAGACTTAGTATGTCAAGTTACATACCTGTGGAAGGGGTAGAGCAGCCAATATGTCGAACCAAAAACTTTTGTGAAGGTACTTTGAAGCAATTTTTTTAGGGTCTATAATCAGCTCTCCTCTCCCAAATACACGAGAGGAAGGAGCAACGTAAGCTGTATGAAATCGAACAAAAATCTGAGCAAAGTAAAATACATCAGCGACAGATCGAACCACTGTGAGAGCGATTTCAAGGGGTATAGAAACCCCAATGCACATTTCCTTCTTAGCACTTGGCAAATAAAAGTATAGAGGGTCAACAAAAAGAGAAACCAAACATGCTATAATGAAAATCTTGTTCCATCTGCTTATGACAGATCCTCTAGGATCCAATACCAACTTCTCAACAATCTCATAATCCTCAGAGAAGACTCTTAAAAGTTCTTTTTCACGAAAGGTCCTTCTTGTTGGATCATTCTCTGCCGACTTCCGACGCGTCTTTGTTCTTGAATCTTTCTCCCCCAACTTCCAGTGCAGCTCAGGCACTGATCTCGCCATGAATTTATCGGTAAACTTTGACATATAACCCTTCTGGGGTATTGTGAACTTTGTTGCTTCAGAATTTCCTTGAAATCTGAAATTTATACATCAAGAGTACATGTTTAATAGTACTAAAACGCAACAAGTAGTATAGCCGGGTAGAAAAAAATATTCCAAATTACAAACTGATTAAACCAGTTAAAGGGATATAAAGACAGACCTTACGCCTTTAAATCTACCGGCGACCATGGAAAACAAGGATACAAGTGTTAAACTTCAGTCTGTGAACTTAATCTGTCATGAAATATTAATATTAGGACATTTATCAAGAAAACATGGATGCAAAAACTCAACCACAAAAATCAAAAAACTTTCTCAACTTAGTTTGCTGAGAATCACGCGAACATAAAAAGTAATCAATTTGTTTGTGTTCACTGCATCAGCTATCAACAAGTCTAAAAGGTTCATTTCTTAGCTATATTTCTCAATAAATTAATAGAATCTCGTGAGTTCTATTACTCTCAACTAAGGCAAAGGACTACTTGCATTACAATAATTGCCCTCAATCAAATACTCAAGTACAAAAGTTGTCCATAAGCTACAACAAGAACAGATTTGGATCACAGAAAACACTCCAAAATATTTATTCCTAGAAACTTCAAACATGAGAAAGCAACAATGTTTAAATGTGAGCTAAGAGCAATAAAGATAGGAATACAAAGAATCTAGTTGATAAAGACAAGTCACGAGATATCATTCCACAGAACCATTTAACCAAACAACTAAACAAGTAACCTACAATCATATCTATGTGTTACCTCCATGTCTTCCTCTCAGCTCCCAACTGATTTCCCTGAAAATGACTGAAACCATAAAAGCTCATAGGACTTAAAAACTGAGTCGAGAGAAATTCCCCCATAAAAGATAACAGAGAAGGGTATAAAGGAGCAAAGACCAGTCAAATAAAACATCATTATTATCAGTTATTTGTCAAGGAACCAGCTTCTGGCTTTTGTCTCATTAAAACCAACTATGGTTTTGAAAATTTTCAACTTTTATAAAATCATAAAATTCACTTCTCACCAAATACTTTAATTTCACCGACTCACCATTGAAGGAGATAGATAGTGTTACAGTTGTTGTCCAAACAAGTTTTTCTCCTTATAGACAGTAGCAAACGGGAAAAAAAATGCGTAAATAATAAAAAAGTGACCTTTGCTAACCAAAAGTGAGAATCTCTATGAAGAGAACTAAATTGGATTATAATCAAAATCGAGATAGGAGGACAAAAATTGGAGTCGCATAAAAAATCTATCTACGTTGAAAAAGATGTATATTTTGTTGGGTGTGTTTCATACTTTTCATCCATCAACCGCAGTTCACACCATCAAATTTGGAAGTAAACGATAATGACGGGTCACTCGTATATTTCTCTATCAAACATAATAGCAACCTACAAAATACATGTCTAAATTCTACAAGAAAACAAAATTCTTTAGTATCCAATAATTGAATTTTTAATAACCTTCTAAAAAAATAATAATATAGTTTTTTTATTTATTTGAATAATATAGTTTTCTACTATCAATTATATACACAAATTCATGTTATAGACGTAGCATTTAATTTTATAAATTCAAAAAGAAAATGGACAACAAGATGAAGTTACCCCAAATTTATTGTAATTGTTTAAAAACAATTATATAATTATTGGGTTATGAAATACTGATTTAATTTTTTTTTTTTTTTTTTTGTTAAAGACATCTCAAAAAATCAGATAAAAAACCAATCCAACTTCCTTTCTGTTTTGGGTAAGTGCGGGTTATAGAATATGGGGTTTTCGAGGCCGAAATTTACTTGGTCAAACAGATATGAAGGCTCCGACATGGTTCAAAAAAGGTTAGATCGGTGTGTTTACGATAATCTTTGGAGGGATTTGGAAGTCGGACCACCACCCCATTTTGCTAGATACGTCACATGTTACAGTTCTAGGTCGTTATTGTGGTAATGGTGTCTAATGACATTTTCATTTTGAAGAACGTTGGACTAATAAAGATAGTTGTACAGATATTATTCAGAGGGTGTGAGGAGGTTCAGCGAAAGGTCTGCATATGCATGTAATGGTGGATAAAATTCGACAATGCACTAATCAATTTCGTGACTGGAACAGTAGAAACCGACAGGAGTTGTTGAAGGATATTTCTAGGAAGCAGACTGATCTTCATTTGGTTTCTTCCTCGATTGTCCCTGGCTCTTGGAAGGATATTAAAGCTATCAAAATGGAGCTGGATAAACTTCTAGATAAGGAGGAGATCTATTAGCATCAAAGGTCTCATGTGAACTGATTGAAAAATGGTGATAGAAATAATAAATTCTTCCATTCGCAAGCATCAGGGAGGCGCTCCCGTAACAAGATCACTGGTTTGTTAGATGATTCTGGTGTGTGGAAGAGCTTGAAGTCTAACATTTTATGGGTGATTGAATCGTATTTTTCAAATATGTTTTGCTCTACACAATTGTCCCTTCTTTCCTTGGATAAGGTGTTGGAATGTGTCCATCCGTGCTTACCACCAGGGAAAAATGCCTTTCTTGATGCCAGTTTCACCATAGAGGAGATTAGGAAGGATTTGTTCGATATGCATCCTACGAAGACACCCGACCTCGATGGTCTTCCGATGCTTTTCTACCAAAAATATTGGCCCATTGTGGGAGGTAAGATCTCTTAGGCTTGTTTGGGGGTGCTTAACCACAGTCTTACAGTTGAGGAGGTTAATGAGATTCTTGTTGTTTTGATCCCCAGGGTGAAGAAAGCGAAACGTTTATCTAATTTCTACCTTATCAGTTTGTGCAACATTATTTATAAGGTGGTGGCAAGTAAAGTCTCTAGCCAACCGGCTTAGAGGTGTGCTTAATGATGTTATTTATAAAACTCAGAGTGCTTTTATCCTAGGTAGACTAATTTGTAACAATGTCATTGTTGGCTTTGAGTGTATGTTGATAACTCTTATTTCTATACGAAGTGTAGCTCTTTTATTTGTATCTTTTATGCTCAATTCCCGGGTAAAACCGTGTTTTTAACAGCTTAAATAAGTGTTTCAGGATTTCTTTCAGTAGAGGGGTTTATGTGTAAAAATATAAAAAAATTAGGGTAAAAGTGCAATTTTTGAAAGTGCGATTATGCACCCCTGTTCTACGGTTAGGGGCCGCAGAATTTGGGACAGAAGACCTCCATTTTTCAACTCTACGCCTTAGGGCGCATAATTCATGGGTTGGGTTGGGTTTGGCGAAAACTTCCTACAGAATGCTCAATTTTCGGGAGTCATATCTCTCTCCTCTGATCGAACTAGGTTTTGTGCTATATATGGTTGGAAATCCCCAGAAGTCTTTCCAACAGTTTTTCAAAAACGTGATTCCAGTATTTGTGGAGAAAGTTATTCCCATTTTCGTAACTGTGCGCGCTGTTAGAAACCCACCCGTGAATGCCCAATTTTCAGCCACTTATGCAAGGGCATTCTAGTCCTTTCAACCCATTTCTGCCCCAAGCCTTATCCCCACTTTAAATATCCCCTTTTCTCTCATCTTTTCAGAATCCCTATTGAAGATCTTAGTGGGCCCTCTTCATTTAAGAGGCATGGTGTGCTTGTCTTAAAAGGGATGGTTAGGAGGTGTCTTTGGCATGACTCTCTCATAGACACTTGAGACACGCCAGAACAACCTCTCTTTTCTCTTTGATTTTGGTGTTGCATCATCATCCTTGGCGTTTGGAGTTGATTCTAGGAGAAGGAAGACATTAGAGACCAAGCTTTTGCAAAAAGAATATCATCATCTTAGTTTATAAACTCTATCTTTAATCTTCTTGTATTTGTTATGGTTTGTGTTTATTGGAAATCTTGTATGGTTTATTTGTGTAATATGAGCTAAATATTCTTCTGCTAGAACAAAGATGAAACCAATCTCTTGATTTATTGTTAATGACTACTTAGTTTCTCTACAAGTGCTTGTGTAGTTATACGGATATTTTGAATGCTTAAAGTCTTTACTTGATTGATCACCTTGTAATTGATTTATGGTTGAATGTTATGGACTAAAAAGAGACGTATTTAAGATGCTAAGATAAATAGTCACTATATGACTAGAAAGTGAGAGATACACTAGGTTAACATATAAGGTCTGTGTGTGTGTCCCATTATTCTTAATGAATTCATGTATATTTTTAGGGGTCATCGAGAGATAGACTTTGGGTATGCATGGATCAATCTCTAAGACATCGAGAGAGATTAGAGATTAATTTAGGGGATACGAACCTATAACATATACTTGCACAATTGAGAGACTAAGTGAGTCAAGTGGTTAATTAGAAGGGTGAGGTGGATTCAAGTTCTAGCACACTTTCATCATATTATCACATTCAATTTAGTTGTGGTTAGTATTTACTCGCTTTAGAATTAATCATTTTAGTGTTAAAAATCTAGAAACTTTCAATTTCAATTGTCCAAATAGTATATAAACCGATAAAAACCGGTAATCAATCTTTAGTCCTCGTGGGAACGATCCCTACTCGGCCATCATATTACACTCCAACCTCGTACACTTCCAAGAGTCACACTGTGTGTTAGTGGACCGGTCATATGCACGCTCTTAAAAGAAGTAAGGAAGGTAAGGAATGTGTGATGGCTCTAGAACTAGATATGTCTAAGACGTACGACCGTGTGGAGTAGGATTTTCTGTCAAGTATGATGGCTAGGCTGGGTTTTTCGTTTGCTTGGATTGATCACATCATGCGTTGTATGAGATCCGTGTCCTTTTCATTCTTAATTAATGGGGAAGTTAGTGGCTCGATTAAGCCTTCTAGGGGTTTAAGACAGAGGGATCCGTTGTTGCCCTATTTATTCCTCATCTGTGTTGAGGGTTTATCCCGTTTAATTTTCAATGTTGAGAGAAAAAAATGAGCTATCAGGATTTCGGTGCAGTAGAGAGGGTCTTAAGGTTTCCCATCCCGTTCTTTGATGATAACAGTATAATGTTCATAAGAGCCTTGGAAAGAGATTGTCACAATATAAAAAGGGTTCTAGATTATTATGCCGGTCGTTCGGGGCAAGTCGTAAACTTTCAAAAATCATCCATCCATGAGAGTAGAAAAGTTGGTAGGTAGTGCACTGAGAATATTGCAAATATTCTAGGGGTTTAGCTTGTGCTTACCATAAGCGTTATCTTAACCTCCCGAGTTTAGCTGGTAAGAATAAGAAGGATTTGTTTGCTAGTATTTGTAACCGTGTGGGATAAGGTGAAAGTTTGGCAAATCAAGTTTTTCTCGACTAGAGGAGAAGAAGTCTTGTTAAAAGTTGTAGTCCAATCAATTCCCACTTATTCCATGAACTCTGGCAGCTTCGCTTCTACCCTTGGATCTGTTGTTATGGAATTCAAAACACAATCTAGCAATGAACTTGCAGCAAACAGAGGTGAAGAAACAACAAAACAATGACGTTAAAAATTCAGTAAAACTGAAGCTCGTGTTTCACACGGTGTCCTTACGACGATTTCGCCATATATAACACCATATGTGTATAGTGATCGTCTCCCAGGATACAATGGTTGCACAATGGAAGTATGAAGCACAAGCCACTCTTAGAGAACTCAAATCGAGTTCAAACTTACCAAGAAAAACAGAAAACAGAGAAAAAGAGAAGAAAAGATTCGGCTACTGCTATCTATGTGTATTATTGAATATTTTATGTGAAGAAACTAGGGTTTTATAGAAAAACCGAAATTAGGGTTTAGTTGGAAAACATTGATTAACACGTTTTTGATATGATAAAGGAAATTAAATAAATAAGAGAATAATCTTCCAAAAAGATTTATTTCTAATTAAAACTGATTCTGTATTCTTAGTGATTAAGTAAGAAATTAGAATCCAAACAATTAATCATTTCCTTATCAATTGCAAAAAAAACGTTGACGCTCCAATTGGAGCGGCATTCGTGTACGCAGGTTGTGCATTCGAAGGTTCAAGGTCTGCACCCCCCACCCCCTGCGTGCGCGAGAGAGGCTCTATGCCACACACATGTTGATAGCTTATATCACACATTCACTTATATACTACATATAAATGTTTTCCCTAAGCAATGTGGGATTCACTTTATTCCCTACATAATGGGTTCACTTTGAGACTCAATTTCTCATTCACCCATTAACCATTTTGTGAATTTGAGTATACCATTTCGAAGCTCTTACGAAGGAGAATTCGAATCCACTTTAATCTTCCATTTTCATGGAATTTATCATACTCAATTTGTGCTCTCAAATTAAGAGTTTATCACAAAATTTCCAACAGGATCTACCAAGAAGATAGAAAGCAAGGGCTAGGATCAAGATTAACAGAATAAAGGGCAATGATACCACCACCACAAAACTCATCTTAAACAATTTGTTAGCTTTTATAAATCCCCTGCAATCATTAATTCATCATATCACAGAATCAACGATTAGTACTACAGGATCATTGATTCAACATAACACATAATCATAATAAATATACTAACAACATATATCATGGACGAAATGAGATTGGTCCGGTGGTATGTCCCTCAAACCCAGTGGCGAAGACATTTGGAGGACATGCGGTATGTCCCTCAAACCATGGAGGGGCCTTGTCCGCATATCCAATTTTTTACCTTAGATTTTTTGTTATTTACATTTATTTTAAAAAATTTCTTGTCATTGCCCACCAATCCTCCAAATTTAAGGAAGTTGGATTCATCTCTCACATCTACACCAAAAGGTCCTAGGTTTCGAATTTTATTGTAACAGTTCATAACAACATTTATCATATAAACACAAAACGCAGCTGCAACAGGTCTAGAGCTTTTGTTTTTCCTTTTTAAACCCTTACAAGTATTACAATTAATTTTGACATGATTTGCGGCCTAAATGTCTACACTCTACACACATAATATCGAAAAGAAAACTCACAACACATGCTTGAAAAATACATATGTAGAACTCGAACCCCAAGATGTACACTACCGCATATACTAAAAGGTAATAAGCACAAGTACAATTTTCTATTGACATGCTTTACAGTTTACACTTTACACAGCATGATATGGGTTATGGGTCAACATGATATGGGTTATGGGGCTTATGCCACACTGACCATTAATGAAAACCTGCAAAATTCATAAGCTTTTTACACCATAAATTTTCTCCATTGGAGCGACCATTAAATCTCTACAACCTTACTCTAAATCTTTCATATATATATATATATATATATATTTTTTTTTTTTTTTTTTTTTTTTTTTTGTCAATATTTTTTTCCAATATTTATGTTCCCAATTCACCATTTCACCCAATATTCAATCCAATTTCTTGATCCTATGACTTTACTAAAGTTTTGTCAGCCAAAAAATGTAAAAAATAAAATAAAATAAAAACCCTTTTAACCTATAAACAACAAATAATAAAGCCAAACAGCAGTTAATTTCCATTTAATTAAAAGAAGCAAAACTAAGCTGCAAATTTAATTAAAGAAACTGCATACCTCTTGAGTGATTGAAAATTAAAAGGAAATTCATGCTCTGAAGTCTGATCTGATGATATTTTGCACAAAAGAGGAAACCTGGTAGAGAGAGTGATAAAGAAAATGGTGGGAACGGAGATGTGAATAAAGTCATTGCTAGCTGTGGACATTATCAGGAAACTGGGAGTGCTCCACGTGTCCACAACTTTAACATGGATCCCAACTCTCAGCCACACCATTCGCCTTCCAGTCATATCTATATTACTAGTGAGAAAGGCACGGGTCACGTGCAATGCACGAGCCAAATTTATAATATTAAACTTTAAATATAATATATAAACATATATTATACAGCTGAAAATTGTCGGTGCTTCTAATGTCGTAATATAAATTAAAGTTCAAATAGATATAATAACAACTTCATCTTATAATTTATTGTATAATCATCGTTAGATATTTGATTTAAAATAGATTTGTATTTCTTAATTTTAGCTTTCAAAGTTTTATTTTCTTTAGTTGTCTCATCGTATCTTTTATTCATTCTGTGATAACACCATTTGTAGTATTGGTAGTTCGAGAAGTTAACATCACAAATTTCAAATTTGTAATGTCTTTGTAGGTAATCAAATGTTTCTTTAACTACATCTTGCTCAGACTTATTTTTGTTGTTTGAAAGTTTACTCCAAAACACTTCGGTATTGAGTTCAGAGTCAATACTAAGATCGATCTCAACGTATGCTTTAAACAGTTCTGAACCATCAACTTCATATCCATAGTTGTATTTATCGATCTTTAGTTTTTCAACAACATTTTGAAGCAGACTTTTATAACATATATCAACACACAAAGGTTCCATATTAATAAATCTGCGTATACACAAATAAAATATAATCATATCACGATTTATTTAATTAATTAAAAATTTGACAAATAATACCAAAAAAATATCAAACTGAACCAGCCAATTACTAAGATAATGATCTAACTTCATGAAAGCATATTTAAGATTGATTTTAAATCACACATTCAAACTAATAAAGCAAACTGATAAAGCAAGTAAAATCATTAATCCTCGATCAGAGATTCAGAGCCTCAAATTTAACCATAATTAATCAACAAAACCGCCGATGGAGCGCAATGCACACTCCTCAATTATTCATAAGCTTTTTACACCATAAATTTTCTCCATTGAAGCGACCATTAAATCTCTACAACCTTACTCTAATTCTTTCATTTTTTATTTTTATTTTTGTCAATATATTTTTCCAATATTTATGTTCCCAATTCACCATTTCACCCACTCTTCAATCCAATTTCATGATCCTATGACTTTACTAAAGTTTAGTCAGCCAAAAAAAAAATAAAAAAAAAAACCTTTTAACCTATAAACAATAAATAATAAATCCAAACTAAGCTGCAAATTTAATTAAAGAAACTGCATACCTCTTGAGTGATTGAAAATTAAAAGGAAATTCATGCTCTGAAGTCTGATCTGATGATATTTTGCACAAAAGAGGAAGCCTGGAAGAGAGAATAATAAAGAAAATGGTTGGAACGGAGATGTGAATAAAAGACATTGCTAGCTGTAGACATTTTCAGGAAACTGGGAGTGCTACACGTGTCCAAACATTCCACACACGTACTCAACCACTGCACATCACACAAACATGGATCCAACTCTCAGCCACACCATTTGCCTTCCAATCATATCTATATTATATATGAGTTGTGTAGTGTTATGTGCGGGATTCTCATATGTTTTTTTTTTTTTTTTTTTTCACATGTCGGATCAATTCATTCAAATCTATATTGCATACAGTATTATATTGTTACTTAGGGTCCGGCTACTATATCCATATAGATACAGTAATATCAAAAATTGGAAACCACTTTTTAATTGATTTTAATGTGAAAATGGTTCTTAAAAATCTAAATGGTTTCCTAATTTAACCGCGAGTGGATTTAGGTTATAATGCTACCATACCCATATTGGTTTAGTAGCCGGGACTTTTCATGATGTGAATAGTAGTCATTGCTATTTGATCATCTGATTCTTGCATTTTCTTTATACGAATTTCAAAAACTGTTGTAATGAAATCCAGACAAACTAAATTCAAACTATCTTTAGATTCAGAAAACATTAAGACAGGTTATAATTAAGGTACATAAATTGATACAACTCATGTGAACCAAATAATACAAAAACTCCCTCTGTAAATTTTCAGGAAGAAAAAAAAGACAACAATGGCGTACACACCCTTCAAGTATATCCATACATATAATCATGATACTACATTGTCCAAAAAAAGTTGGTCAAATGATGTAACAAACTAATCAAGTTGTTCATCATTTGAGCAAAATTTAGAAAACGCAACATCACTCTTCAAATTTTTCTTGTCAGATAGAAAGCAAATTCAGGAACCGCACAAGCATCAAGAGGGCAGCATTCTAACTTCTAGATACAAGAAAACCCCAACATTCTTCTTCAGACTGCAAGAATGGCCTTTAGGGGTTCAGGAACCAGACTTGGATTATATATATATATATATATATATATATATATATACTGATTTCAGAGTTCAGACTTGTTCCAATAATAACTCCACACTCCCAATGGCAGAAATTAACCAAAATCTAAAACAAACAAGTGCAATTAACCAATTTCCACCTTTCTTCTACCCATTTTCATTAATTCTGCTGCAATTACATATCCAGTAAATTTGTTTTTCCTATGTATACATAACATACAAGGCAATAAAAATTGCAGCACGGACTTTTAATACACAAGAGTGGGACTGACTGTGAGAGATTGAGAGAGAGAGAGAGAGTCCTGTAACAACCGAGAAATCCTCATATACAGAATGAGCCGCTTTCCAAAATCAAGTAGCCCAATGGTCATCTACTCAGCTGGAATAAACTCTGGAGAAATATTATGACCCATAAGGAGCTGACGTTGGTACTTTTCGTGAACCTGAACCATCATGACCGCCAGCTGGTTTGTTAGACAAACGACGCTTGTAGCGTTTGAGAACAGATGCCAAATTCTCTTTACCCTTTGGAAAAGCCACATCGCCAGCAGCAGTGCCTGTACGGCCCTTTCGACTAGATATTGCACTCTCCACATCCTTAATAATGTCTAGGAGATTCACAGCAGTTGTGCATTTCCCCTTTCCTGGTTTTCCAGCTGGCGGCAACATATTCGAAAGAGTTGGGTTTAACTTCTGCTGATGTGCCCCGGTGAATTGAAGGCAAAAGCATGGGTTCACTGTAGAACGGGGCCTTGAAAATGCCGGTTCTATGACACCCTGTTACGGAAGAACGTCATGGTCAATCTCACCAAGCCAGAGGAGAAATTAGTTTAGACTTTCACAGAACTGACGCTTGTAATACAACTTGGTGACAGAAATTTTTGAACGGTAAGCTTGGTTAAAAGCAACCATTCTTATGGAAAAAAAGGAAAAAAAAAAAAAGGAAACAAAAAATAGGAACAAATAACTTTTCTTGTGAAAGCTTGCAACACCAATTCCTGACAATGATCATGAGTGGTAAAGAAAGCAATACCTGAATGTAATTATTTATGCAATGAATATGTAGAATTAGGGCTTTACAATAGTTTACCTGAAGGCGATTTAATACATAAGTATATTTTCCCCACAGCTCAGGCCGGCTTTCCATGAGTGACAGACTAAGAACCCGGTGAATGCACCATACCCCAAAGCTTATTATCAAATCCGCTCTCCATACACAGCCATCTCCACAGTGAGGAACTGAGGAAACCAAACCTGCTTCATCATTCTTCAGTGTGGAACCATACTTCCTTTCAGAAGAAGGGTACTGAGATTCACCCATGTGAACTACCTGATTCATCTCTCTGGCTTCAGCTTCATAAAGAATTTTCTCTCTAGCAGCAACACGATCAATCAAATCCTCATCAGCTCCATCATTTGATCTAAACAACCAATCGGATCCTTCCAATTTCAAAATCTTCACAATACAAAGTCTAAAAGACTGAAGAAGCTTGACCTCTGAATCCACAACAGAAGTTGTGTCTTGAGAAATTGCATTCGACCTATTTCCAAGACCATCACCAACTGTCCGACTTTTATCTGCTACGCCAAACTGCTCAAAAGGCTGTCTAGACCAAAGTGATCCAGCGCCTGGACTTGGGCTTACCTGTAAAGGGAAAGCATCTCCTCTATAAACAGTGGATGGAGAGACCTTGTCAAATGACAAAGGAGCTCCTGCCCTTGATCCAGGATTTGAATACGGGGATGGTTCATAACTTGCTCTACCAACAGAATTATATCCAATAGAATTATCCCAATGACCACCATTATTGGACAGATATTGATCCCGGAGGGGAACACTAAGACCTGATATGTCTGGCAAACTATGATATTTCTTTGCATTGGCTGGTATCCCTACACTATCAGCAGGCCCAGAAGAGTTTACATCATAATATGATCTTTCAGATTGTATTGGACTATTTCTAGATAA
Organism: Acer negundo; assembly: GCA_035582765.1. Taxonomy (NCBI): domain Eukaryota; kingdom Viridiplantae; phylum Streptophyta; class Magnoliopsida; order Sapindales; family Sapindaceae; genus Acer; species Acer negundo. The sequence continues at coordinate 17,392,658 of CM069243.1, forward strand.
CACAGGCTTCTGAAATCCGGGGGCTGGTAAAGAGCTTATCCCATTTGGCGATTTCTGACCCAAAGCGTAAGCAAGTGAGTGTGAGTCAACATAGTTTGTAGGGCCCAAGGCAGGGGATTTAGGGGCTGGTGACTCCCTTTGACCATTCATGTACCCACTACTTCTGTCCCGAGCAACTTGACATAAATGTGCAATGTCAGAACCGTGTACTGTTGCAGGCGGATAGTTCCACGCATCAGAAGCAGGCATTGTGCGCAAACTAGAGTATCGCCGCTCACCAGAGTCTTCCGATGCAATGCGCAAACTAGAGTACCGTCTCTCGCCAGAGTCTTCCGATGGAATGCGCAAACTAGAGTACCGTCTCTCGCCAGAGTATTCCGATGCAATGCACAAACTAGAGTACCGCCTCTCGCCAGAGTCTTCTGATGGAAGGCGCAAACTAGAGTACCGCCTCTCACCGAAGTCTTCTGATGGAAGGCGCAAACTAGAGTACCGCCTCTCACCAGAATCATGAACACTGCGACTGGAATTCTGAGCATAAGCATCTAACAACTGCATGTGGTTGGACCATAATGCAGATCCCCTTTGAACTCCATATGATGAATCAACACTATTTTGCACCCTCTGCTGCTTGGGAGAGTCGTATAAACTTGAATTTATATGTGAATCAGACCCTCTTCCTCCTACAGATGGGAAATATCCACCAAATTCCTTTACAGTAGCATCTACTTTCAGTGTCAAGGCAGGCTTCATATCCCCCCCCAGCAATCCATCCAGTTTCCTAGCCTTTGCTTCTTGAATCATTTGCCCATGGAAGTCATACAACTGTCCCCAAAACTCGTCTAGAGCTCCAGCTAACTGACGCCTTGCAGCACGGCCTAACCCCACTAATCTTGAAAGACTTCCAGCACCATTCCCACCTTCATCACTTTTTCCACTGAGACTCCTCAATGAACTGGGGCCATCTAATGACAAAGAAGTAGCACTATCAGGAACATCTTTGGGTAAATCTTCAGGCTCCCAGGAATCTCCATCATCATCCTTCTCGGTATGTGAATCTCCATCTACACCCACTGTTTTTTCTATAGGATTTGTTTCAATCTTCGAAATTTTGATGCCCAATGAATCATCAACAGTGGCATCATTAGCCCCACTTGAGGCTAACACTGAACTTACAGTGGATGATGATTCCTCTTGATGACTTGATGTGGGGATAGGAAATTTAAGATTAGAGTAATTTCCCTCAGCAGTATTCACACATATTTCCTGATCGGGCTCCATGATTGCCTCAGGCAAATCAACATCGCAATTAGAAACAGGTATATCTGAGTGGCTTTCCACGGATGTTACAGCCACTGGAAATGATTCTTGCCTCTGGAGAGGTTCCTCTTCCAGATATCTAGCGTCTCCTATATCATTTTCCTCTTCCTGCGTTAAGGACTGAGGTAAAGTTGTTTGAACTTCCCAGCTCCACACCTGAGCATCATTTCTAGAAGTTGCAGATTTTAATGGGGTAGCAGCCAACCAAAGCATTAAACAAAGTGATGCACAAGCAGTGATGAGGAGGACCACAAAAGGGAAAGACACACTACTTCCTGCATTCCATCTCAAATTACCTACCCAATCACTGTTACCAAATATCATTTCTACCACAAATATAAGCTTTAGGCCCAGCATCCCCATGAAGGTGATCAGTACTAAGAACTCCAGAAACTGAGAAATTTTATGGACACCCATTATTGGTCTTGATGAGGCAACCCTAAAAAGTGGGATGACAGAAGATGGAAGCAGTACAGCTACCATAACCTGTGTAAATATAAGCAACTGATATATCCCCTCAGCTCCCGAAGTCCATACACAATAAAGAGCAGGGACTATGCCAATAATTCTAATTGTGGCACGATGAAGCCAACCAGGTATGTCCAGTCTGAGGAAATCATGCAAGATTACTTGTCCGCTGAGATTCCAGGTTAGTGCTATGATTTGATTAGAAGCAAATAAAACCAGAAAAAAGGCAAACGGGGCTACCGGGCTTCTAAATACCTGTATTTTGAAAGGAAAACATTTTATCAGCATGCATCAAATTGATAGTGATAATGATGGAGACACTATATTGCAAGCAGAATATTTAAACACAATTACTCAAAGGTCATCTGGACCGATTATGCGAAACAAATCCATAAAAACACAAGAATAAAACCTGTTCCATTAGCGACATTGCATCCTGAAAAGTGAGCAAAACCAGACCGCTACTGTAGAACACATTTGCAGCTGAATTCATCAGCACATAATTCACCAGATAAATGCCACTAAAGATGCATAAGATGGCAAGGAAATGATCATGACACAAGGCCCCCTTGGAGATGTTTAGCTGTCCCTGATGCTGCTGCAAGAATAAGGAGAGCAGTGTATAAGAAAATGAATAACAAAGTTGACTTTAAGCAGCACACGAGAATGAAAATGAACTAGATTAATTAATTCATGTCAACAAAAAACAAGGCATGCTAGTATGCATCCGGGGTGCAGTTCAAGAGTAATGTCATAAAGTAATAAGATAAGTTCAAAAGCCATTAAAAAAAAAAAAAAAAAAAAGACTGACAATAATACATTTACAAGGAATGCCTATTCAAGGTCAATTTCACACAACCAAAAATAAAATTTGCAATGAAAAAGGCAAAATTAATAATTCTGGAATGGTCAGCCAAAAAATATGAACATTTCAAACATTAGTTGTCATGAAAGGAGCAAACAAACCAAGTTACCAAGGTCATTCAGAATTTGAATGTTTCATTCAACAGAAGCCCAAAAGAAGAAAATTAAAGTGACTAGCATAAACTGCACACCAAAGATGTCGACAAGATTTAAGCAATTGTATGTTGAAAATTGTTAATATTCCAAGTAGAATTAACATACAACTGAAGAAGAGCAAAATGTCAGAGCTAAAAGAAATTAAATCAGTCCCAAAACCATAATAGTTTGAGCCACTGCAACAACATTACCAGCATTATAATAGTTGCCGAGATACATTAATGTGCAATTGTGCACAGAGAGTTTTAACTTTGGTGCCACTCATTCTATAAGACGACATATTCTAATCGATGTCAACACATAACAGTCCGTATTGGTATGAAAGAGCACATATTAATCGGAAACCATCAAGCCATGCCACTCAAGTCAATTCTAATAATCTAATCTACCCCATGACCCCTAAGCATAAACAAATTCAATGGGCCAAGCCAGTCCCAACAAGAGAAATCCAAGGGAGTACCGGCATAACTAGTTATTCTATGCAAAACCATAAGATGCAAATATATGATAATGTAAAACATCGATAAATGAATAACATATGGGCACCATATCAAAAGGAATGCTAAGCAAAACACACAGGAATGAGGAACCTCCCAACGAACTGCTACAACTGAGCAGCACAACATTTGCACCTTCAGATGTTCCAATATCAAGGTATTCCTGATCACACAAACTCCTCCAAGACACATTAAATTATGAATGCATCTGTTTATGACTAGTCTATAGATGCATGACACCCCCACCCCTCTCTCTCTCTCTCTCTCTCTCTCTCTCTCTCTCTCTCTCTCTCTCTCTCTCTCTCTGTGGATTTGAAGCTTTCGACCAATATACTTTTAGTTTCAGTGTCAAAGTCCAAACCAGCGGCAAGAAGCCAAGGATTAACTTTTGTACCACCAAGTCTGTTACAATCAGACCAAACATGACAACAGTGTACAGACAATCACATAGAAAACATGTGTTCTCAAACATACAGGCAAAAGGAGGGTGCATATGGTAGAGGCAGATATTTAGCTATTTACCCGAACGATAGAGGAATGGAGGTAAAAATTATGAGGCATAATACTCGCTCCAAGAAGACTCATAATAGTGAATGCAGTCTCCCCACAAAACTTTGTTAGTGTCCCTCCATTCATGGAAAGTGGAATTTCTGGTTGACTAAAAAGCACTCCGAGAACGTAAGCAATATATATGAACCCTGTCATGCATGTCCACAAGATAGTTGCCCTGTAGTTCCCCTGACAATTGAACACCGATTAGCTTGACAATTAAAATTGCATGGGTAAGATTTTAATGTGAAACACAAGTAATCAGCCTTACCAGGAGACTGACAAAAATGGGAAATAGAAAAGCATCAGTAGCTGCTAAGAAAATCCCAGTGGATAAGTCCACCCCCAACAAAAGATTAAACCCATGTGCTAAGCCCAGAACCTGGAGAAAATATTACAAGATCAGATGTTAGTTAATTAAACAATAAAGAATTTATGAAGAGCAAATTACAAATTACAGTAGATGTCATAATTCCACGATTCCATCACTGTCTATAAAAGGAAGACACGTACAATATAAGCGTATTAATGCAAATGAAAAAACTACCAAAGTTAGATCCAGCAAAATCATGGAAAGCTCTGTTTGAACTCCTAAGAATACGCATGTGCCCTTGTCATACTCATCACTGCAAATCTGTTGCCATCACATAGAAATAAACATGATTTGAAAAATTCAATGCAAGAGTGAGAACAAGAAAGAGAACCAACAATTGACCCTCCCACCAAATAACCAGGAACAATCTGAAGAGACAATAATACTTGGGTTGCAACTTGCAACCTAGCAAACCAAGAGCAGACGATGCGATAGTAACTGCTACAGCATAAGCAGAATGTCTACGGAATAAAAAAAATGATACCTGAGCAAGATCTCTTCCAGTAACAACACTGATACGAGCAGACAGGTATTGACAGAGAATGGCAGCAAAATTGAAAAGCAGCATTAGTGCTACCAGATAAAACCCGTAATGGGCGGCACCTCCTTCGACGGTTGCTGCCCACTTTCCAGGGTCAACATATCCAATTGAAATCAAAAGCACGGGTAAGACGGCCGGAAGTATCCGATTCAGAACACTTGGTTGATGGCTAACACTCGCTATCTCAGCTTCCATGTTATTACTCTGCACTTCAGACAGACTGTGAGTACTGGTACAGTGTGAAACTTATGTTACGCTTCAAAGCAATAGAATAACCAGAAAATGCATGCCAAGTTAAATAAATTACATGGCTGCTTAATACCACCACATCAACTTAATACAATCACACCCTTCTAAAGTCATTCACCAACATATCAGCAACTTCTTCACTTGAACAAATCTGACTGATGTGAAGCTAAAACAGAAGCTGTGGTCTTTGAAGCACATCAATTGGTAGGACTGCATTCATCTATTCTGCACACATCAAATCCGGATGGTTCCCTTCTAAATACAATTACTGTCAATGTGACGGCAGGCATAGGAAAATCCCAACACTAACTGTAATCATACAATATCAATATAATGTAGGCAGACGAACCAACTTGTATGCTTCTACAGGAGTGTTTTTACTCCCCAACAAATTTTCTTCTCATCCTCGTGTTCATGACAAGCAGGTACATCTAAAGCATAAAAAGCTTCCTCCAATAAATTGGAGTAAAATAACAGACACTTGCTACTGCAATTGAGGACAGAGTGTCCAAATAACTCAGACAGAGATCTCCTTCCACCCCACTGTTGACTTGTAATCCTGATTCAATGATTCAGATCAGTTCACTGCTCAACTAAAAATATCACAACCCAAGTTTTAAAAATAACAAATTTCCAAATTTTGCATTCAGTTCTCTGGATAAAGTAATTGGTACAAGAAGATCAACATTTAAGCAAAATTACATGCAGAACGTGACTTCACACAAGCTCAAAGCAAAAGATATAAGCGATCATAGTTTACTTGGCGTCAATAGAACCCACTAATACCATCAACAAGTCCAGGCTTTCAAATCATTTGCAGAAAAGTCCACACGAGTAATGCATAATAATCCAAATTCCACATATAGCAATTGTATGATTTAACCATTCATTATTAAGCCATTTGATAGTGATTCTTGACAAGCTTACTCGCCAAAGCATTAAACAATTGAAAGGACTTACATGAATTCAATTAACATACTACATAAACACTTATACTTCAAAAGTTAAGTTACAACGACAATAAGACATCTCCAAGTCTCATAACAAACCCATAAAAATTTCAAACCCACAACCAACAAAAATGTAAACCCAACACAGAAATCACCTCAGATCTTCCCATAACATCACAAAAACAACCCAAAACAGATAACAATAAAACACAGCCATTAAATCAATATGACAGAAACCCTAATTCCAATCAAGACATATAAAAGCAAAAAAAGAAAGGAAAAAAAAAAATAAGAAGATTAAAATTCAATAACCAACCCACATATCAAAAACTTTTGAAATCAGCTCGACGGATCTGATTCAGGTATAAAAAAAAAATAAAAATAAAAATAAAAAATAAAAAATAAAAATAAACCACAAACCCAGATACCATTTTAGCACAAATCTCGAGGTCGATTACAGTACTGAAATCAAAACAAAAATAAACATAGGTCCGTACATATTAGGGTTTAGAGAAATGTTCAACCGTTACCTTTGTACGTCTGGTCTGTACACATACACTCTCTGTCTACATGTATCAATCTATATCTCTCTCTTCCTTTCCTTTTCTTCACCTCTCTTTTTCTTTCTCTGCAAATCTATCTCTCTACCTGGTAAAAGGTACAAGTAGATCTTAGCAGGATCTGCTTTTATGAAAAAACAGAGTGAGTTTATATAATTTTGTACAGTTACATAAGGAGAAAGAAAAACAAAAGCTCGGTTCCCAGAGAGAGAGAGGAAGAAGAAGTAAAGGAGAAAAACAAAAACAGCAGATGTTTATGTGTATTTTAGGGAAGTCGAATCCTAGAGAGAGACTGTAGAGAGAGAAAGATGAAATTTTTATAGAGTGAGTGAAGTGGGCAAAAGGTTTCACATCAAATGAGAGAGTTAATAAAAGCTAGAAGGATCAAAAAGACAGTTAGCGTTTTCTCTACTTTTTCATTTATAGCTGCTGATAGATGATTGATCCCTTTTTTATGTTTTTCTTTTTCTCTTTTTTTCCTTTTAACTTTATTTATTATGACAAGTCATGGACTCTCTGTTATGGGTTACAGGTTCCTTCTCTGTGCCTTGTCAATTCAATAATTGCAATGGAAACTTATGGATAATTACAGAGTCATCTTCATATTTCCATTATAGAAACTGCCTCTTCAACTCTTATCGTACCCACCTGTCTCCTTTTTTTTTTCCATTTTTAAATCAGATAGATATATATTCGGTTAAGTCATCTGTCAAGACGAAGCATTTTAAATATACACAATCAAATTAGGGATCTATCCGAATGCAATGACTAATGAGATCAACCACTATAAATGTCTTGACACAAAATTGGATTAGGAATCTGTCCAAATCTGATTGAAAATGGATATACCGACACTTAATCATTAATCTTACACTAATAAATATATTTTAACATAGGAAAAGCATTTCGATTTGGTTTATTGGATAATACGTTCGTTCAACATGACAATGTCTTGTATTTGAGTCGCTATCACCGTAAGGGTATATATAAAATTATATATATTTAAAAAAATCAAAAATGATTTTTTTATTTTTTTATTTTATAAATGTTTTGTAAGTTAACATTAGAATATAAGATTATGATAAACATATATTATGTGTGATGAAGTCATGCACGCAGCATCTTTATCATGTGAATATAATTATTTAGGAATCCTGTGGGAGAATCACATATATTATATAAATGATTTTGTTTGATTTGATTGATGATGTGTTTTATTTTATGTTGAAATTTTTAATATATTATTTACTACAATGTCTATTGAAAAAAAAAAAAAAATTATTTTAAATTATTTAAAAAAAAAATTATTGCATTAGGTCTCTTGTCAATGTGGCATGACTCTCCATAGGGAGACTCTGCCACCACGGCTCAACGTCAGACATGTATGTGTATATATATACACTTTCATTCATTGTCCCACCTCTTGTGTGGGTGCCCTCTCCCCTTGTGGGAGTTGTTGTCCGGACTGTGTTTGTAGAATCCAATTCTTATAGGGTTCCGGTAGTTGTTGTACATTTAAAAAATAAAAAATAAAAATAAAAATTTGTCAAAACCTTTTTAGAAGTTTACACATTAATAAAATAAAAAATTACTATAAATCAGCAAATTTGAAAAAGTAGGGTTCAATGGATTTTGATTTTTGGATTTATCTCTAATTGATGTTGTCTGAAAAATGAGTTACATTTTACATCTATTTGGGATTGGTACATGTGGAGAAGTGGATGGTAAAAAAAAAAAAAAAAAAAAAGGCTATTTAATTATTTCCAATTTTCCACAAAACAAAAAAAATTAAATGAATAATAGAAAAGTCAGAGGAAATTGAAAAGGATACACAACCAAATCAATTTTCTTGTACAAAGATTTTCAAGTGAGTTTCAACCATTAATTTTCACTTGGTGTTTTATTGCAAAATTTGGAAGAATATTTATAATGAACTAATGATCAATCAACCATTCAAGAGGCAATTTTCAGCCAAAGTGGGAAAAAAAATTAAAAAAATTCTTTAGACAGGAGTTATTTTCACAACTAACTCCATATCCAATTATTCAGGACAAAAAATAATAATATATATTCAATTATTCAAGAGAAAAAAAAAAACAATATTTTGAAAATTCTAACATATCAAAAACTTTTTTTAATGTTATTTTAATTTGATTAGCTATTACATAGTGATGTCAGAAACAGCATCAATGGTTGGATAGTTATGAGATTGGAAAATGAAGGAGAAAAAAAAGTTATACTTTTGAATTATAGAATAAGAATTGGAGTCTTTTTTATTTTTTATTTTTAAGATTTCAATTATAAGCAACTTTGTACATGTAATTTAAATTATATATCAATAAAGAGTTAAAACATTATTGACTTTTTTCCCCTTTCAAACAGTAATGTATATTGATAAATATTAAGAACAGATTAAACACTAATTAAATAATTTGAATTAACTTACTTGTCAATTTAAAAATAAACAAATAACTTACTTGTCTTAATTGACTAGAACAATTAGATTCATCTGGTCGTTTATTATCTTTTCTTTACGTATAATCTCAACTAACACATTGTCTGGCACATTATCCATATAAATATTAGGTACATAATTCTCAAACCTTTCTTTATATAAAATCGATCATGTAACGCTATATAATGGATTTTATAATGTTATAGAATGATATGTACACACGAAAAGTGACAATGTCACTTTGTAACTAGACTTGTCAAAATTAAACTCAACCCACTATTTCAACTCAAACCTATTAGTGGGGTTATTAACCCAAAAAAATAATAGTTGGGGTTATTGTTTACATCTTAAACCTCACTACGACCCATTAGTTTAAAGAGATATTTAAATGAACATTTTTCTAGTTAAATTTTTTCATAAGATAGTTTTGATATATATTTTTCTTTTTGGATTTTTATTTAATTTTAGATATAGTTTATAATAGCACTATAATATATGCTTGTTTATATTTGAGTATTAATGTGTTTTATTTTTATTTGTTTCTTAATTCTCTAATTTTGTTTTCCGGTTATTTTTTTATTTTTCTTCTTTAATCAAATAAAATTATTAACTATTAAAAAATAATAATAATTAAAGATAACGGGTTAAAGGGATCAGTTACGAGTTACTTATTAAAATAGTGAATGAATTTGGGTTTTTATTTCCAAACCCAATAAGCTAATGAGTTGGTTTAGGTTGAATAAAATTTGAGTCGATCAATTTACAACTCACATGTCATTTGAATAAATAACATAGATAATTTATTATATATTAATTATTTCATTATTATCTATCGCCATCCTCTCTAGATTTTACAATTGTGTGAATAAAGTTTTTCATGGTTGAGGAGGAATAAAACTAGATGTGGTGTGAATTGAAGATGAATCGGCTTCAACTTGATGTGATAATAAGTAAAATGTGGAATGGCAACTCATTTTGGCTTCGTCGATGCTTTTATGAATAGCACGTAAAGCCATAAGCAGCTTGCCAAAAAAGCAAGTGGGTGAAGTTGCTGTCTTGGTTAAGACAAAAAAGCTGATGTGTAATTGTTTTGACTTTTGACTTTCCGATAAAGCACCAAATTTTGGCTTATAATTTAAGGGGTGATATTAATGGAAAGTGGAAACCATGCAGGTCCCATCATCAAAAACATATTACATGCCTTCACTACTTCACTTCCTGCCCTTTACATATCCAAGATTTAATCCACTCTATCTTTATTAATAATTGTTTCGTAAATTCGTTACATCAGTTTCATAAAATGTTGTACCACATTTTTTTTCAAAACACATAGCAAATTTATCGCCAAATTGAAGAAAGCTCGTGCCAACATACGACATGACCCGATAATAAAGAGATTTATGCATTCAATATAATAATATCTAAGTTGGTTTGAATGATGAAGTCACGGTAAGACTTTTGCCATAAAAACAAGCATAGTTTTATAAACAAAAGCACATATCTAGTTATGTAGGTTTTTATGCTTTTTAGAATTGATTAAAAATTAGTCTCGTTTTATTTCTTTCAAGTTTGGTTTGTGTTTTCGAGATTTACTTTATGTATTTATAACTAATTTTATGATCAAATCTACGACATTATTGACAGGGTATAAGAGGTCTATCGACCTTGAAATTCCATCAGGTTTTTGATATAGTACCAGTAAATGTTGAAACCATATTCATACTTAATTGATATTGTATTCAAAAACTAATAATCGGATGAGTTAGAGAGCTATTAAGACCTATCAAAATTAAAGATATTAAAATCCTGTTTGAATATCTATTTCTATAGTCAGAAGAAAGAAGTTGGATTTCCAAACAAACCGTAAATCGATTAGAATTTTGGAAAGATATGAATCATTGCTTGATTATTCACAAGCACAATCCACATGTCTAATTAGAACAGAACTTAAATGAGAAAGAGAACTGATCAATCCAAAAACTTTTGAGTTTTCTCTTTCTAACACTGAAAACCAGTCCCTGTCTCTCCACATGCATGATCTTTTGGTCGGCAATTCAATGCAACCCCCTTAATTGGCTTCAACTCCATGCATCCTCTTTGTTACCTTAAAAACAATTAATTTAATAAATAATAATTAATTAAGTACATCAATCGAAGCACACAGCAAGTTCAATGAACTTGGATGGCCCAATTATTTTACCATCCTTAATATGATAATTACCCATTTAAAGCCACTGAATCATCTATCTCCGACAGTTAACTATGGAGTTAAGGCAGACAAATCACCCAATAGACAACATGGTACAGATCACTAAGTTGCCAAGAATCTAGTTTTGTCTATTTTTTTTTTTTTTTCTTTAATAGATTCAGATTTTTTAGGATTTTGAGTACTTTTGATGATCAGTTTTGCAGATCATTAATTTGGTTCATTGTATCTAAATTATATTGTTAGAATCAGACTATTAGTGCATGTAATTCAGTGGTGGTCGTGACTGTGTGTGTCATTTGGTATGCAATTAGTGGGGATGATGACTTTTTGACTCGTAAACCAATGGTAATTTATTATTGATTCTCCATGGTTAAAAATAAAAAACTACTCTTAATAGGTTATTTTAACAAATTGTCCGAACAAGTCTTTTTCATTTATGTTATAGAGTATCGGGGTGTCACAATTACCTCTTAAATTATAAAGTATGGATACATCTTTTTCTCTGGAAGTTGCATTATAAACCGTATTTATAGTGATTGATATTATCAAGTTTCGATAAACTTCCAATCCGATTGACATTATTATTTTTTTATTTAAAAAAAAAAACTGCTCTTCCATTTAATTTAGTGTTAATTTATTATGGTTGTTGCATTTGATCTAAGAAGTTTATGTTTATTAATTATATTAGACTCTACGAGTATTGTCTGAAATACTACTCTTATTATCAGGGAGAAGTTACAAATAGACTATAACTCTTACAACCGAGAGAATGCAGCTCTTAATGACCAAATGTGAGATAAATATATACATACCAAGACTTGAACTTTAGTGGTGGAACCTCCCTTGGGAAACTCCAACTACCAAGTCAAGAAGCCAATGGTTAGCATAAAATGAACCTCTGTTATGTGACTTTACACTTTAATCTTTTTGGTGGTCGGCTAAAATTTAGAAGTGATTTTGATACTTTAAAAAGCAGGTTTTCAAAGTCTTAAAAAAAAAGAAAAAAAAACAAGAAAAGGTTTTCAAATAAGTAAATCACTTTTAATTATTTCTAAAATATTTTATCAAGATAGATTAAATATTTGTTTTATCAAGATTGATCAAAATATCAGAACTTAAAACATCATAAGAGCATCTCGAATGTAAAAGTGGTTTACATCAAAAGACTTGTTTCATATATGACATAACTATAGATTTTATAAACAATCAATTCAAAATTTATTATTCGATACTTCTATTTAAAATATATTTATTTTTAATGATAAAACCAATTTTGTTTTCTTTTTTCCTTTTTTTATCCCCTTACTAAAAATAGAAGAAAAATTAATGTCAATTTTAATTTAAATACTCTCTGAGTTAACCAAAAAATAGTCGTGCATACTGTCTAAAAGTAGACAATCATATTGACATTGTCTTTTTTTTTTTTTTTTTTTAATACACCGATACATTGAAGATACTTTTTTTTAATACACCGTCTATTTATCCTATGTGATATATATATATATTTTTCATAAGCCATTCTTGCATTGGAGTCTTTGAGATACGCTCATAAAGTCATAAGTGTCTATTTAAATAAAATTGTGATTAATGCTCTTTAATATATATATATATATATTTCTAAACTGCTATTTTTTTTTTATTTTTTTTTATTTATTTATAAACTGCTCATACCTCACCCATAAATTATAATCCTCATCTAAATTTAGTTCTTTTGAGGTGGATTTGAAATTGTTGTGTTGTGTTGTGTATACATAGACATAGATATACATATTCATACATACATACATACATGTTTAATGTTTACGGTGAGCTGACTGAAACTTTGGATATATAAAAAAAAAACAAGAATTCTACAAAATCCAAAAAATTTAGTAAAAATAAAAATCAATCAAAATGTTACAAGGGAATTATCATTAGTCATTACCGTATAAATTTGTTTTTACTATATCATCCCATAACTTCTATATTAATGACAATTCACTTCTATGTAATTTGGATTGATTTTTAGTTTATTTTTTGAACCGAATAATATTAACAAAAAAAGTAGTAAAAATCAACCCGAATATTATTGTATCATTCCATAATTTATACGGTATTGATAACTTTCTTACCATATAATTTGGATTGATTTTTGAATTAATTTTTTTTTTACGGAGTAATATTATCCAAATAAAAAAGGCAACAAATTAGAAAAAATATGGCAACTACTTCTCCATGTTACATTTTATACAAAAATGATTTAATGATCATATAGCTTCACAGGGACAAATACTCATACATGCTAGCAGCCACGTGTCCAACAATCGATTTACCACGTAACAATAATTAAAATGTACGGAATATATGGCTGAGATTCGATTCAGTCCACGTGTCTCCCTTTCCTGTTAATATAAAGGAGGGGTAAAATCGTAAATTACGATCTCTAAAATGGGCTCTCCACGTTGTTGTACACGTGTCTCCGCCAACGATACACTGTATTGGCAGTTTCGTTGCGCGCTCCGTCCTCTGTGTGTCTGATTTTATTGCTTCGCTTTTCTCCTTTTTATCATATCACATGCTTTAATAATCGATTACAATATTTTAAGTCTTGAATTTATTTTATCTTTAATTCAATATGGAACATTAATCGTATTTTATTATTCTGTGCATTAAAAACTCATGTTTGGATTAATTAAAGATGCTGGGGTTGCTGAGTATTTTATTAGGGATTTTCGGTCTCGTAATTGGAATTCCGATCGGTCTCTTGCTGGGTTATTTCTTATTCATTTACTCCGAGCCCACTGATGTCAAGGTAAATCTTTTTATATTTTTTTTTACCTTTTTTTTTTTTTTTTTTCCCTTCATTTTCCATTTTGCAGTGATTATTGTTTGATTATAATGTTGATTATTTGTTTGATATTTACATGATGTTTATGGGTTACATTTCTAGTTTACATGATGGATTTGTTTTTAATTATGTTTGGTGAAGTCACAAGTGGGTTTTATTTATTTTATTTTTTATTTTACAATAATCTGATTATTTGTTTGTTTTATGATTGTTTAGATCATTCTTTAAACTAAGATTGATCATGGATTTATTATGCTTTCATTTTGTAAATTTTAGCATCATATGAGGTGATTTTAAAACTGAAATGCATTTATGTGTCAAGCAATTAAGTAAATTTTGAGTTCACTGGTGCTTAATGTGTGCAGGATCCAACAATCCGTCCAGTTTACGAGTTAGATTCAAGCTCTGTGCTTGATCTTTTGCCTGAACTTCCTCTGTGGGTGAAGCAACCCGAGTATGAGCGAGTGAGTTCTAAATTTGTTTTTGATTTTACTTAATTGTAAGTTTGTAACAATCTTTATCAATTTTGGTTGAAGAATTACTCACTTGTTTTACCTGTATAACCGTGCAGATTGACTGGTTGAATGATTTTTTATCTGATATGTGGCCTTACCTAGACAAGGTTAGGTGAACAAGATTCATTTACTTGTACATCGAGAACATGCTAGTTTAAAATAAAAAATAGTATTGGCATTGGAGTTGATTGCAATTGTCTATACAAATAGTTTGTTAAGGTTTGAGTTTACTTCTTGTGCAGGCAATATGTGGTATTATAAGAAGCAATGTGGAGCAAAACGTTTCAGAGTATGGTAGCAAGTTTTTCGTAAATTTAGTAGATTTTAAGAGTCTGAGTCTTGGAACTCTTCCTCCGAGAGTTCATGGTTAGTATATCTCCTAAAGAATGGATTTAAAAAAGTTAATCCTGCTAAATCTATTGAATTATGTTTGAGATTGTTATGGTTTATCGGCTACACAGCAACTTATCCGTTGGATGAATTGCGACTGCTAACTTGTGTACTTTTGACAAGAAATTTAAGAATAAATAAAGTTGTATAGTTTGTCAATCATTCACCACTTATGAAAGTCATCTACTTGAGAATTCAATTTGGTCTTTTCATTTGATTATTGGATCTTATTCATCAAATTGCAGGTATCAAAGTGTGCCAAACTAATAACGATAATGAACTAGTACTCGAGCCTGCAGTTAGATGGGCTGGAAATCCTGACATAACCCTGGTGTTGAAATTATTCTCTCTACCAATCACAGTACAGGTTGGGATAGCTATTAAACCAGATCTTAAATCTTAACTATATTTTAATAGTGTGTTTTGGGAACTGATTTTAATAGCATTTGACACAACTTCTGTTCTTCATTGTCTTTATAAACAAGTCAAAATGTCTTTATTGACATTAAATAAAATGAAGTTTAGTTATCTCAATAAACCATCTCTTAGTTATTTAATTAGTATTGCTTTGTTTTTCTCATGATGGTATCTGAAGTGAAGTAATCAATAATAATGATAGAACCTGAAATAAACATATATTACCTAACATCATTTTCTTGTGTATTGAAGATGCCTCATTATTGTTAATGCATTTATTCGACATCTATCTAAAATCGTTTTCATGCTCATTGTCAGCTGTCGGATGTACAAATAAGTACAGCACCGAGAATAGTTTTGAAACCTCTTGTGCCAGCATTCCCTTGTTTTGCTAACATAGAAGTATCTTTGATGGAGAAGGTAAGTGATGGTGAATTTGACAAAGTTAGAAACTACTTGAAATATTTTCTTGTGCATGACACTTTTGATTCATGAACTTCCAATCTTATAAAATGACACATAGATCATCAATGACCAATAATTCTGATGAATATATGTTAAATATATAAGCAGCCACATGTTGACTTTGGACTGAAGGTAGTGGGGGGCGATATAATGGCTATCCCAGGCTTGTACCAATTTGTACAGGTGCTCTACTTTCTTAATCTCTGTGGTTTTGGTCAGGCCATCTGTTGTTACAATATTTGGAAGATGGTTGACCTTCTTTTCTATCAGTATGATGAGTTCACTACTTTTTGTAAATTGAATTCACAAATGATGCTGCAACACTTGTACGTTTGACTTTAATTTGTACATATTCTAATGGAAATTATTTAAAATATCTTGAGCTTTCGGTTGACCTTTCACAGAACAGCTAACATGAATATAACACAAGAATAAAATAGAGAACACGTTTCGATCTACTACTTGTACCTTAATCAGCAAACAATGAGGAATCCCACCTACTTATCTAGTTTGTTTATTATTTCAGTTGACTTTGTATGATTTCTAAATATCTTGAATCTGTATCCTTATTCTTCTATATTTTATTGCTTCACTAGGAAGTCATGTTCAGTAGACTGTTCTTCACTTAATATGCGAACAGTAATTACCAATTGTAAGATGCAGATTGTCTGATAGGATGCTTTTTATTTGTAATATTAATTGATCCTGATAAATTACATAAAACATTTGAAGTTTTGGCTGTTTTTAGTTTGAATCTGAGAAAATTACAGTCACAGCTAGACATAGAATCTTTCTGTACCGAAATGTAATTACTGTTGGTTTTTAGCAGGAAACTATAAGAAAAAAAATTGCCGGCCTCTATCTCTGGCCCCAAACACTTGAATTTCCAATTCTGGATGGTTCATTGTAAGTAAATATTTAACAGCAATATGTTTTCAGGAAAATCTAAATCCTAACCTTCATACCATTTTATCTGTAGCAAAAATTATTATGACATTTTCACCTTTATTCTTTGACCACTAGAGGAGCTATAAAGAAGCCAGTAGGAATATTGCATGTAAAGGTTGTTCGAGCATCCAAACTCTTGAAGATGGATATATTTGGAGCTTCCGATCCCTATGTTGTACTCAGTTTAAGTGGAGAGAGGCTTCCTGCGAAGAAAACTTCTATTAAAATGAAGACCCTGAACCCTCAATGGAATGAGGACTTCAAGTTTACAGTGAAGGACCCTCAATCTCAAGTTCTTCAGTTACATGCCTATGACTGGGAAAAGGTTTAGTACTCAGTAGTCTTTTCGTTGGCAGCTACTACATTATTAGTGAATAATACAGCTTGAATTAAATGTCTCTTGTCACTTTTAAGACATTCTGTAATTGAAAAATAAAACTGGATTTAGCAAGCACTTGGTCTTATAGGAAGTATACAAAGGAAAACTACTAAAAATCTATCAACACTAGTTCGTGGGCTGTGTTTGACATGTTCTTCAGGATTTTTTTTGGTTAATGCATTGTTCTGGGAAATTACTTGACGTGATATCTAATATTTTGGTCTGTATTAAGCCTAGTTGCATATCATAGTTATTAGAATAATAATCTAAACCTCATAGAGCAACATCGATAACCCCTTGTCCTGTTTTGATTTCCAGTTTTCCATCAAAATAAGTGATGGTTAAGAAACAATTAGAATTCAATTAGAATGTCATAAGGTTAAACTTGCTCAATATGTTAGGAACCGTTTGTGGATTGCACATTAATATTTTCATATTGTGGTTTCACAGGTTGGAACACATGACAAGTTGGGAATGCAGGTTGTTCCTCTGAGGTCTCTTGCTCCAAATGAGACGAAAAAATTAACGCTCAATTTGGTCAAGAACACAAATCCTAATGATTTTCAAAACAAGAAAAACAGAGGGCAACTTGTGGTGGAGTTGAGGTTTAATCTCTTTTTAGAAGACAGTAAAAAATTTAGTGGCCCTCTAGACAAATATGTGAAGAAGGAAAGTGAAGTGGGAAGGTCATTTGAATGTGCTTCCTTAGGAGCTGGATTATTATTGGTTACAGTGCAAGGGGCTGAGGACGTCGAGGGGAAGAATCACAATAATCCTTTTGCTATGGTTTTATTTAGAGGAGAAGTGAAGAAAACCAAGGTGAATGTTTTTCTACTTAAGATAATAAATAAAAAATCAGGGGTGATTAATTTGTGATCCTCATTAAAACTTCGTTATTAACTAGATACAACATTGAAGTGCATTGTTTCCTACTGATTATTGTGCTTTTGTTTAGACGATCAAGAAATCACGTGATCCATGTTGGAATGAAGAATTCCAGTTTGTGCTTGAAGAGGCTCCATTGAAGGAGAAAATCCGTATTGAAATCAAGAGCAAGCGAAGAGGAATTGGTTTTCGGCGAAAGGTTATATCCACATTTACCTTTTTATTTTGTTTACAGTTTTTCAGGCTTAGTTTCCCCTCTTTAATTCAAAATGAAACTACATTATGCGTCCTTTGTGATTTATGCAGGAGTCACTGGGATATATCGATATTAATCTGAATGATGTAGTGTACAATGGACGCATAAAAGAGAAGTACCACTTGATTAATTCGAAACACGGAGTTCTTCATGTTGAGATGCGGTGGAAAGCAATATGATTAAAGCATCAATCGTCCCAGTTGTCTACACTGTAAATTATTCATTTTTTTTTTTTTAATCATCCACAGACCACAGGGTTGTCTAATTATTTTCTCTTTTACTGTAGTGTCTTTGAGCATATCTTTAGAACCACATAATAGAAATACATAAAAAAAAAAAAAAGGTTCGACATGAATACATGTTCTTCCTTGTAACTTGTAACACACAGTCACACAACATCATCTATGTCAAACAGTGTTGTGCTATCCACCTACACATTACAATTTTGTAGTGAAAATGCAAGTAGATGTGTTGTGGGCGACAACAAAGACATTGTTTCCAGCTGGGTTGAATTTCTGTACCTTGGATGGTCTACAAACTAAGCCAGCACAGTTGTGTATGAGTTAGGCATTGATTTTTGTCTAAGCTTTTCGTGTGCCGAAAGGTTTATCGAAACCTTCAATTGTGAGCAAAATCTAGACAAAGAGCCGACGTTAGGGGTCATGTGGAGGTATATAACTGGTTCCATGGCCTTCAGTAATGATCAAGCTTTTGTATTTGGAAATCTTATATCCTGAGCTTTGTTATTTTATTATTATGTATTTATGTGTGTGAGACTATAAAGTGATGCATATTTGCCATCTTAGAAGCAAGAAATCACTTTTCCAAGTAAATGTCAAACGGGTGGAGTCAAGTCGTAATTTTTGAACTCAACTGTGTTTAAGGGTCAACCACGACTGTCCAGTGCCGGTTTGGGAAACTCACTACTAGTAATTACATTGATAACGAAATGGATTGGGTCGGGATGGGGAATTAAAATCCTATAACCATTCCGAAATTAATTCGGGGATTTAAAAACAAGGGGAATGCTATCAACCTTTCTTATTTGTCTTTCTCACTCATTGTTTGAAACATATATATTTTTTCGTTTAATAACAAGTTCTCACTTTTTGTTATAAAACTTGTTTAATAGGAGATGTAGATAGCATTTCCCTAAAAGGAATATCAGAATTATACCATAACATTAATTGTAGGCACAAAACCTGTCCCTAACGGGCGGGTCCCTACGGGTTCTCAGGCCAATGAGAAATTCTAACATCTCTAGTGGTGGCTAGTCCGAGCCTACCCTCAAGCCATACCCTTCAACCGTACGACCCTCCATAAACAACTGCGGCCTACCCGACCATAGGGCAATTGCAGCCTACACGATTATAGGGCTTGGTGGGGCCGGACCTTTATTTTAAGGGCCGGTTTTGGGCCTTTCGGCCCATTTAATAGCTCCAGTGGGCTTGAGCTGAAATTGTCTTCGGGGTAAAATTGAAATCTCAATGTCGAACTTGTACCCTAGTGTACAACACGACGATGCAGTGTTACCAAAAAACAAAGAAAAAAGAAAAATGGAGCTGCATAAACCCTAACTCTGCAACAAACAGTCGTTCTCTCACTCTTTTACATGTAAACCAACATCCGATCAAAACCCGCCAACACAATCCCATTTCACATTACTTCTAAAAAAAAAAAAATCAAATTCACCGATTGAAACGCTTCTCATCAATGGCCTGTATCTCCATTTCAAAACCCTACCACTTAAGACCTAGGGTTTATCCAAACGTATTCAGAATCCAAAGTTCATACTCTCTCAACCTTCTTCATTTCTTCAGCTCAACCCATGACCAAATCCCAGAAGCCACCGCTCCAAACCCGGATCGTGTTCAAGCAGAAGAAGGGACGAGAATGAACCAGGAGCTGGAGCAGAGACAGAGCCAGAGCCATAGCCAGAACCAGAACCAGAGATTCCCAAGAGGTAGGCGACGAAACACAGAAAAGTTAGAGGACTTAATTTGTAGAATGATGGCAAACCGAGCCTGGACCACCCGGTTACAGAACTCGATCCGGGGTTTGGTACCCGTGTTCGATCACAATCTTGTTTATAATGTCCTTCACAGTGCGAAGAACTCGGAGCATGCGCTCCAGTTTTTCCGTTGGGTGGAGCGTTCAGGGTTGTTTAATCATGACCGCGAAACCCATATGAAAATGATTGAGATTTTAGGTCGAGCTTCGAAGTTAAACCATGCTAGGTGTATTTTGTTAGATATGCCTCAGAAAGGTGTTGAATGGGACGAAGATATGTTCATAGTGTTGATTGATAGTTATGGTAAAAATGGAATTGTTCAAGAGTCTGTTAAAATTTTTGACAAAATGCAGGAATTGGGTGTGCAGAGGAGTGTTAAATCTTATGATGCTTTGTTTAAGGTGATCTTTAGGCGTGGTCGCTACATGATGGGGAAGAGGTACTTTAATAAGATGCTGAAGGAAGGAATAGCGCCAACGAAGCATACTTATAATATCATGATTTGGGGGTTCTTTTTGAGTTTGAGGTTTGAGACTGCTATGAGGTTTTTTGAGGATATGCAGAGTAGAGGGATTTCGCCGGATGTGATTACATACAATACAATGATTAATGGGTATAATAGATTTAAGAAAATGGATGAGGCAGAGAAGTTGTTTGCGGAGATGAAGGAGAAGAATATCGAGCCTACAGTTATAAGTTATACTACTATGATCAAAGGGTATATTGGCGTTGAGCGAGTTGATGATGCTTTGAGATTGTTTGAGGAAATGAAGTCATTTAATATTAAGCCAAATGATGTTACATTCACAACATTGATTCCAGGGTTGTGTGATGCGGGGAAAATGGCTGAAGCGCAGATTGTCATGAAGGAGATGGTAGAGAAGTTTATTTCTCCAAAGGATAATTCCATCTTTATGAAGCTGTTGACTTGTCAGTGCGAGTCTGGGGACTTGGAAGCGGCTGCAGATGTGCTTAAGGCCATGATTAGGTTGAGCATTCCAACAGAGGCTGCACATTATGGTATCTTAATTGAGAATTTTTGCAAGGTTGAGATGTTTGATCGGGCAATTAAGTTGTTGGATAAGCTTGTTGAGAAGGATATCATTTTGAGGCCACAAATTTCTATGCATATGGAGGCCAGTGCTTACAACCCAATGATTCAGCATTTGTGCCACCATGGTCAGACTGGAAAAGCAGAAGTCTTTTTCAGACAATTGATGAAAAAGGGTGTTTTGGATCCAAGTGCCTTTAATAATTTGATCCGTGGGCATTCAAAAGAAGGGAATCCAGATTCTGCTTTTGAAATTATTAAGATTATGGGTAGAAGGGGGGTGCCTAAAGATGCAGATGCTTACAAGTTGCTTGTTGAGAGCTACCTGAGGAAAGGTGAGCCAGCCGATGCAAAAACAGCTTTGGATAGTATGATTGAAGATGGGCATCTTCCCGATGCATTGTTATTCAGGTCAGTGATGGAGAGTGTGTTTGAAGATGGGAGGGTTCAAACTGCAAGCCGTGTCATGAAGAGCATGGTGGAGAAGGGTGTGAAGGAGAATATGGATTTGGTTGCCAAGATCTTGGAAGCTCTTTTCATGAGAGGTCATGTTGAGGAAGCCCTTGGACGGATTGATCTACTGATGCAAAATGGGTGTGCTCCCACTTTTGATAGTCTTCTATCAGCTCTTTCTGAGAAAGACAAGACCATTGCTGCTCTTAAGTTGTTGGACTTTTGCTTAGAGAGAGACTGTATTTTAGACGTTTCAAGCTATGAGAAGGTGTTGGATGCTCTCTTAGCAGGAGGTAAGACTCTCAATGCATATTCAATATTGAGTAAAATACTGGAGAAAGGAGGGATCAGCGACTGGAAGAGCTGCGAGGATTTGATTGCCAGTCTTAATCAAGAAGGGAACACAAAGCAAGCGGACATACTCTCTAGAATGATAAGGGGAGGGGAGACAGCCCAAGGGAGCAAGAAAGGGAAGAAACTAGCTGCCGTTTCCAGCTAACTTTGCCTTTTTTTTTTCTAGTTTTTATGTAGCTTTTAAGTTAAGAGTTCATGCTGGAATTTCAGTTCCAGGACTATTTTTTTCAATGAGTTTTGTGTTGAGCAGAATAACTTCAGAAAAATTTACTGTAACCGGTTCTGTTTTTTGTTCTGAATTGAGGAGTGCAAGTCCTCTGCAACTTATGATACCACAAGGAAGTTCATCTTCGACACGCAGCCGATACTATTTTTCTTTCTTGTTTAGGTGTGTTCTTGAGGTTATAGTGATCATAATTTGACTGGTTTAATGACTATTGTTCTTCTTCTTCTTGTAGACAATCAAGAGCTTAAACCATATAAAATGTCTTCCGTGTCCGATTGGCCACAATAATTATTCTCAAATGGGCCAAACCCCAAATGTGAAAAACACCAACTGATCCATTTCAAATTGTCCAATGTTAGCCCAAACTTGGTTGAGCTGCATACTAGCAGTCAGCAGAGGAATCGGCAGCAGCCAGCAGGGCAAGAGGGTTATCCATTTGTCAGTGAAATATCTTCACATATTTGTCGTTTAATTGGATGCCAGTCAGCATCTTATCATCCAATTTTGTGTGTTTTGTGGCTAAAACCCTAACGTGTCTCCTCCAATGACCATTCAAATTGCACGGTCATGATCTCTCAATTTTTTTCATCCAAATTCAAGTAGGAGGCAACTTGCTTCTCTACCTTAACCTAATTGGGACTGCCAACCACAGCTGATGATTTGTCTCCATAAAATGTCACTTTGATCCTTCAAATGTTGATATGGGTTTCACACTTTTACTTTACCCCCACCCAACTTACCCAAGTCCCCTACCACAAATGGAAAATTGCAAAAATAACCTTATGAAGTTGTTAATTTTTGTTTTTATCATATACAATGTGTTTCATGTTTTTAACCATATAAAATGTGCATTGACCAAAGGCCCCAATTTGTCTATTAGTGTTTGAAGGCAGCACGAGAGAGAAATTACAGCACTTTAGAGAGAGAAAGCGAGAGAGAGGAAGAACACAAGAAGACATCGGCACAAAAGAAGAAGAATCTTGGTTTCCAACTGAGAGAGATAAAAGAGAGAAATAGAAGGATCAAACGTGAAATTTATACATATTTCTTGTTTGAGTCTTAGTATGAAATACATATTGATTTTACCGGTTCGTTTGGTGTGCAAGATTGTATGAGATTATTTTCATATGATGATATTGGATTAAATAGTATTAGACTAAATTAGTTCATATCCCATATAACAAACATGAAATATGTGAAAATAGAAGTGGAGTAGAGAAAGAGAAGAGACACTTGTTTCACGTTTGCAACATAAAATACTAAAACATTTTTCCTAACTAAATTTTTTCTCCAAAATATTCAACAATTGATACAAACAACCAAAATCCAACAAGTTAACTAACCTCAACTTCTAAGTTTTATGGTGAGATTTGATTGTTGTAGAGTTTTTGATTGTAGGAGAGAAAATATAGAGATAATACAAAAGGTTAATGAAAAAAATGAGGGTTATTAATGTAATTGTCTGGCCACGAATTGAAATGAAAATTTCAATGCTTATTAAAAACATAATAAAAATCATTTTATGTGCTCAAAAACAAAACGGAAACCAATAATTGTATAGGGATAGTTTCGACATTTTACCCTATTTCAAAAAAAGGATATTTTGGTAAACCTAAAAAAAGAAAAAAGAAAATATCTATCCAAAACTGTTTATCGGAATTCGAAAGTCCATAAATATCTCTTATAATTCTCCCATCCCCTTGTTTCAAAAACCCTACTCATCATCTATTCGAAACACAAACCTTATCTCTTTACATTTTTTTTTTCTTGTTCTCTCCGAAGAAGCCATGTCTACCGCTTCAGCGTCTTCGCTTGTCCTACCATCTCTCAACCCCAAAACCATATCTCTCTACAACCCTAAACCCTCTTTTTTCTCTTTCTCTTCTCTTAAGTTCCATGCCAAATCCATTTCTATTTCCTCCACCGTTTACCAGCCGTCGTCTTCTCGTTTTGTCAGACACGTTGCCGTTTCCTCTGAATATGAACAAGATGAGGACGTTCTCAGCGATGGAGATGAGGGCTCTAGTTTCTCTCCTGACCTGAAACTCTTTGTGGGTAATCTTCCTTTTAACGTTGACAGTGCTCAGCTCGCTGGCTTGTTCGAGACCGCTGGAAATGTTGAGATGGTCGAGGTAGTACTTTTGCTTCTTTCAATTTCATTTCTTTTTTCAGTTTTATATGCGGTTAATTGAATTATTTGCTCAAGGAGGAATAAAGAAATTGAATTGTTTGTCAAAACAGCCTCTTTTAAGGTTTTAGCTTTTATTTTTGTTTGTTTTGGAGAAAAATGTTTCCGTGGAAGCAGTAGTCGGCTTGAAGAGATAATTTCATGGTGAAACTGATTTGAGGGTTTAATTTGATAATTTCCCATGTTGACAACTCGCTTAATTGCTTTGATGTGCTGAATATGTTGTTTCTGTGGCAGGTAATTTATGATAAGGTTACTGGAAGAAGCCGAGGATTTGGTTTTGTGACCATGTCGAGTGCTGAGGAAGTTGAAGCAGCTGCTCAACAGTTCAATGGCTATGTAAGTGAAGTGATTACATTCTGTGTACTTCATTTGGTTATATGTTGTTGTTTGTGGTTTTATTTTTTCCCCATGTGAAGATTTAAATTCATATGTTAAGGTACATATCAAAATGAAAGATAGAATTTTCAAGAGTGCACCTCTTTATTGGGATTTTATACTTGGGTTCAATTTATTGACTTGTGTTATTACATAGATCTGAAGGTAAATCAATTTTTTGTGTTCAAAAGCTTGTTCGAATTTTGAGTTGAGTCATTGACATTTGAAAGTGGATAAAGCATCGTTTTAGAGTTGAAGATCATCTGTTCAAACTGACTTTTTATTTTTATTTTTTTAATTTAATTTTTTTATTATTATTTTTTTTTTAAGATTGTGAAAATTGTTATACCCCAATCAAAACTTGTGGTTTATATATTACAAGGTTATGTCCCATATTTAAGTAAATTGGGTTATTTTGGCTAAGCAATAATCTGTCACAATTTGCAGGAACTTGAAGGTAGGCCCTTGAGGGTAAACGCCGGACCTCCTCCCCCTCGTAGGGAAGAATCCTTTTCTAGAGGGCCTAGAGGAGGCCGTGAAGGTTATGGTGGTGGTAACCGTGAAAGTTATGGTGGTGGTAGCCGTGAAGGTTATGGTGGTGGTAACCGTGAAGGTTATGGTGGTGGTAACCGTTCAAGTTTTGGTAGTGGTAACCGTGTTTATGTCGGTAACCTTTCATGGGGCGTTAATGATCAAGCTCTTGAGACTTTGTTTAGTGAGCAAGGGAAAGTTGTGGAAGCCAAGGTGGTATATGACCGGGAAAGTGGTAGATCTAGGGGTTTTGGGTTTGTGACTTACAATTCTTCTGAAGAGGTTGACGGTGCAATTGAGTCCTTGAATGGTGCTGTAAGTTCACTACTCCTTTTTTCTTAAAACTATATATGCATTTCTATTTTAACTTTAGGTTTGGATTACTGTTTATTGATATGAAGATTTAGTTTTATATTTCTAGCTTTTATATCCTTGATAAATTCATGCTTCTGAATTTGTGTTAACTTTATTATGTATATATATTTTTAATTATATTTGGCAAACAAACAATTGACATTTACATTTAACTATTACTTTTCTTTTTTATGATAGGAATTGTTTGGCTAGAACTTTTGTTGAAAATCATTTATGTTATGGTCTGCTGAGACAAACAATCAACTGGGATACTTTCTGCATTGCTTATATGTTTTTGATTAACTTAATTAGTTATTTGGTTCAGAACTTCCAATTTCTGTATGTAGTATATGGACAATGTTGATCGGATATCAGGGTCTACTAGGCATTGTGGTACCAATGTGATGTCATTATGATGAAGTGAACGACCTTTGGAACTGATACATCATGCATCCATTACATGTCATGTGACTGTATTCTTATAAATTTATTGTTTGCTAAATCAAAACCAAATCAAAAGTTAGATCTTATTTTTTGTTCCTCTGCTGATGTAGGGTCGGCAATGTTTTGTTCTTTCCCTACGTCAAATATCTAACAGCTTCATTTATTCTTCCAATATTTGGTTGGTGCAGGATTTGGATGGTAGGTCTATTCGAGTCTCTGTTGCAGAAGCTAAGCCAAGGCGTCAATTTTGAGTTTTGTACGTTTCCTAACTCAGCCACAGGCCACATGAGAAAACTTTGGTATGGCCTGCTAATATCTGTTATGGGGGCCTGGAAAATGAGGAGCCGCTATGTTTTGCTTTTCATCCAAAATTTGCAGCATATGGTTTATACCAATTTTCATGTTACATTGCGGTGAGTTGATCTTTTGATGCATGCCCATCTAGATGAACCTGAGCTAAAATGTGTTAGAATTTTTTGATGCATGTTCTGAGTACAAGGATTCTGATAAGAAACAAATATGTATTCAAATATTTAGACGTTTGGTAGAGTTGGTGTATGAAGTATTAAACTGTTTGTCTCTACAATTTTCTTTTAGTAAGATTTTGCGATTGTTGAATTAGATTTTGTTAATTTTAAACCAGAGAACTTGCACTAGGTTTGTTTAGTATTCCAGCAGGGCAATTCCAGGTGTTTCTTGACAAGGCAAGCCTACTTGATTTCCTTTATGAGTTCGATATATATGATTCTTTCTGGATGAATGATCGGATTCATATGAATATGATTGAAGAACGGATGAATTCATTTGTATCCAGGTGCTTGGGAGATGGTAGTTTTTTGTCTACACAGACAGACATCTTCCCATCACTACTGCATATCTGGAATAAGGTTTTTGGATTATGGTATTAATATTTATTACTTGAGTTCTTGTTGGGAGCTAGAAGTTGTTCCGGTGTTTTAAAATATAATAAATATCTGATAAAAAAAACAACTCTTTCTCCAAATTGAAGGACATCAGATATGCCCCATGAGAACGTTATTACAATAAAATTACTGGATGGATATTGCAAAGCATATGGTATCTTTCTCGTATCTGTGTGTTAGATTTGTGATACAATTCAGCCGGTTGTGAACACATAAATGAATTAATTAAAGCAGATGTGGGGAGTTCACACTTGACATGCATGCTACTTATAAATGAATTAACTAAAGCAGACGTGGACTTTACATTAAAGCATGTGTGCAGTCTCTTTTGTTTGATCCGATTTTATTTCTCATCAAAATTGGATTCAATATCTTGAAACTAAAGGAACACTATCCTCTCCTCTTTTTTACCCCCTAAATTTTCGTTTCATTTCATTTTTCTTCTGTCATTCTGAACAACCAAGTGTTAGTAACAACTGTTATTCTTGCATTTGTATCGATTCCATTAATCTTTATGAGCCATAAATAAAACAATTTCAATTGAGTTGGTCCGGTGTAAATTCTTAGTAAATACTCATGATTGGTTCTAATAATGTCCTCCTTCAACTATAATTTTTTTTTTTTCAATAATAAAAAAGTAATACTATATAACACAAATAATGTGTGAAGTGAATTGTCTTACAAATCAACGAATAACAAATCACTGGTCATATCATTTTATTTTTTGAAGAGAAATTTCAATAAATAAACAAAAAGGATTACAACAGTCTTAAGTATTACCCTAAGACAATCGGAGCCACACAAGGTGGAACCTCCTCCATCCAAAAGCTATCGTTAGGGATAGATAAACCAAGCTTAGCGATACCATGGGCAACCATATTGGCATTTCTAGGAACGAAGAACACTTTTCAAGAGGAACAAACTCCATTAGGTCGAGAATATTAGAGATTATTAGGCCAACATCAGACGTGGGAGCTTCTCTTGAGTTCACAAGAGACACATCCACTCTAGAATCTGACTCAACAGCACAAGGCCAAAGACCCGAGTCATGAGCAAAGTGAATACCCTGAAGAATTGCATTGGCCTCAGCCATAAGAGGAGAGAAACTCAAAGACAGCACCTGGGCACACGACGCCATGACCATTCCTTCCATTGATGTCACGAATGACAACACTAGTAGCAGTCTTCTTCCTAACCTCATCCAAGCCTGCATCGATGTTGATCTTGAACCACCCAGCATTAGGAGGCCTCCACGAAGGGACACTCACCTCGCCCAGAACCATAGGCACATTCTACTCATTATCATTCACCTTACAAAAGTCCTCCAAGTAAGTTTCAGCCCAAGGAACAATGTCCTTAACAAGCAAATCTCCTGAATTATGAACTCAAGCAATTCTACGAAACCAGGTACGCCACAACACCAGGCAAAGGAGTTCCATGTCATTAGGGGATAAAACGCTCTTACACCAAATCAAAAAGTCTAGCACATGTATGTTCTCATAAATGGCCCTACCCTTAAGCAACCAAAAATTGCTTCTAACTATCTTCAGACCATGGTAGCTCCAAAGAGCATGTATAGAAGTTCCCAGCTTATTAGAACAAAAAATGCACCATTGGTCCATAACTATCCCATGTTTTGACAAGTTACACAACATAGGTAACCAACCTTTGCAAGCTTTCCACACATGCATTCTAACTTTAGGCGGGATTCTCAGACGCCAAAGATACTTTCACTATGATTCAAAAGCACCAAGTCCCGACCTAGAAGCAGAGGATAGAGACATGGAGGTGTAACCAAGGTGATAAGCACTTTTAACCGAAAAAGAGCACAATTTCTCAAAATGCCACAGAAGAGAATCTTGGCGATAAGAAGAGAAACAAAGAATGTTAAGAATGGCCTCAGTATCATCTGATAAAAAAGAATCTCGGATCAAACCAACATTCCAAGAACTAGAGGGCAATTTGAGATCAATAACCATAACCACATCTCCCAAAACAGGAGGGGAGAAAACTTTGAATGTCGAAAGACACAGAAACAAGCGATCGTGGTAGACAAATCGAATTACCAGAGCCCATGCACCATCTAGAGCCTGCCTTTAGCAAATCTTTTCCCCACATAAACTTTTTCCACAGAAAAACTTGAAGAACCACAACTCGCGTCCAACATCTATGAGTCCTCGAAGTATCAGTGCTTAAGGACTCTGGTAGCTAAGGAATTAGGGTTTTGGTGAAGTCTCCAACATTGTTTTGCGAGAAGGGCCTGGTTAAAAATCGCAAGGTCATGAAAACCCAAACCCCTATCATCCTTGCTACGACATAACTTCAACCAACGACACCAATAAACCAATAAATCTTTCTTTTCTCCTCATCCGAACCCCACCAAAATCTTGCACTAAGCTTATGAAGATCAGAGATAAGAGCCTTATGAAGTCTGAACAGAAACATGGAATAAGTGGGAATTGATTGGACTACAGCTTTTAACAAGACTTCTTTTCCTATAGTCGAGAAAAACTTGATTTGCCAACCTTTCACCTTATCTCACACACGGTTACAAATACTAGCAAATAAATCCTTCTTATTCTTACTAGCAAAACTCGGGAGGTCAAGATAACGCTCATGGTAAGCCACAAGCTAAACCCCTAGAATATTTGCAATATTCTCAGTGCGCTACCTACCAACCTTTCTACTTACACAGATGGTCGATTTTTGAAAGTTTTCAACTTGCCCCGAACCACCAGCGTAATAGTCTAGAACCCTTTTAACAGTGTGACAATTTATTTCCAAGGCTCTCGTGAACATCATACTGTTATTAGCAACGAACGGGTGGGAAACCTTAAGACCTTTTTTACTACACCGGAATCCTGATAGCTCGTTTTTTTTCTCTCAACATTGAAAATTAAACGGGATAAACCTTCAACACATATGAGGAACAAATAGGGCGACATCGGATCCCTTTGTCTTAATGCCCTAGAAGGCTTGATTGGGCCACTAACTTCCCCATTAATTAAAAATGAAAAGGACACAAATCTCATACAACGCATGATGCGATCAATCCAAGCAACTGAAAAACCCAGCCCCCATCATCATACTTGATAGAAAATCCCACTCCACCTGGTCGTATGCCTTAGACATATCCAATTTTAAAGCCATCGCACCTTTCCTACCTTTCTTCCTTCTTTTAAGAGCGTGCATACACTCAAAGCCAACAATGAAATTGTTACAGATCAATCTACCTGGGATAAAAGTACTCTGAGTTTTAGAAATAACATCATTAAGCACACCTCTAAGCCGGTTGGCTAGAGACTTTGCCACCACCTTATAAATAACTTTGCACAAACTGATAGAGCAAAAATCAAATAAACGTTCCGCTTTCTTCACCTTGCGGATCAAAACAACAAGAGTCTCATTAACCTCCTCAAATCTAAGACCGTGGTTAAGCACCACCAAACAAGCCTAAGAGATCTTACCTCCTACAATGGGCCAATATTTTTGGTAGAAGAGCATCAGGAGACCATCGAGGTCGGGCGCTTTCGTAGGATGCATATCGAACAAATCCTTCATAATCTCCTCTATTGTGAAATTGGCATCAAGAAAGGCACTTTTCCTTGGTGGTAAGCACAAATGGAAACATTCCAACACCTTATCCAAGGAAAAAAGGGACGGTTGTGTGGAGTAAAACATATTCGAAAAATATGATTCAACCACCAATAAAATGTCAGATTTTGAGCTCATCCACACACCAAACTCATCTAACAAACCAGTGATCTTGTTATGGGAATGCCTCGCTGATGCTTGCGAATGGAAGAATTTATTATTTCTATCACCATTTTTCAACCAGTTCACACGATACCTTTGATGCCATTGGATCTCCTCCTTATCCAGAAGTTTATCCTGCTCCATTTTGATAGCTTTAATATCCTTCCAAGAGCCAGGGACAATAGAGGAAGAAGCCAAATGAAGATCAGTTTGCTTCCTAGAAATATCCTTCAAAAACTCTCACCGGTTTCTACTGTTTCAGCCACGTAATTAATCAGTGCATTGCCGAATTTTATCCACCATTCCATGCATATGCAGACCTTTCGTTGAACCTCCCCACACCTTTTGAATAATATATGTACAACTATCTTTATCAGTCCAACGTTCTTCAAAATGAAAACATCATTGGACACCATTACCACGATAACGACCTAGAACCGTAACAGGTGACGTATCTAGCAAAATGGGGTGGTGGTCCGACTTCCAAAATTTAAGGTGACTCACCATAGCATTAGGGAATAAATCCCTCCAAAGATCATCGCAAATACACCAATCTAACCTTTCCTGAACCATGTCGGAGCTTTCACGTCTCTTTGATCAAGTAAATTCCGGCCCCGAAAACCCCATATCCTATAACCCGTACTTATCCAAAACAGAAAGAAAGTTGGATTGGTTTTTTGTTTGATTTTTTGAGTTGTCTTAATAAAAAAATAAATTAAATCAGTATTTCATAACCCAATAATTGTATAATTGTTTTTAAACAATTACAATAAATTTGGGGTAACTTCATCTTGTTGTCCATTTTCTTTTTGAATTTATGAAATTAAATGCTATGTCTATAACATGAATTTGTGTATATAGTTGATCAGTAATGCTACACATCCCACCTTTTTCATCCCACTACATGTGGCATGTGAGGTGTCAAATGGTGAGTGGATACATGAGGTAGGTGAGATAAATCATCATTAATGTGTATCTACTCACAATTTGACATCTCACATGCCACATGTAGTGAGATGAAAAATGTGGGATTTTATGGGATGTTTAGCATTATTGTATTGATAATTGATAGTAGAAAACTATAATATTCAAATTAATAATGTTAAACATCCCACCTACAATCTCACAATTTCCATCCCAACACACGTGGCAGCTGAGGTGTCACTTGGTGAGTGGACACACATTAATTGATATGTATCTCTCTTACTAATGTATTCACTTACCAATTAATGTTTGTCTACTCACCAAGTGACACTTCAACTGCCACGTGTGTTGAGATGAAAATGGTGGGATTGTAGGTGGGACGTGTAGCATTACTGTATTCAAATAAATAAAAAAACTATATTATTATTTTTTTTAGAAGGTTATTAAAAATTCAATTATTGGATACTAAAGAATCTTGTTTTCTCGTAGAATTTAGACATGTATTTTGTAGGCAGCTATTATGTTTGACAGAGAAACGTACGAGTGATCCGTCATTATCATTTGTTTCCAAATTTGATGGTGTGAATTGCGGTTGATGGATGAAAAGTATGAAACACACCCACCGAAATAGTGAAAATATACATCTTTTTCAACGTAGTTAGATTTTTTACACGACTCCCATTTTTGTCTTCCTCCTATCTCGATTCTGGTTATAATCCAATTTAGTTCTCTTCATAGAGATTCTCACTTTTGGTTAGCAAAGTTCACTTTTTTTATTATTTACGCACTGTTTTTATTCCCTTTTTTCTCCTTTCTACTGTCTACAAGGAGAAAAACTTGTGTGGACAACAACTGTAACACTATCTATCTCCTTCAATGGTGAGTCGGTGACATTAAAGTATTTGGTGAGAAGTGAATTTTATGATTTTATAAAATTTGAAAATTTTCAAAACCTCAGTTGATTTTAATGAGAAAAAAGCCAGAAGCTGGTTCCTTGACAAATAATTGATAATAATGATGTTTTTGTTGACCGGTCTTTGCTCCTATATACCCTTCTCTGTTTTCTTTTATGGGGGAATTTCTCTTTACTTAGTTTTTAAGTCCCATGAGCTTTTATGGTTTCAGTCATTTTCAGGGAAATCAGTTGGGAGTTGAGAGGAAGACATGAAGGTAACACATAGATATGATTGTAGGTTACTTGTTTAGTTGTTTGGTTAAATGGTTCTGTGGAATGATATCTCGTGACTTGTTTTTATCAACTTGATTCTTTGTCTTCCAATATGTATTGCTCTTAGTTCACATTAAAATATTGTTGCTTTCTCATGTTTGAAGTTTCTAGGAATAAATATTTTGGAGTGTTTTCTGTGATCCAAATCTGTTATTGTTGTAGCTTATGGACAACTTTTGTACTTGAGTAGTTGATTGAGGGTAATTATTGTAATGCAATTAGTCCTTTGCCTGAGTTGAGAGTAATAGGACTCACGAGATTCTATTAATTTACTGAGAAATATAGCTAAGAAATGAACCTTTTAGACTTGTTAATAGCTAACAAATTGATTACTTTTTATGTTCGCGTGATTCTCAGCAAACTAAGTAGGGAAAGTTGTTTGATTTTTGTGGTTGAGTTTTTGCATCCATGTTTTCTTGATAAATGCCCGGATATTAATATTTCATGGCAGATTAAGTTCACAGACTGAAGTTTAACACTTGCATCCTTGTTTTCCATGGCTACCGATAGATTTAAAGGCGTAAAGTCTGTCTTCATATCTCTTTAACCGGTTTAATCAGTTTGCAATTTGGAATTTTTTTTCTAATAGGCTATGCTACATGTTGCATGTTAGTACTAGGAAACATGTACTCTTGATGTATAAATTTCAGATTTCAAGGAGGTTCTGAAGCAGCAAAGTTCATAATACCCCAGAAGGGTTATATGTCAAAGTTTACCGATAAATTCATGGCGAGATCAATGTGTGAGCTGCACTGGAAATTGGGGGAGAAAGATTCAACAAGAAAGACGCGCCAGAAGTCTGCGGAGAAAGATCTAACAAGAAGGACCTTTCGTGAAAAAGAACTTTTAAGAGTCTTTTCTAAGGATTATGAGATTATGGAGAAGCTGGTATTGGATCCTAGAGGATCTGTCATAAACAGATGAAACAAAATTTTCATTGTAGCATGTTTGATTTCTCTTTTTGTTGACCCTTTATACTTTTATTTTTCGAGTGCTAAGAAGGAAATGTGCATTGGGGTTTCTATACCCCTTGAAATCGCCTCTCACAGTCGTTCGATCTGTAGCTGATGTATTTTACTTTGCTCAGATTTTTGTTCGATTTCATACAGCTTATGTTGCTCCTTCCTCTCATGTATTTGGGAGAGGAGAGCTGATTATAGACCCCCAAAAAATTGCTTCAAGGTTCCTTCACAAAAGTTTTTGGTTTGACATATTGGTTGCTCTACCCCTTCCACAGGTATGCAACTTAATATACTAAGTCTCCTTTTGCGCTGCCCTTGTTTTGTTCTAAGACTCTTTTAGTTGGATTGAGCAATAAACTTGCTACCACTTTATTTATTTATTTATTTTTTGAAATAATGGAGTATGTTTTTGCACATTTCAGCTGTTGGTTTGGGCTATAATTCCTCACTTAAGGGGTACTTCGATGATCAATACAAAAAATGTTATTCGCTTAATCATCATGTTTCAGTATCTCCTCAGACTATATCTCATTTTCCCACTTACATATCAAATTATCAAAGCTACTGGGGTCGTGTTAGAAACAGCATGGGCAGGAGCAGCTTATAATCTAATGCTCTATATGTTGGCTAGCCATGTAAGTTAATACTATTATTCCTTTATGAGACAGAAACCTATGAAAATATCATTCACTCTATATCAATTACATATAAGAAGTAGAACCCTGTGATTTCATATGGGTTACATCTGAACATCTATGACTTAATTGATGTTAGAAATTAATCATCAGTTAATTTTATTCTTCTAGTCAATAAGTTCGAGCAGACATAAGTTGATTCCAATTTCCATTAATTTCTTCTCTTTTAACAAGTTTTAGGAGCATGTTGGTACCTCTTATCGGTTGAACGACAAGAAAAGTGTTGGAGAAAACTCTGTAGATCTCAACGCCTGGATTGCTATTTTGGGTTTTTTGATTGTCACCTAGTTGATGACTCTGTTAGAGCTGCTTGGTTTAAATCAAGCAATATTTCAAGTTTATGTAATTCGAATGCCGACTTCTTTCACTATGGTATTCATGCCGATGTAGTGACTTATGGAGTGACGTCCTCCGGGTTCATTGAAAAGTACTTCTATTGTCTTTGGTGGGGCTTGAGGAATCTTAGGTAATGATTCAGTGGCTAGGAAGCATATATTGGATGAAATCGTCCTATTTTGGTTACCCTTGTTAATTATTATCTAATGACACTAAACATGCTCTAGAAATTAGAATAAACTATGATTAATTGCAGCCATATATGTTGAAAACTAACCCATTTTTTGCCAAATTTTACAGCTCTCTTGGTCAGAACCTCTTAACAAGTACTTTTGTTTGGGAAATAGTTTTTGCCATCCTCATTTCTATTCTTTGACTGGTGCTTTTCGGGCTACTTGTTGGGAATATGCAAGTAGGTCTAGCCATTTAATTGTATTTCTGAATTACCAAAAATCACATAACCCTAGAAATTTTAAATTACATTTATGCAATGTCGTTTTTTATAATTTAAAACTCTCATACCCTTTTATTTATCAATAGACATATCTTCAATCTACAACCGTACAGCTTGAAGAATGAAGGATTAGAAGGACCGAGACAAAAAAATGGATGAGTCACAGGCAGCTTCGACATGAACTGAAGCAAAGTGTACGAAGGTATGATCAGTATAGATGGGTGGCAACTCGAGGAGTTGATGAGGAAGCGATACTGAAAGATCTCCCCATGGATCTTCGTAGAGACATCAAGCGCCATCTCTGCCTTGATCTTGTTCGACAAGTAAGTTTATTGTTTTTTATCCTCCCATTCTATGAAAAATAGGTGAATTTTTTTTTACAAGTTAGTATGTTATGACTTATGACAGATACAACCATTTCGTAAGATACCGTATCCAAGAACTTGTAAACAATACAAAAATAACAACTGATCATAATCTACTAAACACTTGTTATGATAATTGTGAAATATGTACCACTCTTTGATAGGATGGACGATAAAATGCTAGATGCCATATGTCAAAGATTAAAGCCTTATCTATGTACGCCAGGCACCTGCCTAGTTCGTGAGGGTGATCATGTCAATGAGATGCTTATAGTTCGAGGCCACCTAGATTCTTACACCACAGATGGTGACCGCATTGGATTATTCAATTCATGCTGCATTGGCCCAGGTGACTTTTACGGAGAAGAAATGTTTACTTGGGCCCTTGATCCTCATCCTAGTGTCATCCTCCCTTCATCCACACGCACCGTCAAAGCTATTACCGAAGTTGAAGCTTTTGCTTTCATTGCTGAGGATTTAAAGTTTGTAGCTTCTCAATATCGCAAGCTACATAGCAAACAACTCAGGTACATATTCAGGTGTCACTCGCCTCAGTGGAGGACATGGGCTGCATGCTTCATACAAGCAGTTTGGTTTCTCTATAAGAGGAGGAAAGAAGCAGCAGAACTTACTGAAAGAGATAGCATACCCTCAGTGCCTGAATTCAAAAATGAGCAAACGGTATCATCCTTTCCCACATTAGGTTCATGCAGGTTTGCTTCTTTCGCATAAAAAATGGCTGCGAGCACCAGGAGAGGCGGAAGCCAGCCTTGGGCAACGGATTTTAGGAGAGGTGGAAGCCTGTGTTGTGCAACGGATTTTGATATTCTTTCATCTTTACAAAAGCCAAAGGAACTTGATTTTACAGTTGAAGATAGATGAACAGAACACTGTTTAGTTTGCTAAGTGCCCTTTATCTTCAGTACACCATTATTCTGCAAGTGGAGGGCACTTATTTAAGCAAAAAAAGCTTGGATTAAAGTGTACCAGTAGTACCCACCCAATGTAACTTGGTGGTAAAAACCGTTCATTCAGTCTGATAATGTTCCAAGTTCGAGTCATCGTACCACATGTGATATTAAAAAAAAAAAAAAATGTACAAGTCTATGTTACAAAAAAATAATAATAAAAAAAAAGTGTACATGTCATGTTTTCATGTAGCTATTGTTCTATATACCCAGGTAACTATTTTGGTAACTATTTGAATGATATCCTGTATAATAAATGTAAGGATAAATGTTTAAACTATAAATCCTATAATACAAATATATTGTTATATTGAATTTACTATAGAAGTATTGGTAACAAAGTTTTGTAATGGATCTCTTGGTGGTTTTTGGCCAGTTGCTCTTGTTGGGTTCATACTCATCTTGGTCAAGCATCCAGCCCAAAAGTAAATCTAAAACCTAGAAATGTTTAATTTGGTGGGTTTCAGTCCCATGAGCCTAGACTCTTAACATTCAAAATTCCATAGGTTGAGAATGCCATAGCCCAAGGTCACAGTGAGAGAAACTAAAATTGTCAAATGGGTCAAGTGGCCTCAGCCCGCCCCTCAAATAAAGGGCTTAACCCATGTTTAAATCCTCGTTCAATTCATGGATATAATTCAAATATTATGCTTTCAAATTTGATATATATATATATATTTTTTTTTTGGGACTTTGAGAAGTCCTGCACCATAATGATTATGAATTTTCAAACATTCTGAAAGAATTTGCATTGATTCAAAGATAACATCTGGGGGTACTCATTTTGTGATTCAAAGAGTTGATGGTTGTGTTTCTCTTGTTGAAGGTAATGTGACATTAATTTTTAAGTGAGTGTGCGCATGCATGTTATATCCCTACCTAGTTTTAGGGTATTTGTTAATCAATTTTTAGTCTTCCTAAAGGAATCCGAGGATTTGATACAAACTATGCCTTGAAATGAAAGACATTTATGTTCTGTCTACGAATAAGGAAACTATAAGTAATGCACTATGAATATCATTAAAAGTTTGATAATGGTTTAAAATAAATGTTAGCGTAATGATTATTCATAAACTTGTTGAAGTACAGTAGTCTTTGACTTGAAGTTTAAGAGAAGCTAAGCTTATAATAATTAACTTTGTGGAAGATTAATCTTATTTTATTAGATTCAGATTTAAAAATGAGCAATTGATCAGAAGTAGAGAGACCTTCATCTTCTTCTGCAGCTTTGGTTAATTAATATTATATTACAGAAGAGATAATACATTTGTCTCTACTGTTGAGCTCTTCCCTTCTCATTATATCACTAACTTAACTTTCCTTCAAAATTAATGGGAGATAATATTTTGTATATATATATATATATATAATTAATATGATGTTTTCTTATAGCTTTTCAAGAAAAACGTCAACAACTTACATTATTTTGAAGTTGATAATGATTATGATTCATTTTCATGCATGCTTGTGTTTTTCCCACATGGACTTGTGTCATTATGTTAACCACAAAGACAACCAAATCCACATATCATGAAAATTAGAGAGTGAAGAAGTACACTTTGTAGATTGTTGGATTATTATAAGTTTTAATAAGGCGATTGAATAAGGTGATTGAATAGATCTGATATGTAATCTCAATCTAGTTTCGTGTTGTAATTAAGTTTTTACTAATTAACATTTTTTACAAGGTCTTGGAAAGAAGATATTTTGATATGAGATGGACAGGGACAAGGAAATGGTGTGGTAGACAAAATATATAAAATAGGAAACAAGATCAAAAGATCAATTACAGAGGGAACCATGAAAACTTAATTAGTCAGGGACCTCCATGGCTCCATATGACCATATTTTTCTGCTGCATATTCATCACAGCCTTCTATTTTTCTTTTGTTTTTCTGCAACAACAACTTAATTAATCACCAGTCTACAGTTGTCCCACCAGGCATGGTTGGACCCACTGTCCTTGTCAGAACACTAAAAGGAACCTTGTCAAATTAGTCAGCAGAGTTTTGGCTGGCCCACTTTGACTAATCAGTAATCACCTCTCTCAAACTCAGATTGCTTGCAGAATTTCTTTTCTAATTAATGAAACAGCAAATCCAATTGAAAGAGAGATGGGCATATGGAAGACGATGATGCATTTTCTAATCTTTGTATTTGGGGGAAGTGAATGGTAGCGAATTCAGATCCTTTGCTGTTCAAATTTTTATCCCAATCTTAAACGCTTTAAGATAATACACTTTAAATCTCAAACATGGGTTACAGATGTCAAAAATCTATTGAAATCAATACAAAGATCAGCTCAGCTGAGAATCTTAATCTGAATGGTAATTGAGCTCCCCTGGAAAGGGAGCCAAACAAGGTCCCACACAGAGCAACATTACTAATCCATTGCAGGTTTTTTTTTTTTTCAAGAGAGAGTGTGGGAGATCATTACATTGGAGAAAAGCCATAGAATATTCATGACTTTTGCAGAATTTTTTTTATT
Organism: Acer negundo; assembly: GCA_035582765.1. Taxonomy (NCBI): domain Eukaryota; kingdom Viridiplantae; phylum Streptophyta; class Magnoliopsida; order Sapindales; family Sapindaceae; genus Acer; species Acer negundo. The sequence continues at coordinate 17,432,020 of CM069243.1, forward strand.
ATATGGTTGGAATCCCAAAGGCATCTGAATTATGTGCTTGACCAACAATGTTTTATTTTACACTTCCAACAACTACTTGTCTTCCTGGTTGTCCTTCAACCTTTTCAATTTCACTTTCTGTAAAATTTGAAACCATAAAGTGTTAAAAAAGTATTTATGTTTTCATGAATTCCAGAAGGGGTCATTAACCTGATAATTATAATGTTGGATTCAAAAGAAGAAAAAAAAAAAACCATAATGTTGTCCAAATGAGATTGTCTCCAAAAGTTGTTTTTAGGCCAAATTTTTTGGAAATCTCTCTCAATCTCTCATTGAAGGAGAGGTTCCTGGATTATATAATGCTATGTTTGGGAAGCAGACATGGAGGGCATATGAAGAGGATATGAAATAAGTGCTTCCCAGAAAAGCTGATCATGGGACCACCAACATGCAGCCATTTTGGAAAAGGGGAAGATGATGATGATGATTAGACTCTGCTTCTCAACATAGTCGATATCCTTTCATGTTTTTGTTTTTTTTGTTTTTTTTTTTTTTTTTGAGGTTTTGTAGAATGCTTTCTTGCAAGCCAAACAAACTCCTCAGATGAAGAAGAAGAAGAAGCTTTAATTTCTTCTTTCCCTTAAATCTTTAAGAGCAAAATAATCGATTCTACCATGTGACAAATGATTGCGAGAGTTTTTCAGAATTATGATTCATGCACAGCACACCCACATTTCAACTTGCTCATGATCATCTTTGTTTTTGAATCTAACAACGATTGGATCAAGTAGATCTTTCAGGATCTAACATGAACAAGAACAACCACTACAAACACGATTTGGAATTTGAATAAAAAGACTTAATTCATTGGTTTAACATGTTCTCTAGTAGAAATTGTCTGAATTCTGAATATGCACCACCTCAAAAAACTGGCCAGAGTTTCTCAATTAATTAACCTGACTCTGAAATTGTTCTGTATGATATATATTTATATATATATATATATATATAACATCATGTAAACGCTGCACTTGTTGACTCAAATTAATGCTGCTTATCCATAATTATTTCTTAACAAGCTTTATAACAAGAGAATTGTATGAAATTAAGAGTCGATCGAATTCATTAATCAACTAGTTAAGAGCTTTAAGACTTTTACCGGGATATAAAATGTAAATTTGAAGCATGCATGGTGAACATATGTGGGCTAAGTTGGCCAAGAAAATGTCCCAAAAAAGGGGAACATGACTACATGAGTCTTTAAGGAAACCACAACATCAACTGCTAGCTAGTCAAGTCCTTATCTTACTAATACTTGAATTGATCCACATGATCTTCATCTCTATCTCACAATATCAATCACTATTTAAATCCGTTTTTTCTTTTTCTTTTTCTTTTCTTGTTCTGTATACCACGTTACCACCTAAGGTCCACCTAAGTTAACTACCGCTCACGTTAAGTTCTCTTTTGTTTTCATCATTTATCATTTAATAGGTCTAAAATATGAGATTCATTCGGTCATTTTCTCTATAAAGATATATTTGGTTTAAAATATTTTAAAATGGTTGAAGGAGGTATATATTTTTACTTGCCCTACTCAATTTACAGTATTATTTCACATCCGCATGCCCATTTATTAATCACTCGGATTTTCCATAATTGGTAATGAGTTATCTAATAATTTCGAGTTAATTAAAGATATACATAAATATAATGAAGGGTCAACACAACAATACGAACTAATTAAATATTATAATGATGTGTTTGACTTAATCAACTGTATTAACTGTCCAAACGGTTCCAATCAGCCAAAAAGGGTAGATGTACGTCAGATGTGTGTGGGGTGTGATGGAATCTCAATTCTCATCAACTTTTTCAATGGTCCAAATCGAATTCTATGTTTTGATCTTTCTTCAAAATTCAAACCTGCATTTCCATGGTGGAGGAGCCCATGCACATGGGGACATGGGGAGTTTTGTTTTGTTCTGAAAAAAAATTCTATGTTGAAAATTAACTACCATGATTTGATAGCCCAATATTAGGTTTTCAATATTCTATTTCTTCAGGTTTGTGTTAGAACATGGTGGGGTCTTTTCACATTGATCATGTAAAATCAATCCATTAATTTTGAATTTTTATTTTTTTTTATTTTTTTTTTATTATATACGGTTTGTGTAGTACGGTTTAAATAAAATATTGTCGGGTTTGAATGAATATTTTTGTAGAAATAAAACACCACTTTTAAGAGGTTGTGTCAACGTGTATTGCTTGATTAGTTCAATAAACAAATTAAATATTACTTGTTTATATACGATCCTAATTTAATTGGTTCTTTTGATAGTAGTTAATTAAATTGTAAATTGAAAGTTGCACTGAGTTTAATAAAAAGATCGGCCGTTCCTCATGGATCTGGCCAGATCTAGGGTGGTTCCTCCTCCAGCAGCCAATGGTCTCCTCCGATCGGTGTAGAGAAATTTTGGATTTGATTTCGTTTTCTTGTTTAGTTAGTCGCCTGAGGGTGAAATTTCAGTCCTCCTTGTGAGGTTTTGTTGTTTTTGGTAATTTTGTTTAGTTTTCAGTCCTCTTTATGAGGTTTTGTCCCTCCTAGGGAGGGTGTTCTATCCCCGTTGTGGGAGTTATAGTCTGACTATGCCTAAATGGCTAATCTCGTTGGTCCCAGTTGTTGTAACTGTCTAGATCTATGATCCAGGTGATGTAACCGCGTTGTTTCTTCCAATCAAAAAAAAAAAAAAAAAAAGCACTGAGTTTAATAAAAACCTAGAAATTAATATAGAATAGATAAAACTAGGGGTGGGGACCCAAACCGCCAAACCGATCAATCCACACAAACCGATCAATTTAAACGGGTTGGTTTGGTTTTGGTTGGTTTATGGGTTGTGTTTTATCAACTTGCATAACCCAACTCAAACCATTACATACTTATATACATATAAATATTAAATTATCATATACAAAAATTAAAGTTAACCTAATTTTATATTATATTTATTTCCAAGGTTACCGGTCTCTATTTATTCTTAAAGTTATTTCATCTCATCCAAAGTAACTATTTTTTATTGTTTTGTACAAAAACTTATTAAACAATACAGTTTAGTTTATTTATTTATTTATTTATTTTATAAGTTTTATGTGTTCCAACTCAAACCATTACATACTTATATACATATAAATATTAAATTATCATATACAAAAATTAAAGTTAACCTAATTTTATATTATATTTATTTCCAAGGTTACCGGTCTCTATTTATTCTTAAAGTTATTTCATCTCATCCAAAGTAACTATTTTTTATTGTTTTGTACAAAAACTTATTAAACAATACAGTTTAGTTTATTTATTTATTTATTTATTTTATAAGTTTTATGTGTTCTACGGATTTTTTTTAACAATTATTGTTACGCACTTTGGTTAAATTTAGTATTATTATTTATATTATTGATAATGAGTTTAACTATTTGTATGGATATTATTATATTTGTTCAAATAAAAAATATATAATTATTTTCTTACACTGCCAAACCAAACCAAACCGAACCGATTTTTATTGGTTCGGTTTGGTTTGGTTTGGTTTAATATTATACAGCAAAGCCCTCTAAACTGATATTCTTGGGACCCATCATTGAGTATTAATTTAGAAGGGTTATTACCGATTTTTATTGGTTCGGTTCGGTTTAATATTATATAGTAGAACCCTTTAAACTAATATTCTTAGGACCCATCATTGAGTATTAATTTAGAGGGGTTATTAATTTGAAGGGTTTTAAATTGTAAAGTGTTATTTTGTCTTAGAAAATGTGTGGAAGTCGGTTTTCTTATTTAGGGAAGGTTCCTTTTCGAGATTCCTTGTTTAGTCGGTTTTCTTCTTCAGTTTTTTCTGAATTCTTTGTTTATGAAAGATTTATTAAAAAAAATTTCAATTCCTTTTAAGAATGTGATTACTTAGTGACCAAGGATACTCATCCTATAAATAATGAGGCTTATTTTTTGGTTGTATATAACAAGAGAGATCTCATGATATACTTAAAAAATTTATTCCTAACGGCTCTTAAAAGTCCTTTCTTTTCTATCTTCTTGGTTATAACAAAAGGACAATTCAAAAGATAAATGATGAAGTCAAAAATATCAAACATGGTGGCCTTATGCAAATTAGCATATTGAAGTACTTTTCTAGTTCTTGATCATTATGTAATATATTTTGTAATTTTATGGAATTATTAATTTATGCGACAATCGGGACCGAAATTTTACACTAGGTTTTAAAAGGAAATTATTAATTATTACGATAGAGGGGTTTATTAATTTTTTACATTGGCCCGAATCGAGATTATGATTTTTTATTAATTTAGAGAGGATATTAATTTATAGGAGATTAATTTACAGGTGTTCTACTATAATTGGTTTGGTTTGAGTTGTAAAAAAATAACCCGATTAAATAATGGTTTGGTTTGGTTTGGGTATCATCAAACCCAACCCAAACCAACCCATGTTGACATTTAGATAACTATTAATTCGAGATCAGGTATTTTTTAAAAAACTTTCGTTAATGGTAGGATTCGAGCTGCTGACCTAGTAGTATTTGTCCAAACCCCAAATTTGTCCATTTACCAGTTGAGTTATGCCCATGATAGGTATTTAATTGTTGACATTAAAAAAAACTGATCTCCATTATTAGCCATATTAAAGTGATGATCGATTAATTATCTTTTTTTCCACCCTTTTTTTCAGGCTTTTTCATGAAGAAACTTTGGATCTTAAAAAGGTTATAGTTGAAGTCAACTGACTATCAAAGGCACTATCAAAGGCAAGCATGCCGACTACCCACCGTTTTTTTTTAAAAAAAAAATTAATTAATTGATTAAACAATACTTTTCACTGTCGGCATGCATTAGTCACGAAGGAAACCAAAAAAAAAAAAAAAAAAAAACAAATAATGCATGCAATAATATCTAAGAAAATGAAGAATATTAGATCAATTTTTAATTCATTAAATTTACAAAATTAATTCTCACAGATACAAAATATCAAAACTTAACTAATATATGAGTTACTATCAATTTTTTTTTTAATAGGTGTAGCAGTACATACTTAAAATATTGATAAGCTAATTAAACCGTTAAACAATATCGGATGGTGAACGTTCTATGATAACAATCTTGTTTATACAAAACTTTTGTCTCCCATACATGTAATCCGATAGTGATAAAGTAAAAAAGACTTGGTTTAATTACATGCATGAATGAGTGGATAGTTCAATTAAAATAATCTCATGTTTATTATTACTTTTTCGTTAAAAAAGAAAAAGAAAAAGCTTTGAATAACTTTCATGACTTGAAAGGGAAAGAAGACGAAGAAGAAAATTAAATTAATTCTTAAGACATATAGATAAAGTTAAGCAACTTTTTTCCATATTCAGTCACAAAAGCTAACACTTGCTCAGTCCAAAAAAAGAAAGTCACCACCATGCATGAGTCATGACTCTAGTTTTATCACTTTTACCTATAATGCTCTCAAGTCTCCATGAAACCCCATCAAATTAGGCTTTTATACATCCACCAACCTAAACACTCTGCTGGTGGCGGTGCACCTGCACCTGTCATCGATCGGTGTTAGAAAAGCTAGAGTAAAGTACTCCATATCGTGCAAAAAACACATCTATCTATTTAGAATCCCGTACGAAAAAAATATATACAGAATCTCGTACCTCATACTCGATCGTGTTGTATATATATATATATAAACAGACGGATAAATGATCGAAGGACAATAGTGGGTCTGTCATCTTCCACCACAAAATGCAAATTAAAGTGAGCTAGCAATATCGGAGCATCACTTGCTTGAAGAAACTGCCAACCACTCTTGGACAAATAACTTTTATCGTGTGGTAATGGAATCTCATACCATGGCACTGTGATATGATGAATAATATAAAAATTAAATATTATCATTGTTTTTTATTTTTATTTTATTTTATTTAAGTTATTATATTTTTTGCATTGATTTTAGAGAACGTTTTTAAATTTAAATAAACCAATTTTTTTTTATAATCTATTTTATATATCATTTATGTGAATTTTTTTTTGAATTATTACAATTTAGGGGTTGGGTATGATTCTCGAACCGTAACCTCGTTGACACGGGTGTAAAATGCATATACCATCAAGGAACTTAATATCGGTATCAATATCGGGCTTCTAAATTTACAGATATTTAGGAGATATTATCAATATCGGTGGATATTCTGTCAAAAATTAAAAAGATGATGGATATTTACATTTAAAATTATATTTTTTTTGAGAAATTTTAGAACAAGCTTAAACAAATAATTATACATCAAATGAATCATATTGCAATGATAAATTAGCATAGTTATGAGTTTATTATAAATTATAACATAGATAAATTATGTATACAATTTTTAAAATTGAGTATTTAATAGAATAATATTTTGTTTTATTTTTACAATATTACATACAATATAAAGAGATTAAATATTTAATAAACAAAAAGTATCATTAATATATATATAGTTCCACACTTCCAATATTCTATCATAAATTATAATTCATACATAATAATACTTTGCGTGTCTGAAATTTAAAACCAAAATGAATTCCTTACTGGTTCAAATACATATACATAAGATACATTTCTATCTTGATTCGAACAATAATTTTCCTAAGAAAACGTGATTGCATAGTTTTCAATGTAGTTATTAATATGTCACACGTATGTTGCTTGATCTCTTCCAACTGATCCATGAATTGGGTGGTTTGGATTTACCCAACTTGGTGGATATTGTTGATCTGCATGCATAGGTATTGCATATAGCATTTGTGGAGAAAGATAATCAAATATATTGTTGCCGCCATAACTACCATAATATGGTATATGAGAGCCTGACATTGTCTGCGGATCACCCAAAGAACTATTTTCTATGTCTATACTCATTGAGGAGAGAGTCATAATAAAATAATCTTCATCAATTTGACTTGTTCCTCCATGTTATCTACCACGATTTTGATCAAAATTACCTGCATGAGCATCTCCACCTGCCGCACTAGCATTCTAACTTATTGCATCAGCATTCCAACCTCCAGCACGAACATCCCAACTTGTTGCACCAGCATTCCAACCTCTTGCACCAGAATCTCAATCTCTTGCCTCTTCCCCACCATCCCCATCATCTCCATCATATTTTCCTCTACTATTTACATCAGAGGTATGTTGGTTATCGGAAGAGCTGGTAATAATAACTTCACGATCTACACCAACTTTTTATCTAATCACTTGTTCAACATTTATTCCCATGTCTTGAGCATGAGAAGTAATATGTGAATCAGGATTTCCCTCATCATCATCATCTAAGGAGGCAGGTCTAACCCAGTTAAAAATAAGATTCTCATTATCATCTCCTGCTTCAGCAGCTACTTGAAGTAAATCCATAAAATCAGTTTCATTTACTTTATCTTTTTCAACTGTCATATCCCTAAGTTTCAACTTCATATTATAATAACAATAACAAGTTGTTCAAGCTTAAAATAGGTAAGACGATTCCTTTGTTTTGTGTGAATTAAAGCAAATGTGGTTACAATTTTACATTTGTATTCAAGCTTACACATTTGAGTCAAACAATTTTTTTTTTCTTCAGATTGCTTTTACAAAATTTTACACATCCACTCTTTGGTTCTTTATCCAATTTTACTTCAAGTCTTCAATAATTTTACTATTGACTATTATGTTGGAAATTTTTATAAATTTGTTAATGCTTCTTCTAAAATAATTTTCAATCTAAATTATTTTAATAATTTTAGGATTAAAAAAAATATTTTAATAATATGCAAAATTTCCATGGACTTTCGGGGTAAAATTCGTGAAATTTCGGAAATTTCGGGAATATCAGGAGATTTTTACGGATATTTCGAAATCGGTCGGATATTCTGTAAGATATTGGATATTTGCATGTTTCGATATCGATCCTTTCAAAATACGAATATATCGGTGGATATTTCGGTATATCTATCGATTTTAAGTCCCTTGTATATCATATATTGAATCAATCTCATCGATCACTTTCAATTTTTATTTTTATTTTTAGATTAAAACACTTAAAAGAATTTCTATAGAAACTTATTTTATATACAAATGCGCCGGTGGACAATGACTGCATGGGTCGGGAGTTTTTTTTTTTCGTGGTTGGGGATTTGTTCCCGATGTTTTTGTGGCTGGTTTAGCATGTGCTATATATTTTTTTTTTCTTCTTTTATTATTTATATAGTTCTGGATACTGCCCAGGGGTTTTTCAGCAAAAAATATTTTATATACAGATGATTTTACAATAAAAATATGTTTACTTATAATTGAAATACTACCGAATTTATTTTAATACTCTTTTTTCTTTACGGAACTTTTTTTTTTTTTTGAAATAATTATTTCTTTACGGAACTTTAAATCTCTTTTCTTTTCTCTTCATTACAATCTTTCTAATATAAATATATCAGTAATAATATTAGATAGTCCAACATATGAATTATGAGATAATATTGTATTTATAACGTCAATTAATAATGCAATAACACATCTTCAAGTGGGATATAATTTTTTTTTTTTTTTTTTTAACGGCAAAGTTTTATTCAAGATTCAAGCAAGGCAACAACAACACAAACAAAGAGACAAAGGGCCAATAGAAACCAACGCCTGACCAAAAACCAAACTCAACAAAGCAGACCAGAGTAGACACCTGACCACAAAACAGGACATGAACAACAAAAGAATGCCCCCAACTCTACCAGACCCTTACTTCGCTAAGAAACCCAATATAGGTATACAGACCGGGAAGTCTAGCATTATTATAAATGCAACAACAGAATTATAAATTTTCCCTATAATCAGTTAACCTTCGAATTATACTCGAAATGTCATAATTAAAAGAGATACTAAACTAGTTGTTAATGTACGTATCAAAATGAGAATATGACGCAGCGGAGTACGGTGAAAATAAGAATGATCGCTCCGTTGAACCTGAGGCACACTCAAAAGAACCTTAACGTTACGACTGGTAGTTACCCAAGCATGGACCGCCATACAAGGACAATCATTCCCTAATATTTGTTAGAAAATTGTGCTCTCAAATCCTCAAAGAGAATATCGAATCCATGACAGATAGATGTTCCAAAGGAACGATTTTATTAAAATCAATAAAAAATTACAAAATAAATTAGAATTCTCCAGAATTCGAGATTCCTAACTTGATTGAAAAGAAAAGATCAAAACTACCCAAATCATCTAGGATTCAAGATCAAAGCTCAAAACTACGCAAATCGTCTAGAATTCAAGATCCCTAAATTGATTAAAATAAAATAAAAAATGTCAAAATTACCTAAAAGGTAATTGAGTTATTGTCAAAAACTACTGAAAAGGAATTACAAAATAAATCCTACTAGAATTAAAATTAACATGAATGAGGACAAAATGAAAAATATGTGATAATTACAACTTACAAGAGGTGGAATTCCATTATATAGCTAGTGTGACATTTTTGTACAACTAACAAGTTGAAGGATTGAGTAAAAGCTAGCTATTCTATGTCGACCCAACTCTATCAATAGGTGCGTTATCGGGACAAAACCTATCACAATCAAATCTTCTTTGGAAAAGTATTAAAAAAAAAAAAAAAGCAAGAAAGAATTTAGTTAACGGGCCATAGTTTTTTGTGCAAAACAATAAACCATAATATTATATTTTTATCTAAACATTTATCAAATTGTTCAAATGATATTTATAAGGTATTTCGTAATTATTATATCGATCATAAGATGATATGTTAAATAATATGATAGTATCACTTTATAATACGTATTACTTAAACATATAATTTATTAATTTATAAAAACTTTTGGACTATATAACATATATTACTCAAATTAATAATATTTTTTAATGGAAATTATTTGTGATTTAGGTTTTGTTAGCGTGTGCGAAATTGAAGGATGGTAAGTGATAATAACATGTTACGTAAATGAAATGCAAAGTATATTATCCCTTAATATATGGGAACAATATTGTCAATGCGGCAAACACATGCATGTTCACTTGTTGTCTTCCCAATAATTGTTGCCTTTGTCCACCACATCTCCCTGTAATTGCTCAACCATTTATTCATTATAGGTCATGGTTTCCCACCCCATCGCTTATGTTCAGGTCACACGCCTTCCCGGCCCTCGGAAAATTCGATTTTTTCGATAGACTTTTATATAATATTTACAATGTTATATATATATATATATATATATATATATCACCTATAAATATAGCAACTCAAAATTTAGCTAAAATTAAAATTATGCTATCAATAATTAATTTATACATTTCAATATCGATAGTGTTAATATGTGTCCGGATAACAATAATTTTATTTCTATTAAAAGAAATAAAAACATTATATTTATTATAATAAGACATATATAATTGATTATTCTTAAAAGAAAAAAAAACGTGATTAATTAGTAACCTAATTAACATTGATGATCAATTTAATTAGAGTGAGAAAATGTCATTTATTGATGATTATTGAAAACTGTTTTGATAAGAAATAAAATAGAAACATTAACATCAAGGTGCTGAAATTTAGTCAACAGTTAGCTTGATAGGAACTACACACTTCGAGCAAAAAGTCAAAAAGAAACCAACCGACTTTGTAACTGATATAATTTTGAAGGCAAACGACACTAGGCTTTCAATTCGGTCAGACAAGACCACCTTTAATGTGTTCTAACTTTACTAGACAACACATGGGCATATCATAACATGCAGGTCTTTCTCTGTTCAGGTCGATCGTCTTTCTCTGTTCAGGTCGATCCTTATAAATCTTCTACAAGGCTGTTACATAACTTTGGTTATGATATGAATAATATGATTCCTCAAAATAACAAAGCAGCAACATCCATTCACCTGAGGCCACGTGTCTTCTTAGGGTGATGACCGATGATCAATCATATATGATATATCTAACGCTGGAAGATATAAACAGGCTTTGGTAGGAAATAAAAAACGAGTGTATCTGATTTTGCACCCAACGTGGGAAGTGAAGGGTAGTTTTGGTACGATAAAAATAGTAAATATAATTAAAGGAATGTTATCTATTTTTCCCATTTGTCTTTCTCACTCATTACTTGACACGTATATATTTTTTTATTTAATAAAATGCTCTCACTTTTTGCTGCAAACTTATTTACGTTTTCACCCTTTATTAATTAAATAATAGAAGCAGCCATCATAAGTAAATACATAAACAAACTTTACAACAAAAAGTGAGAGTTTTTTATTAAATGAAGAAAGTATATACATGTCAAACAATGAGTGTAAAAGGCAAATGAGAAAGGTAGATAGCATTCCCCATATAATTAATGTTCGTTCGTTAATCGTTACATTATCTAGAAAATTATACCCACTTTTAGTTTCATAATTCTATCCGAACTTTATAGGATTTAATGGTTAAGATCTGTTGTTTTTAAGGATAATACTTTGGTGCTAACCGGTCAACACCCAAAATATTAACCTAGTGATGTGGTCGAATTAAACTGTAACATATGTCCTTTTTTTCTTTCACTCATTCCAAGATTTCTTGTATACATCATTGGGTACGTATTTTGGATGATGATCGGTCAACACCCAAGTATTATCCTTAAATTATACCCACTTTTATTATTGAAACTTGATTCCTAACGGATTTTAGTGAATTCTATTAATTACAAATTGGGAATTAAGTATCTTTCTCAATTTGTAAATACACCATAATCGTGATCATCTAATAACATGAAAATCCATTGGTTGGTTGAACAAAATTTTGAGGTAACATTAGACAAAAACAACCAAAAAAGAAGAGAAAAACAAAAACACAATGACCTAGAATTATATATATATATATATATATATATATATATATATTATAGTATATTTTGAAGAGCATGGAGCATATATGGTATCCAAGCAAGTTATGGGACTTATTTTAATTTGATGGATGATAATATTTGCATTGGGAAATGAAGGAAATAAATGGAAATAGGTCGGGCGTTGGCAGGACTGGGATGTGGTAGTGACAGATCTCATCTTCAATAAGGCTTGCCTCAACAGACATGAATGACCATTTTTACTATTTTTATTTCTCTTCTGTGTATATATAGCTGCTTGCTGCAGCGACTTATTGGTATGTAATTATTATCCACTCACATAAAGTTTATATATATTTTTATCTTCACTTGTATGATTTTTAATATAAATCTTACCAGAATATCATCAGAAACCAGCTAGGTGAGGTATGGTGCAATGCCAGAGTCTGATTTTTCTGTGAATATGTTCCCTTCGATTAATTTCTTTTCCTTTCTAATGTGTCATGGTTCATGGATAGTGAGTGAATGAATCTCCTCTTTCACGTCAGTAACCCCGTTCCTATCGTAATAGAAAATGACTAATTTACTATATACAAATATAGATACCTTTTTTTTTTTTTTTTTTCATTTTTGTTCAATTCTACATGATTTAAGTCACTGGAATTTCATGATTGTGATAGGTGGGTGATTAATTACTTCTTACACTTGATCTGTAATCATTTAACGTTGTTGCAAGTTGAAATTTTTTCATCAAAAACAAGTCTTGGGGTTGAAAATTATACAATAAACCACTCAAATTTATGAGCTCTAGACTAATCAGAGTTTAGTTTTTCAATTAATTAACATATAGCAAAGAAGAATATCCAAAATGTATAAGCTATGATTCTAAACACTCAAAAGCATAAAAAATTACACACACATACACAGCACAGGCACACTTGGGAGCACTCACACATAACAAACAAACACAAAAAACATGGTTTAAATGCGCATGCAAGCATGCACAAGGAACAAAATTTGTTTATTATTAGCTCAATCCCCTATTAAGCAATTGTAATTATGAGTTTATAATCTCTAAACATAGGGAGTGGGCTGGAAGTATATATAGATTATAGACAGACAAAAAATGAAAAGAAAAAATAAATAAATTCACATATAATATATATAGTAAGCTAGAACAGCTAGAAAGGCCAATTTTGGGGATTGGAGTTGTTTAAATATTTTATATCAAAAACATTAAATTAACAACATGGGTTCAGTTCCTGCAATCCTAGCAACTGAAGGTATGATGAATAAACAAAATACATGAACAAGTTTAATTAGATTCAATAGGTAAAAAAATAATAAATAAATAAATAAAAACCCATATAAAGTATAAGAAATTAGCAAATGGGTTTGGCTTAAAATTGACATAACAATTGTGGATTTTTATCTTTATTTTATTTTTTTTGTGTGAGTGATTGGTGGAGAGGAGAAAAAAAAATTGGTATAAAACAGAAGAATGGGTCTGGGGACAGCATGCTTGGAGTGGTGGGTGAAATAAAACCTACAATGTTTCCTATGCAAAGAACAAGTGTGTGTAGCAAGGGAACAAGCTGATAAACCACAACCCACTTATGTTTCTAATCAATCATCAATGCACAATACTCTATATCTATGTTTGTTTTTTTTTTTTTTTTTTTTTTTTTTTTTTAAATTTATATATGCCCTAGCTCCCCATACTTACTTGCTCAGGAATTTATATGTGTTTTTATTGTGTAATGCCCATGTCAGAAAAGATTAAAGAATTCTACCCATCAAAGTATGTCCATATTTGATCTTTTCCACTGTTGAAAAGATAAGTGCTAGCTTTGTCTTTAGATCTAAAAGTTTTTGGGTTAACACATAATGGGAACACCATATTAGTCAACAACAACTAGCTTTTTCACTAATGGGATTATTAATTAAGTGAAAGAAGAAGAAGTAAAAAAAAAAAAAAATGGGAACCAAAAGATTCTGCCACCTTCCCAAACATTGAGGAATATATCCTAATTGTCCTTTCTTTATATATATACCCAATTTTTTCATTAATGTATGTGTGAACTTGCATAAGAAAATTATATTTTGGGTGGTTGAGAAAATGTACTTCAATCAATTACATAATTAAGTCAATGATATATAGAGACTAGAAAACTTTTTGAATCTGATAGTGATTTTCTAAGAAATATACATACCGACTATAAAACTTTTTGAATCTGATAAAAACAAAAACATAGCGAAATGAACTGCTACAAATTCGCTCAAAATGCAACTTACACTACAAGTTAAAAAAAATTGATATTTATGTTAAAAGTAGATACAGATATGTTGGGATTAATATATAGAAAAGGAGCACACAACATGATGTGTGTATAGACTATAGAAGATAAACATGATGTGTTTATGGATAAGTACAGCAAAAATATAAATGAACTAATTAGAAGAAAAGAATTGCACCTCCATTGGAATACTAATTGAATTTCTTCTTAGATAAAGAAAAACAGAGTAAGATTTTTTCAAAGGAAAAAAAAAAAAAAAAAAAAAAAACCAGAGCAACTAAGAAAGGGCAAAAATAGTAATAAAGAGGTAGGATAATAAAAAAAAAAAACATAGAAGAAATAGTCCACGCGCGCCAACAATAGGTGTATAGCGGTTGAGTTGAGTTGGGTTGGGTTGCAAGCGTGCTTGAGGAAGCACTCACGTGTGACAAGGTTTTATAAATAAGCATAAAGAGACACACACCCACTATAGTCTATAGAGAGAAGTTGTAGCGGTCAATCAAACAAAAAAAAAAAAAAACAACAACAGGGTCTCTCTCAACTCTCTACTCTCTAGTTGATACTTGTTGTATTCTTCTGTCACTCTTTTCTCAGTAGTGTAAGTGGTTGGTTTGGAGAACAGAGCACTCACTGCTACTGGAACTGGAGGAGGGAGATTGAAAAGAAAAAAAATTGTTCTTGTTTAGTTTTGAGTAGTTTGTTTATATATAATTTGTGTAACAAAAGCAAAATTGAAAAAAAAAAAAAAAAGTTAACATTTTGAGAGGGATCAAATGGAGATAGAGACTCAAGTACTTCAGCAGTCTAAGTTTAAGAGGATTTGTGTCTTTTGTGGGAGTAGCCAAGGCAAGAAGAGTAGCTATCAAGATGCTGCTATTGAGCTTGGCAATGAATTGGTATATACAACTTTTTTATATGTTTTTTTTTTCTTCTTTTGGTTTCTTTGATTACTACTTTCATGGGTTTTGCCTTGGAAAATATTTCAACTTTCATGTTTGTGTTTATTGTTGGGTGATGAGGCTATTGTGTTTACAACATATTTGTTAAATTGGTTCATGAGGTTTTACATTTTGAAATATGGATTCAGTCCTTCTAACTTAACTTTTCTTCTTTATTACTTGTTTCTATCCTGCATTGCAAATTGCAATGCAAATGTGATCTCTCTCTCTCTCTCTCTCTCTCTCTCTCTCTCTCTCTCTCTAAATGTTATTATTACTAAAAAGAACAATGACATTTGTGTACTGTTCTTTCAACTTGTTTTACTGCAGTTACATGTCCAAGCCATTACCCACCACAAAATATTCCATTTTCTTCCAGAAAAAAGGCTTCTTTTTTTTGGTCTGTTTGAACTGATATAATAATGGTATGTATATATATATATATATATTGCAGGTATCTAGGAACATTGATCTGGTCTATGGAGGTGGTAGCATAGGTTTGATGGGTTTGGTTTCTCAAGCTGTTCATGATGGTGGTCGCCATGTTATTGGGTAAGTCTCTGCTTCTTCTTTTTTCCCTCTTATTCATTCAAGTTTGTCTTAAATCGACAAATCTCCCATAAAGAAATCATTAGAGAGACTAAGAAAAAAAATAAGTGAATTGGGTTTTGTTTGTTTTACTTTTCTGTTTTGTATTACACTATTACAACTGATATTTTTTTTTTGTCATGTTATTGTCTCTCTGCAGAGTTATTCCCAAGACGCTCATGCCTCGAGAGGTATGTCTGCTCTAGCCAGAAAAAGTCTTGAACCTTTTCTTGTTATATTGAAACACACACAAACAAAAAGATATATATATATATATATTGCTCTTTACTTTCCACCATGGATGGATTTTGGAATTTTGTTCACTTCTCTTCTACTAATTCACTTTCTTTGTCTTTGTTTTTTCAAATCATTTTTTATACTCTCTACTTTTCTATGTAATTATCTTGGCTAGTCATTTTTTTGTTCTGTTTTTTCACTGTTCTTTTTTTATCATTTTCTGTTTGTTTCCACATTCTTTATGCTTCTTTGATGATGCTTGAATTTGATAGCCTTATCAAAGATACTACTACTTGCTAGGGATATTTGCTCTACACCTTTTTCATATGTATATTTGAATTTATGTTATTATCTCCTTCATCAATATTTTCCTGTTGTCCTTTTATTTGGCTACAAGAATAACTTGCTATGACTTGCTGAGTTGAAAGTCTTTTGATTACTACCACCATTTCTTCAAAACTCATCATTGCTTCACTGTAGAACTGAAACACTCCAAATTTCAATCTCTTAATTTTTGTTTTCTTTTTCTGTGCCTTTTTGCAGTTAACTGGTGAAACAGTAGGGGAAGTGAAGGCAGTTGCAGGCATGCACCAAAGGAAGGCTGAGATGGCCAAGCATTCAGATGCCTTTATTGCCTTACCAGGTTAGTATAAGTTCTGCCAAAAGTTTGACTATCAAAATTTCTAAGGCAATTCAAGAAAACTTTATTTTACTAGTTTTAGCATGCAAGATTGATCACATTATGTCCATTTGATCCTCTTCATGATTTGCTGAGCTTTATGTTTTGTTTTATCTCTCAGCTCAGTTGCTACTTGTTTGTCAACAAATTAATACCCTTTGCTAATCATTTTTAAAATTTCAATTTGTAATTAGTCTATGCATCTCTACTTGTACTGACAATACATCTAGTGACTGTGTAGTAGTTTACAGAAAGGACTAAGTGTATGTCAAGTTATGATGATATATTACACTGTTTATGGTATTGTTAATGCTGTGAAAGCAACCACATATAGCTTAATTTGTCTCATACTTTCTGTCTGAATCTGAACCCTCCTCTCACAAACCCCAATAAATCATGATTAGAGAGCAACCCTTCAAAACCCTAGTTCTGGACCCATCAACATCTGACACTGAAAATTAGAGCTTCTGTGGGACTCAGCTCTCCTCCTTCTGGGGTGCTAAATATACAATAATTTTTTTTTCCTCTAATGTAGTCTACACCTGTAATGTTACTGAATCAATTTTCACTACCATATTTAGAGTACAGGTCAGTCATAATCACTTTCACCTAACAGGAAATCATGTTCACACCACTTTCAGAGACACACTTTTATTTTATTGTATTTTGTTTTTTTTTTACTCTTGTTTCTTTTTATAGCCGACTTTAAAGACTACTTTGAATCCTGAGTTTGACAATTTTGAAAGATGAGAAGATGTTGCAAGGGTATAGCAGTCATTTTATTATTCATGGTTCTTGTAATTTGATAGTGTATGACTGTATGTGTGTGTGAGAGAGAGAGAGACATAGCATGTTTTGGAGTGTAAGAAAAAGGCATGGGCTAAATGAAGAGTAGTTGAAGTGGACTGTAATAATAGTCCTTACTCCCCAGTCAAAGACATTGAAGTGGACTTCAAATGAGCATAGTTTACAGAAAGTTGAAATCAGTCTCTTTATACTTTAGCACTAAGAAGTTCATGATTATTGTAGTAGGCCTTATGTTTCTTTTTTTTAATGTTTATTTTATTGGGAAATTAGTCAAAGAGTATTCAAAGGGATATCATTGTTTTTTGCCTTTTATAAAGCACAATGCAAACTGTTGTATTTGGATTTTGGTGATACCATGATCATTTCAAATGCAACACAGTGACACATTGTAGTGTGACTATGATCTGTTGATTTTGATTCAAATTAAGATATTGCTAGAGAAGCCTCATGTGGGATGAAATACAGGTGGTTATGGGACACTGGAAGAACTACTTGAAGTGATTACCTGGGCTCAACTTGGAATACATGACAAACCAGTATGGATCTATAACTTTTACTCGATGGATAAACTTTTTAATTGATTTATGGAGCTAATGATGTTAATTATGTTCCTATTTTTTTCAGGTTGGATTGCTTAATGTTGATGGATACTACAATTCCTTGCTCTCATTCATTGACAAAGCTGTGGAAGAGGGATTTATTAGTCCGAGTGCACGCCAAATCATTCTTTCTGCACCAACAGCAAAGGAATTGGTTAAGAAATTGGAGGTATAATGAGAACACATTTTCATGTCTGCTTGTCTTCATCATTACTTAAAATGTCTGCTGGTTGGGATTCCGAATACTACAGTTGAAAAGTCCCTTTTTTTTTAATAACAAAGCAATTCTCTATAGTTTATCTCCTTGGATTGACATTTAAATTTTAGCATTTGTTAAAGAGTGAATAAGACTTTGTCTCTCATACTTACTTTCTTACTTCTTAGGAGTACGTCCCATGCCACGAAAGAGTTGCTTCGAAAATGAATTGGGAGATGGAGCAGCTTGGCTATGCTCAACCATACGATATATCTAGGTGACTTTAGGACTGCAGTATTGAAGATGATGATATATGAACATTCGGAAGATTCTAATTCGAAAATTTTCTAAATTTCTCATGTGTGGGGGGGAGTTCTTTTTGTAAATTTCTGCTATTGACCTCAAAATGTGAAGCTTCAACAATTCCCTATATGTGGAAATTTCGCTTTAGTTCAAGTTGTAACTTGTAAGTACTAGAGGCTTATCAAACATTCCCCTCTATAATGTTAACTAAGTTATATGTTAAAGTTCACCTAATTTCACTTCTCTCTACTACTTTTTCAATAGACTTGATTTACTGATCCTATCGTCTCATCGATTACTTGTATCCTGTATATAAGTGTGTTATGTTTACTGGTTCATATGTAACTCTCTGTGATGAAACTAAAGTTGTTTCAAGGTTTTCAAACCTCAAAAGTCAGTCAAAAGGCTTGGAAAGTGAATTCATGATCATGCATAGATGGAAAAGCAGAACCAACCCTCCAATGAGAAAGCACTGAAGTCTCTCTCATTCTGTCATTCATGAAGAGAAAGAGAGAATGTCTGTGTCATGTAACAAACATGTTATTGTTTTCATTATATTTTCCAAAGTACTTATTTGCTGTTGTTAATGTTTTGAGCAAAGGAAAGCAGACAGGAATATAACCTAAGTGACAAGAGGTGTCTGGAAGGGGACCAGGTGCTTTTGAGTGGAAGAGAAGATGAGTTCATCCCTTCACCGTCCGACAAACTGGACATCGACATGTGTCACAACGGGCATCATGCTGTTGATGATATTATGAGAAAGAGGAGGATCATTTAATTTGACAGACATTTTTTGAAAGATCTATAAAAAAGAATGTGATTGGAATAATATTGTTGAAACATTTAAGAGGGAAAGAAATGAATCTGCTTCTGTCAATCCATTCAGCTTATCAATGTCAAAACCATTCATTTTACTATGCATTCACATTCTTCATATATGAAATTTCAACCAAAGCTTTATTCTTTTCATACTATATATATATATATGCTAGAAATTATCAGGTACAGGATCCTGCATGTTTTTTTCGTACGAAATCATGCACCTGAAACGTCCTCGTATATATACACATATGCCTTCATACACAAGGAAGCTATTCACCAATACTGTATTGTTTATCTTCTGTTTACTATTAAACCCAATTGAATTATATATGCTTAGCAATAGTATACAAACCCAACTGAATTTGGCACCATCAATAAAAGAGGCCACATTAATTACCTCTAATATGAATAATGAATCCTCTCTGGTTCACCTTTTTACTAATTATTTAAATCAAAATTCTAATTCATACTTAGTAGAAACAGAAAAAAAAAAATGATCATATTGCATAATTTGATAATGTTTTCATGTCATGATATATGATCCGAAATTATGGTAGTAATTATGTGTAACACACCACATTTATTTAGTGATTAAGTTACACTCTATGCACAACCTTTGATCATAACTGCATTCATTTATTGATTAAGTTACACTCTATGCATTTATTAATTTTTTGAGTTTGTCTTATATTTACGTTGTACTGTATATTCTTATTAATCAAAAAAAAAAAAAAAAAAAAAAAAAATCCCAGGAAACTCACAGATGCATTGCATCTATCAGTTTATGTTCCAGAGTCATGTTTCTGTAACTGAGAAGGAAAATATCAGTCCCTTTTCTCCACCCAGCATACTTCAAACCACCATAGACATCAAAACCAGCAGACAAGTTACTGCAAAGCAATTTTAATTTTTAAGTGAATTGCAGTTAGTTTACATATATTTAAATATATGGTTAACAAACAGTACATATCAGCTTTTCAATTGTAATCCAAAACTTTGCTCAACTGTAAAGTTAAATTGATTGCAGAGTTACAAATCATGGCAATGGACAACATGTCAGCTTTTCTCATTGTTTGCTTTGTTGGGTTTCTTGCATTTCCAGCTGAGGCAGCAGTGAAGAATTATCAGTTAGATGTATGTCTATAATTTTATTCTTTCACTAATGTAGGCATTTGTTTGATGTATATATTATGTAATCTCTTGTGTTTTTCTTCAATGGGATTCAGATTCAAGTGACGAATGTGAGCAGGCTTTGTCATGCCAAACCAATTGTTACAGTAAATGGAATGTTTCCAGGACCTACTATTTACGCCGGAGAAGGAGATCGAGTTATCTATTCATTGGTAAGTCAATTACCGGTCTGTTTCAATGTGTATTTGAAATGTCAAATGTGCATATTCACACTCACCAGTGACATTTTATATATATGCAGGCATGGCTTGAAGCAATACCGCAATGGTTGGGCTTATGGAATGGCATACATAACACGATGTCCTATCAAGACAGGGCACAGCTACAGTTATGATTTCAATGTGACGGGGCAACGGGGACACTGTTGTGGCATGCACATATTTTGTGGTTGAGAATCTTGTAAAAGCTGATCACCAATCTCCAGGCAGATACTTCATGGCAGCTAGGCCTTTCATGGATATACCTGTTCCTGTCGATAACAAAACTGTTATAGCAATTCTACGGATACAAATAGGAACAAGGATCAGTAAGGTGGCTTTCAATTCCACCATTGAATTGGTGTTGCAGGATTCCATTCTTCTCCATGAAGAGTCACACCTATTTCATCTTCACGGTTACAATTTCTTTGTTGTTGGAAGTGGAATCGGTAACTTTGATCCCAAGAAAGACCCTGCTAAGCTAAATCTGGTTGATCCTCCAGAGAGAAATGCAGTTGGAGTTCCAAAAGGAGGATGGACTGCTATCAGATTCAGAGCTGATAATCCAGGTAACTTCACACACACGCATAGATTCTTCATGTATTCATATTTTATGTATAAATGCTAAATATCCTTTCTTTTGCAGGTGTTTGGTTTATGCGTTGTCATATGGAACTGCACACTATGTGGGGATTGAACATGGCCTTTGTTGTGGAGAATGGGAAGTTAACGGAGGAATCTGTTCTACCACAGCCGAAGGATCTTCCACCCTGCTAAATATGGGGAACAGAGTGACAGAGATTTACTCTTCCTTGAACAAATTAAAGTTATATCATTTTATCCTTTTTTTCACATTTATTGATGTTCTGCAGAAGTTGCAGATGATTCTATTCGGAGGGAACTTCACCAATTCTATGTTTGAGATTGTTTCTAGCAGTACATGAGACCTCAAAAATGTAATAAAAGTGTTTGATCAAGGAAGCTTTAATTTTTACATTATAATTCTGTCATGTTGTTCTCCATAAGTGGCAAAGATGTTTGAAGGGTAATTCATTATACCATGATAATCACAGAAGCACAAACAAAAGACTGCACACATGAAAACTTGCGATCCAAGACAGCATTAATAACACTATAACCCACCTGGTATCATCAAATAAACGCAACTACACAAGCCAAGAGCTTCGCATGCACGCGAGTGAAAGAGAATAAATGATAAATGAAATGAATTACAACTTGAATTCTACATACTACAGCAATTTGATCATTGTTTAAACACAACAAGAGAATCACCTAATTATACAACAGTATGAAAAAACAACAATACAAAGAAATAAGAATACCAAGTTGGTCTAAACTTTTAAAGCTTGATGAATTGCCTCATTAGATTGATTTTGTTCTGCATTAACAATTGATGCCGGTTCCTTTAAATCACGGGACTTTGATTCTTTTGGTTTGCAGGGCTGCTGTGACTTCTTGGTAAAGCCTAATTTTTTGGCAAAAATGTTCCAACTTCTTTTCGTCTTGACAATCTTCTGAAGCTCTTGTTTCATGTTCAAACAATCCTTTTCAAGCTCAGAAACACGCTCCCTAACTTCATTGACATCGTCTACTTGGTCTTTTGAAGGGTCCATTTGACGAGATCTATCATTTTTAGGGACACTAGGATTCTGTGAGCTCTCAAAGTCATCAACAAAGAACCAACCAGAGATTGAAGTACGGAGACGAAGCTGTTCAAAAAAGAGCACTTGGATGATTACACGAAGAGGTAGCCTCTCATTTTGAGCTGCATGAGTGCTGGCTTCCAATGACAGTTTCTGGCAGTCCATGAGTCTGCAGAGTTGCTCTCTCTCAGGATCTGTAATCCAAGGATGTTCCTGAAATTGTAAAATGTGAAAATATGAATTCAATGTGAGCTTCTGATATTTGAATAGACTGATGTCATTGTGAAAAGACAATTCAAGTTCAAGAGACAAGCGGCACATTCACAACTGAATTACCTTCAAGTAAACATCTATTGCGTGATAAACACCATCATCGAGTGGCCTAGCATAATCAGGGATTGCAGCAGCAAGAGCCTCAAATTTTGGGAGCTTCAAATTAACTTCTGGTGCAACCTCAGCAAGATATCCATCCACCAAAGCAGCCACCATTGTCATAGGTGTAAGTGAATCAGATCTACTAGTCATTTGTTGTCCCTCTTCGATTATGCAAGGAGAACAAGACAAAGCTGAAGGCTGGTTTAGTGACATGAAATGATCAAGCATCCTCTGGACACAGTCTATATCATAAAGGGTGTCTGTATGACCTATATTCGGTATGAGAAGATCGACAAGTGAAGCTTGCTCGAACTGAGCTCCAACCCTCTTCTCCAAATTTTCTTTACATGTTGGACTCGCGTGTAAGACCATAGCAGTGTGAAGCAGCCTAAGAAGAAACCTGGTGGATGTAACTTCCTTCTTATTAGGAACCAAGTCAACAATCTCTTCAAGTAAGGCCCTCTGATCATTCTCTGATAAGGCAGGAGTACTAGTCCCTGAGTTAATATGGATCCTATCATTGAAACTCAATTGCCTATTCATCATTGGAAGATATCTCTTCACATAGTATATGATGGATGCAGCGATGCTCTCGAGCTTCATGCTTCTTGATTCAAGGGCTAAAATAAACCGTCTATATAGAGGTAAACTAAGAGTTGACACATCTGCATACCACCAATCATCTCCTATAGGTTTAGGCTTCATAACAGTTGATATTCCATTCCATAACATGCTGTCCTCAGAGTTTTTTGTGTCGTTGCATTCTGAGACAGGCCAATTGAATAGTGTTGGATCTGCACAAGCTTTCATTGCCAGTGAATCAATGCATCTTGAAATAATGTGAAGCTCTTCTGCATATGGTAGAACTTGATCACCGCATGTTTCAAGAGCTTTTAGAGTGTCGGTCCAATTGCTGAAGACATCATTAAGGAAAGCCTCTGTTTGCATAATGAGATTCCCTTCTCCGTAATCATTAGTCATATGTAAGTACTCTGCCGCACATCTAAGACTGACTACATTTAAAGCGGTGATCTCCATTTTAACACCATAGCAAAATTTGGTTATAAGCTCAAAAGCTTTACCTCCACCAGGTACTTCATGGAGTTTTAAAAGACAAACTGATCCATCCAGCTCGCTGCAGGACTCTTCAATGAGCTTCTCTAAAAGTCCACTTCTCGACAGCAATGGAAACTATAGCACCAAAATGGGGAGGAAGATTAGAATTCAGCATCATAAGTTGCAATAGTAAAATCGAATAAACTCAAACTAGACTCATATAAAGGAAATTGCACCTTGTGGAGATGGAAAATCATCTCTCCAACTTCAATTGTGACATCACTAGGAAGTCCAGATGTGCAAAACCTGAAAGCAAAGCATGGAATAAGATCCAATTAAGACACTAATTGCACAATCTGTATGAGCAGAACAAACAAACAAATGCATGCAATAACCTTATTTTGTTGCCTCTGATAACAATTTTGCTCTACTCATTTTCTTTTATATGGCAAGAATCTACATATCTAACAGTTTAAATAAAACATAAAGAATTTAATTTATTAGAAGATCAGGCATTTCTTCGAATATCATGCACCCAAACATGTATACCATGTTGTCAAAATGAGCAATGCAGATTACCACGCACCCAGCAAGCAGCATTGTCCAGAGCTCACAGAACATTAATTCAAAAACATTTTCACATACAGATTACAGACATTGCCTTGACAACAATTAATCACCTCAAAAAACATATTATATTAACGAGAGATAGAGAGAGTTGGATATATATATATATATATATATACCAAGTACGGCCATCGCGATGAAATGCTTCGGATTTTGATCCTAGCTTCATGAGTGCCATTTTTGTGTGAAAAAGGGAGTGAGCAAGCACAAGTGAAGAAGTTTATAGAAACAAAACAAATGGTGATTGTAGTAGTTGATGTGTAGCGAGTCAAAAGCAACAAGTAAAGGAGAGAACCGCGTGCATGGTTGTTCTTGAATCTTGACTGTGAATTGTGATCTACATCTCCTCCATTTTCTCCCACTTTTAATCCACTCACTTCTCACTACATGCTTCTTCTCATTCATTTCATGCACCATTGAACTAAATCAATCATATCTTATTTTTTATTATGCAAATTTAACTGAACTTTATGTAACAATAAAATACTTCAAAAATAAATAAATAAACTTTATATAGCCTCTTTCTTTATGTAATATTATTTTATTTATGGTGGAATTCATTATTTACGTCCTTAAAGTTACAGATCGGCCCAAAGTCTAGATCCAACAGACAAGCTTGAATGATGACACTTGCAGATCGGCCCAAGTTTAATATACAACGATATATTATAAAAATTGTGAATTAATATATTAAAATATATAAATATACTTTGCTTAATTCAGTTTTGAATTCTTAATTTGTATTCAAAAAGCACGTATTAACGATACATTTGTTTATAAGGATAAACTTTAGAGTAAAATTAACCACTTTAAGAGTTTATTATTAATTTTTTAACTGTTATTTAAGAATTTACTATTAACAATTTTTAATTTTTTAAAATAAATATAATTAGAATTTTCAATTTATATATAATATATATATATATACATATATATAAACATGATAAAGTTCATTTTATTGTGATTTCAAACGAGAAGGTTCATTTATTATGATTTGAAAGATTTCCTTTGATATGTTAATATTAAGGGATCACGATTCTCTGCTATACTTATTTTTTTTCTGATTTAAAACACTTGAGAATATGACCTTGTATTTAAATGAAATAAATAAAAGAAATAAATGACGGTCATCGATTACACATGTCAATAAATTTATTTAGGACAAGACAAAAATCAACTCAGCAAAAGATCCAAAAATATTATAACATAATTAATTAAAAAGAAATAATTACCTCGATGACCATCAATTTAGGTCACCGTTATCAAAATAACTATTAGATGAAAAATTAATTTTAAAATAGCCATTTTTGATATACAATGTTATACTAATGACTATTTCATTAAAATCCGTTAACTTTACCGCTAAATAGATGGGCATTTTTTGTAACTTTCGATGATTAGCTTACTCACTCTTAAAAGAGAACATTTTGATGAGCTTGATGATCGACAAAGCTTCTTCACCCATGGCTGCTTTTGCCTTTTGGTGTGTGAATGAATGGATTGCCACCTGTTCTACAACCATAAAATCATCGGCAAGCTATATTTCCAAAATTGAACTCACATTTTTACAACAGTTTCCTAGCTTTGAGTTGTATTATGTCTATAAGAAACCAACCAAAACATATCTAAGACAAGAATCTACCTAGAAAAGAGAGAACATCTCTATTATTTTCTCACTTTTATTTCTTTTCAAAAAAAAAAAAAAAAAAAAAAAAAACACATTCTCCACATCTTAAATTTTCAACAGAACATAAAAAGAAACAAAAATCTATTTATTAATCCCTCTTATAAAAATACACAAAGCTGACAGCTTTTCTCAACATCCAAACAAAGATTAGAACTTTCACTGCATCTATTGATGTACATAGATCTAGATCTACACATATGTATATATTCATTTACATACATACAAGGACATGAATACATTATACCTATCATGATTTTTTACTCATTAAAACCATGATTTGTGCAAGAAATACACAAAGTAAAACACATAGAAAAACAATAGCATCTATGATCTACACATATGTATACACGCATACATATACATAACACTTACATACATACAAGGACATGAATACAGAGTAATGTTAGTGTATGTATCTTGGCCTTAATTGATTTTTTATTTATTTATAATTTTACAATTAATTCCTGTTTTGATTCTTTTTACATATATTTACTTTTAACATTTGTTGTTTCTTTTTTAATAAAAGAATTACCGTTAAGTTTATCAATTTTTATTTTTAACTGCATTCAATAGTTTGATTGTTAATTTGTTACCAATAGAGAAAATTACCAAAATAGCCACTTATTTAATGACAAATTTAACGGAGTTTGACAGAATGACCATTAGTGTTACATTGTTCATCAAAAATGACTATTTTAAAACAAATTTCTCATCTAACAGTATCTTTATAAAAATATTCTCTCAATAAAAATTTATACAATACTAATTAATTTCTATTAGTTAACTTAAACAAAATTAATTAATTTTTTTGACATAAAAAATATTATTCTTAAATAATTAATTGTATAATATTAAAAAAAAATTAAATAACTAATCACATAATTTTACCCCAAAAATAGTGTTGAGAACGGTATCGATGTAACAATGTAACAGTATTCATTTAAGGAAATTGAATTTTAGTGTTGCATTAGAGCTTGCTTTTACTCTAAGTTGGTGTTGCATTGGAGATGTATAATGACCATTTTGAAAGACATAATCCTAATCGTTAATTATTCCAATTAAGAACAGAGATTCGAAGAGCTGTAAGAGATGGGACCCAATTTGTGGCTAAAAGAAATAAGTGCAGTATGATGGGACAGCAAGGACTGCATCAACCATCAAATAACTGCCACGTTGAAGAAGCTTCTCATGTCAGAGTATATCGTCATCTGTCAGGGTCAACAGTCACATTCTTCCTTCTTGTGTTGTCTTTAGCTCTTAAGTTTGCAAGTCTCGTTAATAGCTACACATTCATGTTTTATAAACTTTACATTAGTGAAAGTTTAATAATAATAAAAATGGATTTAACTATCGTGTTATGTATAGTTATTGGGAACACAATAACTTGATTCATAAGAGGGAGAGTCCGCTTACTGATATTGGAATTATTTTACGTGATATCCCAGAGCTTCTGCTTTGTGTCCCAATTGCTTATGTTTCATATGTTTCTAGAAAAGTAAATATGGTTGTCCATTCTCCTGCGAAAATGGTTCTTACATTCTTCAATGACCCTTTTTGGTTAGAGGAATACCCTCCAAGTGTGGGGAAGTGGATCCAGGATGATGTCCCTGGATAGTCTATTTTTTTATTTTCCTTTGATAATATCTCTTTTCCTAAATAAAAAATAAATAAATAAAAAGGTATAGTTATTGGGTTAGATAGTAATCATTCAATTTCAACCCAAAAGTCACAAAAAATCAAGTATTTTAACATTTACAAAAATAAAAACTAAAAGAAAATAATTTTCTCTCAAAATTACTCCTATAGTTTTGCAAGTCATGTATAGTAGTAGCAAGATTCATAAAAAACTATATTATAAAATGAATGATTTTTAGATTCATATATTCAAATAATAAATATGAGAATACGAGGTTGGTTCAGTAATATAACACTCATAAGCATTAAAGTTATGAATTCGAGTTATGTTGTATCTCACTCTTTAAACCCTAAATTAATAGAAATGTAATGAAAAATATATATTCATTTTGTTAATAGTAGATGTAGATGTACTAATAATGTTAAGGGAAAATTGCACTAATATCCCCTAACTTTAGGTGAAATTGGACCTATAGATAAATGATCAATTTATTGCATAAACCTCCCTTGGATTTCGTTGACCAAACATTTGACTAACTATAAGTTAACGGATTAAAGGGCAAAATGGACTTTCAAGAGTGATATTAAATAAATTAAAGGAAAATAGCTATTGTCCAATCATAATCGAACACATCAGCTCTTTATAATTTAAATTAACAATTAAAAAACTAAAACAAATATTAATTTAAAATAAATTAATCATCATCATCATCATCATCATCATTGCCAAACCATCACCACCACCCATCACCGACCGACCGACCAACCCATCTCCATCGTCGCCGCACAACCCAAAAACCAGAAACCCCCACAGCCGTCGCCAAAATGAACCTAGAAACCCCTCCCACCACTCACCAAACCTGAAACACCCACCACCACTGGCACCACACAACAACCCAGACTAATCTAGCCACCATCCCCAATCGAAAACCCTAATCAAAATCTACCTGATCGCCCTCAATCGAACCCTAAAACCAGCCTAAAAATCACATACCACCACACAACAAACCACAAAAAACCAACCACAAACCGTCGGGAGAGAAAGAGAAGAATAGAAACAAAAAAGATAAAGAAAAAAGGCGACGGAGAGAGAGAGAAGAAGAGATTTGAGGGTAGGAGGACCTGGTTTTGTTGGTATCGATCTCCTCGACTGGAGAAGATCGGTGCATTGTAGGGTGGTGGCCGGTGATTTTGGTGGGTTAGGGTGGTGGTGGCTAGGTTTTGATGAAGATGGTGATGATAAGATGTGGGTTTTGTTAAAAGATGATGATGATGATGAGATGTGGGATTTGGATTAAGATATGAAGATGATGATGTGAGATGTGAGATGTGGCTAGGCTTTATTATTTAATTTTAATTTTTTTTAGTTTTAATTATTAATTATTAATTATTTTAGTATAAGATGATGAAAGATGGCTAGGGTTTGGGTGTGATAGATATGATGGTGGAAACTGGAGAGTGGAGAAGATGATAGGAGGCTAGGGGTAAATGTGACTTTTCAAGGAGTCAATCCTGTCAACGATTAATCTTAACTGTGGTCAACGAATTCCGGGAGAGGTTTGTACAATAAATCGATCTTTTGTCTATAGGTCCAATTTAACCTAAACTTAGGGGATATTAGTGCAATTTTCCCTTTAATTATTTATAATATGATAAAAAATATATATAATAATAATAATAATATGAGATTGACTCAGTGATGATATGACATTCGAGCAGCATCTCTTGTCAAAGTGCCAAATCCTTTTCGTATGACAAATATTTTAAGTACATAAATATATATATATATATATATATATATATACGGTCTCGTTCCTATTAGGACATCCTTATATAAATTTATCATGATATTGAATGTGAGTCACTCATTTATAAAAGTGATTTGACAAGTATATACATACCAAGTCAAAGTATGTAAAACGAGTGGATCACAGTCAATGTTCTTATATAATTCTATCAAGGCATCCTCATAGAAAAATTTCCGTGTGTGTATATATATATATATTAAGGAACTTCATTGCTTGAAATAATGAAATTTAGTTGTGTTAGCACAAAAATGGAGACACGGATTCGGACCAAAAGTAAATGGCCAATTTTATGGGCCAATGCAAAGCAGAGTTTGGGCCCGTGCATATGATGAATATTAATAACGCAAAAACTTTCCAATTCTTTAATGCTGTGCCTGAAAAGTAAAAGGGTTAATATTAAAGACCTCCCCTCACCTTTGAACTATTATTGGATGTCTTGCTAAAAATGCTTTTATTTCAGAAATATCCCCTGTGGACTAACAAACAATGATCCAATTGATTGATTTTTGATGTTAAAAAGTCTATAATGTTCGTATTTAAGCTTCAATTATATTAATTGAACATTATACCCTCTGAATCTTATTAAATAAAGCATTGTTTGATGGTCTATAAGGGGTGTTTCTGAAATAAAAGTATTTTTATCTAGACATCCAATAATAGTTCAAAGGTGAGGGGATGTTTTTAATATTAAACCAAAGTAAAAACAAAACAATTAATTCAATAATCATGTTTTCTTTTTATTTAATAGAACACCCACCCACTATGGGTGCTCTAGGCCTGGCCCTACGGTTGATGTTTTTTTTCGTTTTTTGTTTTTAATATCTTATCTGAAATATTAATGATGGTAGTTAATAATTTATTTATTTTTTAAAAAAATTCCTATAAAAAAGAGACCTCCGGCCCTACAACTTTTTTTTTTTTTTCAATAAATGGGACTCGAAATTTACTTACATGTACAGAGGGGATGTGTCATTATGTCTGCCTACAGTTAAATTTAAAAAATATATAATGATTAATAGTAATAATATTAGTTAACGGACTCATAAATGATAAATCTGGAATGTGACAAGTTGCAGAAAGAAAGTATTTATGAGAAACAGCTAAGAGATATAGGCTCAATCAATCCTCCTTTGCCAATTTATAATCCAGGCACAACAGTCTTAAAACCGTGTGAAAATTTAATTTAGGCAAGGACTGATTTGATGTCACCGGGAAATCATCACTATTTATGTAACAATCACAAATACACGATTAAATTTCTGTTTTCTGGTCAGGAAATTTATTCCACACCCATCTTTAAATGTGCCACAACTTGTTAGGATTTTTGTGTTGTGTTGGTATTATTGTAGGGTTTTTATTTTTTAAAGTTTGCCATCCAAAGTAGTTTAGGATGTTTTATGTTGAGTGTTGAATCAGTCATTACAAGCAAACGAATAAAATGTGTTAATACCGTCCATGTAATTCTCTTTTCTAGTTAACACCCAAAAAATTTATCAAAGAGTTTAAGATGTTTTAACTATAAATAGTTGACCCGGTGGTAAAGTCTCTTTCACCCACACCACGAGGTTGTAGGTTCAAGTCTCTCCCCCCTCTCTCGTAAAACCCTAAATTATTGTGATATGAGTTTACAGGTGTTTTTCATACTATCAAAAATGTTTTGGAATAATTTGAAGTGTTTTCTTTTTATCTATTTTATTTTGTTAGATTTAATAAGGAATTAAAAAATAATATTTTTTTGGGATGCATCATGGTAAGTGTTTATTTTTTTCTTTATAAAATCCATTTTGGGGAAAAAAAAAAATGTTATAATTTTTAAAGAAGTATATAAATTAAACACTTTCAAATGCTTTTACGTAAGACTATTAAAGGGTACATATTTCCATTCATGTGTCAACGGCTAGGGTTTCAACTGTTTAACTTTGAAGTTTCAAAGTACATCGCCTCTTCTCTTGGTAGTTAGATTTTCAAGCAGAAGTTCCACTACAAGATTCAAGTATTAGTGGTTGTAACTATTTATCTCATATTTGGTTATAAAATCTCAAAATGTGGGGAGTCCTCTCCTAAAAGTAGGAGCAGTCCTCTCTCCAGATATGAAAGTTATAGTCGATATATAAGGTTGTCCCTAGGATTTTTTTTTTCTAAAGTGAGTTAAAATAAAACTATATAGTAAGTGAATTTAATTCGATAGTACTAAAAAATTTCATCAATCGAAAAAATTTAATTAATCGGTAAAATTGAACCCTCGTCCGCGATATTACATGAAGAAGTTGATCCACTCGCTCCTGGATACCCGATGATTGATTAACTTTTTTCTCTAAAGTATGAAAGTATAGTTTTTCTTAACTTTAATGTATGTTATTTGATATTATAACACAAACAATTTGGTTAAAATGATACTTTATAAATTATAATATAGTACTAAAAATAATAAATTGCAGCAGGAAAAATTTTTATAAAAAAATAACAAATTAACTCTAACTATAAACTATGAATAACAAACTAAAACTCTAACTTTTTAATTAGAAAATTTTTTTTGGAATATCTTTTATTATTCAAATTTAGAATTGTGAATTTCTTAATTGGATGAGAGAGAGAGAAAGAGAATGAGAGAGAGAGAGTCGGGAGTTGAGAAAAGTGACATAAAGAGAGAAAATTATAGAAATTAAGTTGATGTGACCATGACAGGAAAGGAAATAAGAGAATCAATAGATCCTCATCCTAACTCTAATGCTATTATGTTGATAATTAAAATAATATTAAATCCTTTTTTTTTTTTTTTTTCAAAATGCTGACCCGGCTTTAGCCGCGTCAAACTCCACAACCATCTGTCCATAACATCTCCCTAATAGTGGAAGTAGTATTCCGGATTATATTTCTACGGTTTAATCTCATCAGGTCCAGCAGTAATTGTAATTCAAAAGAAAAAAGTACATCATCTCTTAGCATAGATGATATTGCACATTCCTTTCACACTTAGAGTTCATTTAGCACACTGTATTAGATTGTATTGGACTGTATTATCTTAGTACAAACTTGTGTTTGGTGGTGTATTGTACTATATCGTATTAAGTTATACCTATATGACTTTATTGTATTTAATTATATTATAAAAATATAATATTTTTTTTAAAAAATAGTTAATAATTAATTTTAAATATCCTTATCATGAATAAATCAATAAATATTTATTTTAATTGAAACAAAAAGTTTAAATAAAATTTTTCTATGTATTTTGAAATTATAAAAAAAAATATTAACAACATATCATATATTTTATCAATATTCCATATCAATTAAAAATATATATATATTTTTTTTTAATACAATACAACTTAATATCATAAAATATAATATATTAATTAATACGATGTTTACTGTATTAGACAATTAAAATATATAAAAATAATATAAATACTGTATTATATTATTTTTATACATTTTAATTACCTAACATAATACAATACGGCCAAATAAACGAGTTATTAGTGTTCAAAGGGTTCACAAAAAAGTTTCAAGTTTGTATGAATGCATGGCCTGGTTTCTTCGCTTCAAATGATGAGAGGGGGGAGGTGGGCTCCATTTTCACGTCTTTTGTTTTTTTTTTTTTTTTTTTTTTTATTTATAATTTTTTTACTTAAATAAAAATAAAATACCAACCACTCTCTCTCCCTCTGTCTGACATGGCCGTACCGGTCAGTCCCTCCCTGATGTGAATCAAATCTATGACCGGAAAATCTTCTTTAACGTATATGTATTTCTTATTTAATTGTTAACGGTGCATATGATAAATTGAAGATTTTCTATTTTGAGTAAAGATAATTTTAGACAATTTTTGCATTGCCCTTTCTCTTCTTAATTCAATATGGTTTGTTTGAAAGGTGTTGATCATTGACATTGAGAATTATTGTTTTTTTTTTTTTTTGTTGATTAATGTTTTAATTAATATATCATTTATATATTATAATATCATCAAATCTAATACTATTTAAATGTCATAAAATTGTACGTTTTATTAGATAATTAGTTTATTATTTTTCATTGATAATTTTACAATATTTATTTTTAAAATATTATTAAGAGAATCTTGTCAAGGTTCTTGAATATTGATATTATGATTTAAAATGTGTTTTATAGTATCAACAACGATTTTAAATTCCTTTTAAAAGTTAATTAATATTACAATAGATGATATAAATATGATAACTTATTTTAATATGAAAACCAACATTTTAATTTAATAATAAGTTCGTTCATATAGAATTTTCAGTATAATAGTTTAATGAAACCTATCAAAAATGGGTATAACTACTTTTTTTTATTTAATTGAACTTCGAACGAATCAAGATCAAATAAGATTGAGCAATGCATACGCTGTCTAGATATCTACCACATAATCAAGAGATATCTACCCTTATAACACCGAAGAGAAAACTCTCCATAGATCTTGTAAAATGATGTATTGGGTAATTATGAGAAAAAACTATATTTTTTTCATTATTATTATTTTCAAATCTTTTATTTTGTAGCCTTATATAAAAATTATTTAAATTATTTAAACTATACTGATCTAAGAGGAAAAAATATTACAAAAGATCACATGCTAAAAAACTTATATTATATAAAAATTAATAATAACTATTTTTATAATTATAACAATTTTATTTACACCAACGCCCAAGCTTGAAGGTAATTAAAGAGTTCTATTCAAAATTTAAGTCCTATATATATATATATATATATAAACAAAATAATCGAATTAATTTTTTTTTTATTTTTAATATATCAATCTTGTTTACTAGTTTAAAAAGTAACAATGTGACCAACAAACACAAAAAAGAAGAAGCAGCAAATGTTTCCAAATCTGGCAGTGGGCTCTGTGTTCATTATTGGGTGATGGGTTTGGAAGGTGCAGATCACTGAGAATCAACGGTTTGATTTGATGGAATATCTAAATTTAACAAATAATATTTTTACATGACAATTGTGTGTTACATTATCCTGTTCAAACTCTCTTTTCACGTGTCCAACCTAATGTTTTCATGTTGGGTTGATGCACCAGATTCAGAAACCATAAATATATATCAAATTCCAATCACTAAATATATCACAAAAACTATATATAAATATATACAGTCCCGTTTCTATCAGAGCATCCTTATATAACTTTATCAGGATATGGAATATGAGCCACTCATTTATAGAGGTGATTTGACAAGTGTATACATAATTTGACATACCAAATCAAAGTATGTAAAACGAGTAGTTCACATTCATTGTTCTTATATAATCCTATCAGGACATCCTTATAGGAATATATATATATATATATTTGAAAACAATCAAACATCACAAAAACTATATTATTTATATATCTTTTTGGTTGTTTTCCATGTAAAAACCAAATAATCTTATCTTCTCTATTCATATATCAATCGAGTACTTGGTTGACCTCGAGCATGTTCATAAACAAATTAAAACAATTACATATCTAAAAGTGAATGTCAATTAAGTTAGGGCTAGCTATTTTTGTAGGTTTTGGCATGTTGAGAGAGAGAAACAAAATGGCCACAACTTTGGATGGTACATTCAGGTCCCAATCTAGGTAGCTAGTTACTTGCTTTAATTTGTTTCTTTCCAATTTGGGTTATTATTTTCTTTGGCCGCTTGAAAAAGTTGATCACGAGAAGCCTTTTAGGGCAAGAAAAGATCCTAAGCCTAAAAAGTTATTAATTAAGAACAACACATTAGGGTTTTCATTTGGTTTTAAAATTTATTAAACCTAATTTAAAATTGTTTTTCTTTGATATCTCTTGATTACGAAAGTAAATATTTTGGAACCACGCTAACGATGTCAATGGTCAATTCTTCAATCTCACTGATTTTTGGACCAAAAGTAGAAACCACGGTGTGGTTTTTCTGATTTCAATTTTTCCACCCTATAACACATTAACACTAATCGACAATTTGTGGGTTTTGTAGAGGAACGATTTGGTTGTTAAACACACGCGCCGTTAAAAGCGAGTAGTAAAGTTGCTCATCATATTTAAAAACGAAAAGTGGCAAAAAAGCCCTACAACAAAATGGTTCGAGTGGAGAAGAGAGTCAAGGTTTCAAGACTCACTGACTTTTTAGTGCTTTTAAAATATAATAACAGAGACTTCCTCTCTACCCGACCAAAACAAATGCTTCCACCTTAATTTCATCTCCCACGCGCTCTTACAGCGGCCCATGGGCCCAAGTTAAAAAAACAAAAACAAATTGAAATATTATCTATAAATTTAGTAATCATGTAACTTCATTAACTTCAAATTGAGTTCAATTACAGGTATATTCTCGATTTAATTTTAATTTTAATATTTTTGAACTTTATTAATAATCAATACTAATAACTAAATCATCCATTAACAATGTACTACTACGCATATAATATTTATTTTTGATTAACTTCTATAACATTTCTCTAATTGCATTTAAATGTATTCTTAATTATACCCCCAAGGCCCAAGTGCTTGTTAAATTGTGATTAGCGTTTCCTCTTGTAGAAAAAGGCCCACAATTAGTCCTCCATACAGTGTCTCCACGCGCTTGGAAAGAGCAAAAACAAAAACCATTTTATCTCATACGCAAACTAGAAATCGAAAGTACAGCAAACAGTTTTTCAAAGTGTTAACTCTAGTTGACCAAAGACTTCGTACCTGTTTAACCAAAGTTAACATGTCCGGTTAATGACTGCAACCAACCAACAACGACAATCACGAGTTCATAAAAAAGATCTCGCGAGAAATATCACACACATTTACAAGATATCGTGATAACAAAAATAAAAATAAAAACAAAGAATTATCTGTTAAGAGTAACAAGAAAGAGAATTAATAAATAAATATTTTAATAATAAAATAAAAATGGATAGGTTCCTTAAAGATCTTTGTTGTTTTGCTGGCCTCTGAAGATACACAGAGTTTCTTCAGATCCGAAGAAAAAGGTGAAAATTAAAAAACAAAAGAAAAAAGAAGGGGCTTGTGCTGCTATTACTGCAGTTGAACACTTAAATTAACTATAGTATTAGTACTACTATTATATACAAGTTGATATTTTTATTTATTTTCTCTTTTGTTTTGTTAAAAAGCATTCTTCAGTTTCTGTTCACTGTGTGTGTGTGTGCCTTTTGGACTCTTGCATGATCCGAAAAGGTTTTATTTTTTTCTCTCTCTTTTTCTGTGTGTTATCTGCTTTTGTGTCGGCCACATAGTGCTTTTTGATTGAATCTTAGAAGAACAACAACAACAACTAAAAGATTCATTATAGTAACCCAGTTCTTCTTTTTTATCTTCTTTTGTGGGTGATTTTTTGAAGGGGATTTTTGTTTTTTTAATTATTTGCAGTGATGTGTGTATTTAGTTGCTGAGATTTTTTTTTTTTTTTTATTGGGGTCGAAGGTGGGGTAAGAGAGTAATTTCTGTGAAGATCTTTGATTTCGTATCCTGGGAATACACAGTGTTTGGTTAACGGGAAAATCCCTGTATCAATTCTGTGGTTTCTGACGAATTTTGCGGGAAAATCTCGTGTTTCGGATTGGCAGAGAATGGACCAAGATTGGTTTGGATTTTGCGAATATAATTTACGTTGAAGGCAGTTTTTTTTGAGTTTCGAAGCTGTTCACACATCTCCATAATTTGAAACAGTTAATTCTTTTTTACTGCTGAATGATGAATACCCAGTGCTGGATTGGCAGATGTATGGAGCTCTGAGTTTTTTTTTTTTTTGTTGGAAATGTTGAGATTCTCTGGAACTACAAGTCTCTATTCTGTTTTTGTTGGATTTATAATATCATAAGGTATGGAATTTCATGAATTCACTTCCATAATCGAACCCATCACTTGATTATAATATATGTTTTCTGATTTTCTTTAACAATTCTGTCTGGATTTTGCAGCAGCCAGTTAGAGAAGAGCAATAAGAAAAAGATTGGATTTTTATGCACTGAAAGTTATTGAATTGTTGGTGTTGGTTGAGACTTAAGATGATTACTTTCATGGACTCAAAAGAGAAAATAAAAGACATGGA
The DNA here is from genome assembly GCA_035582765.1 of Acer negundo. Classification (NCBI taxonomy): domain Eukaryota; kingdom Viridiplantae; phylum Streptophyta; class Magnoliopsida; order Sapindales; family Sapindaceae; genus Acer; species Acer negundo. Next base: position 17,469,676 of record CM069243.1, read on the forward strand.
CAAGTGCTTGGACTCTCAACTATGGCACGCCTGCGCCGGTGGGATGGTGCAAATGCCGCCGTTGAACACCAGAGTCTTCTATTTCCCTCAAGGCCACGCCGAGCACGCTTGTGGGCCTGTAGATTTCAGGAACTGCCAGAGAATTCCACCTTACATTCTATGCAGAGTCTCAAACATCAAATTCATGGCTGATCCTGAAACAGATGAAGTTTTTGCCAAAATTAAGTTGACCCCAATAAGCAACAACAAGCCTGGTTTTGATGACGATACAATTCACAACACCGAGCAAGATAAACCGCCATCGTTTGCTAAGACATTGACGCAATCGGATGCGAACAATGGTGGTGGGTTCTCTGTTCCGAGGTATTGTGCGGAGACGATTTTCCCCAGATTGGATTACTCGGCGGATCCACCTGTACAGACAATTCTCGCGAAGGATGTTCATGGCGAGACATGGAAGTTTAGGCATATTTACAGAGGGACGCCGAGGAGACATTTGTTGACAACTGGGTGGAGTACTTTTGTCAACCATAAGAAGCTTGTAGCTGGGGATTCAATTGTGTTTTTGAGAGCAGAGAACGGAGATCTCTGTGTCGGAATTCGACGTGCAAAGAGAGGGATCGGAGGTGGACCGGAGGTTTCTTCCGGGTGGAACGGGAATTGCGTATCACCTTATGGGGGCTTTTCGGCTTTTTTGAGGGAGGAAGAGAACAAGTTGATGAGAAATGGAAATGGGTCGAGTTCGAGTAATGGGAATAGTGGTTTGATTGGGAAAGGAAAAGTGAGGCCTGAATCTGTCATTGAAGCTGCAACGCTTGCCGCGAATCGACAGCCATTTGAGGTTGTGTTCTACCCTCGAGCTAGTACTCCGGAGTTCTGTGTCAAGGCTTCAATGGTGAAAGCAGCATTGCAGATCCGGTGGTGTTCTGGGATGAGATTTAAGATGGCCTTCGAAACAGAGGATGCTTCAAGGATTAGTTGGTTTATGGGAACTATATCTTCTGTTCAGGTTTCTGATGCTCTCTATTGGCCTGATTCACCTTGGAGGCTTCTTCAGGTAAAGTGTTTTTTTTTTCTTGATCTGAATCAAATTCAGCTATATTGTTCTTCCTATTAAGTTCAATTTTCGTTACAATTAGTTCAGATTAAACATTGTTTTGATGCTTAAAATTGATGACCAATGTTGTTTAGGAAAATGCAAAGTCTTTTCTTATTATATGAGTTTCTGCTAAATGCATCAAGAGAATTATAATTCTGTGTTGTGCTTATGCAACAATGATGATGACATGTATAAATTACTTTATGGTTCAACTTTTGTGTTAAATATATATGATTGTTTGCTTGATTAAGGTTCGTAAGTGCATACTTATCAATTTGTGATGTTTCCTTCTGACCTGGTCAGATACTTCTACTAATACGGTTCTCACTAGGTTTTCTTAAACAATTTTTGATTAATGTGCATACATTTGATACATGTCGTCACATTTTCCATTGATCTAGTCTTATTTATTGAAATTCATGTGTTGCAGGTTACATGGGATGAACCGGATTTGCTGCAAAACGTGAAACGCGTTAGCCCGTGGCTGGTGGAATTGGTATCAAACATGCCCTCCTTCCATCTATCGACCTTTTCGCCACCTAGGAAGAAGTCGAGATTTCCACAGCATCAGGATTTCCCCCTTGAAGGCCAAATTCCAATGCCGACATTTCCCGGCAACCTCCTTGGGCACAATAATAATAGCCCCTTTGGTTGTCTACCCGATAACAACACTCCTGCTGGCATGCAGGGAGCCAGGCATGCTCACTATGGTCTATCTTTATCAGATATCCATCTCAATAAACTGCAGTCAGGTCTGTTTTCGGCTGGTTTCCAGCCGCTTGATCGTAGTGCAGCTCCACCTACAAGGGCCTCCAATAGCCCAATCATACAGAAGCCTAGCATTAGTGAGAATGTTTCTTGCTTGCTAACTATGGCACATTCAACACCGACTTCAAAGAAAACTGATGGTTTAAAGACACCCCATCTTGTACTTTTCGGCCAACAAATTCTTACAGAGCAGCAAATCTCTCTCAGTTGCTCTGGCGATACAGTTTCTCCGGTTCTTACCGGAAATAGTTCATCAGAAGGGAATTTAGATAAAATGGCAAACTTTTCAGACAATTCTGGTTCTGCAACTCATCAACAAGGCCTACCTGAGCGATCATTCAGCGAAGGGTTTCATTGGTACAAGGATAATCATCGTCAAGAAACAGATCCCAATTTGGAGACTGGTCATTGTAAAGTGTTCATGGAATCTGAGGATGTAGGTCGAACTCTTAACCTTTCACTTCTTGGTTCTTACGATGAATTGTACAAAAAGCTTGCGAACATGTTTGGCATACAGAATTCCGAGACACTGAGCCATGTACTCTATCGTGATATTACAGGTGCAGTCAAGCACATCGGCGATCAACCATTCAGGTGCAATAAGTCATTTGCCTTAGATTTCCATTTATGCTTTCCTTGAATGTATGTACATTTGTTCTGATTAATTTCTTGTTGCTGTTGCAGTGACTTCATGAAAACAACTAGGAGGTTGACAATTCTAATGGATTCAAGCAGTGACAATTTAGGAATATAGAGTAATGGTTTTCAATTGTATAGCCGGTTGATTGAATCTTTTGTTTCCCCTGCTGACCTTTTTATACTTCTTCAAGTTGTGAGAGGAGCTGCTGTTAATCTGCTATGAAGTATGATCCAATCTAAATCCTCCAGGGTTCTTGTTTCTCATAATTATTATTATTATTATTTTTTCGAACGAATAGTTTTGACATTTGAAGAACTCCTTTAAGTGTCATATATAGTTGATTCATATTTTTATTTCAATAATTTCTTTTTCTCTTTTCTTTTGGTTTTGCATAGAAACCATTATAAGAAAAACGGGTCTGTCACTATGTATTGAACATTTTCAAGTAACATTAACCCTAACTGGGTTTCTTTTGATGTGCTTTTGTAATGTAAGCAAGAGAAAGCTTCACACAAATTTATTTACTTTTAGTAAGTAGCTGCAACTTTTCTGACACTGATTTTGGTCCCATGTAAACTAACTTTTTAATGTGTCACTGTTATAATATCTCTGTTCTTTGAAAAAGAACGAGTGGTGCAAATTGAAACCACAAGAAACAGCAAGCAAACAATGGAGTGAATGCATTGCCACGCAATTAATATCCATCTCTACCCTTTACGTCTACCAGCAGCCAAACTCCTTTGACAAAAGTTGCAACTTTTTTTGGCTGGATTTTTCTGAATCAATGTCATATGTCAATGTCAGAGAGGAAAACAAATGTTTCTTCTAAAAAAACAAATTAAAATCTCTGGTAGAAAATTGTCAAAGTCCATGGAAGAAAAAATTACATGTTCCGTGCGTGAATTAAAGATCAGGAAAGCGAAAACAAACACAAAGACTCAAAGAGTTGTCTGACTATTTGGGCAACTGGGATTGTTGATTTAAGTATCAGATGTTTCACACGACAAGAGATTCTTGGAGATTATCTCAACAGGAAAACGCACGCCACCTGTTAGATGAAATTACCCAAAAGAAATGAAAATGAAAAACAATCTCATTAATCAATTCGACAAGGAAATAAATGTCCCAACCTGATGCCGCAAGTGTGGGATTAAATAACTGATTAAACAAATAATTAAGCGTAAGCATCGGGATTGTGAAATTTGATTAAACAAAACATTTTTGTCCAACACAAAAAGTCAAAATATAGAGTTTTGTTGTAAAAAATTAAAAATTAAAAAAAAAAAAGACTGGAGGTGGACAACACAACACATTCTGTATAGAAATCGAAATCAACCACACGTGAGACGGTGGTTGGTGGGTCCCGCAATAGATGATAATTAAGGTAATAATGATTCACGTGTGGCCTACGTCAGCTGACATGAGTTAGCTTCTGTTGCGGCGTTTCGATGAATGGACTGTTTTTTTTTTTTTTTTTTTTAACTTCTATCTTTGACTGCGTTTTTCCCGGGAACTTTGCTTGCTGTTTTTTCTTCTTTAATTCTCTCCCAATTGGGAAATATAATCAAATGAAATAAATTTTTTTTTTTTTTTTTTAATAAGGTAACCCAACAATATTTCTTCAATAATTATTTAAGTCATTTTCATAAAAATACATTTTGTTTATGGGTGCGGGTATCGACACTTATAACTATGATAAGAACACATGTATTTTATAAAATAAATTAATGTCTAAAATTTAAAATTTAAAATTAAATCATTACTATGAGTATCTATCTTAATGTCAATAGTACCTTTATTTAAATGAATATATACATTTCAATACAATTTATTTATAAACTTTCTTAAGTTATTAACACACTCAATTTCACAAATGCTAAATTCTTAAGTTCTCCATGCTCAAAAACACATTAGAGTCGTAGTAAGTTATTTGCCATCAACAACTACATCAAATATCTTCTTAATATTTACAAATCTCAAACATCGTCTATGTTAATAATAATCAAGTTGTTGATATCTATTACAATAGATTTCACATCATTATATCACCGCTGATTTCTTGGATACACAACGATATGTACTGTTATCTTTAAAAATAAAAAAATAAAAATTACTTCTCACTTTTTGTTTATCGATAGAGCTAAAACAAAACAAAAAAAAAAAAAAAAATACATACCTCTGTATGATCAAAGTCCTTTGAAAATTCTTTTTTATATGATAATGGGAGATTTTGATACTTAAAATAAAATTAAGGTTTTTTTTTTTTAATAAAGAGATATTTGTGTAATTAAACTAATTTGTCCTTATTAGTAAATTTATATTAGAATATATATATATATATATATATATATAAACAAAATGTATATACAATTGTATTAAATAATAAATTGAGATTAACATTTAAAGAACCATTTGTATATGTGTAAAAAAAATATGTATAGGCTTTTGTAATGATAGTTTTGCGATAAATATAAATACGAAAGCAATGGATGCATATTGCACTCACGACTAATAAATCAATATTAATTAGTCGGTGTATGGTACATGAATATGTTAAATAATTAGACATCCTTAATGACTTGAATTAACATGCATTAACCGACAAACAACACAAGCATATACATAATACATGGCGACCAGATCCATGGTGGGATCATGTGAAATTTCTGAAAACGTTTGATCAACGGCATCCCTATATACAATTAATTGGTTCTCCCACCAAAATGTTTACTCACGGAGAAAACGATACCATCCAATCCATCACACAGTTTAATTAATTAAGACTAATTAATCTCACAAAATACAACTTTTTTTTTTTTCTTCAATTGGACCAGGATCGATCCTCTCCTTACCTCATCTCATCCTCATATTTTTCTCAGCTTTTTAAAATACATGATTGGTTGTTAATAAAGTGTCAATCACATCTTAATTATTCATTCATTGCAATGTTTATGTGTCATAAGATTAACTGAGATGAGGTGAGGAGAGGATCCTTATCTTTTTGAATTTCGCTCATTCATTATAATACTTATGCATCATAAGATTAAGTTAGGTGATGATGAGATGAAGAGAAAATCATTGGATTTCGCAAGTGGGCCGGGTGTCCAAAAATGTTAACTCATAAAAGGAATGGTCAAAAGAGGGAGACAAAGCCATTCCCAAAGCATTCATATATTAATAAGAAGCTTTAATATTACTTTGTTTTCAGTTCCCACTTTTCCACTATACATGCCATGGTTTCTACCTAGAAGAAAATTAAATTACTAATTAAACAAATAAAGCTAAGTTATTTAAATTAAAATAAACAATGGGCATAATTATTGGTTTGGTCATTGGTGGTTGTCTTGATGAGTGGGACTTCTATCTCCATCTAGGGTTTTTTATTAATGGGTTGTCTTTAGAATTACGTCAAGAGATACATATATCAGTGTCAGTTGTGAAACACACATAAAGGAAAAATTAAATTGAAATTAATTAAAAACAAATTAAAAGAGTAGTTGGTGGTGGTGTGTTTTGATTTTTGAAAGATCCAATTAAGTCACGGGAAATAGGGCATGGTTCATGGAACAAGTTCGTCCTCAACATTGAATGATCAGTTATATTATTGTCTTCTCCATTTGACTTTTCTCTTTCCATCTCTACAAAAAAATTTAAAAAAATTAAAAAAAAAAATATAAATTGCTTGTAGTCTTATAGATTTGTAGATGTGTAGATTTGTAGTACTAGCGGCTGCGGCTGCGGCTGCGGCTGTATGAATATTTTTTTTATTTATTTGTTTTTTTTTTTGACCTTTTTGTTAATGAGCTCTAGCTAGGGTACGGCAGTAGAGTTAACTTCTGCTCATTGAAAAAATATATATTTGGTATGAGTTTGGTGTAGCACTGTTCATTATATCAAATATCGGGTCTCGAGAGTTGCAATTTGGTGCTCCATTCATCAAATTGAAATTGGCGTAAAGTTTCTCTATGGGAAAATTTTTTTAGGGTTATTGCAATCCGTCCACTCTAAACTTTAAATGAATTTATATTTTACTTTTTGAACTTTTTTTTTTATAGGTGTTAAACCCCATGAACTTTTATTAATTGGTAAACAGTTTAATTTGTTAACCCTAAATACCTGTTTGAAGGGTATCTACCTTCGGGTTTTATCAATTAATGATAGTTCACAGAGTTTAATGCCTTTAAAAAAAAAATTCAGGGGGTAAAATAAAAACTTACGTAAAATCATGGGAGATTGATGCAAATAACCCTTTTCTTTAAATGAACATCTAATGAGTATAATTAATAAGAGAAATACTTTATACAATCGGGGTTGCGGCACCGGTGCTCTGGCCCCATAGTGTAAAAAAGTGAGAAAATTTACGGAACCCGTGTAATAAATACATGAATCCCACATGTTTTAACATCATTTTTACATTACGTGCCGCGATCCCGGTTGTACGTAGAAGTGCTCAATAAATGGCAGCTACAAAGTGACTCTGGCTTTGTCTATTAATTGCATTTACTTAATTTTAAATGAAATTAAGGATCCAGTTATGCTACTAGAATTGTACAAAAATGACTTGTTTAGCTATCTATGTTCATCAACAACCTGTTTTCTAGTTATTGGTGGCAGGGACGTAACCAGGTTTGAACATTATGGTAAGATAGAATTTTTTTCTTTTTACTAAACATTGACATCAACTAGTTAGGAAAACATAGTGAGACGTCCCTATAAAATGTATATTATAAATAAATACGTTACAAAATTTTATTTTATTTTTAAAAAATTCAAATTAAATTATAAGAGAAACATGAAATGCAAATGCAAACACAAATTAATTTATACAATATTTTTATATTAGTTTGATTCATTCGAAATATACTAAAACAATGTTACGAAAAATTTAATAAAATTATTTAACAATATCGTTATTTAAATTTAAAATTGGATTAAATAATAATTGAATTACTCCTAAAACCCATTATCTATATTTAATAATAACCCTAAAATTTTAACAACAATTTGTTTTTTTTAAGTAACAAAATAAAATATTTAAAGTCATAATATCCACTCAAACATATCTAAATGTTGATGTTGATAAATGGATTGAACCAATTTTGAAAAATAGGGAGAAATAATTGTTATTATAAAAAGAAGAAAAAGGAAAGAAAAATTATTATTTTTTACTATAGTAAGTAATTAAAATCAATTATTTAATTAATTTAATTTTTTTCATTACCTTTTCAAAAAAAAAATTAAGTGGGGCAGGGTGAACTTGAGCCCAGCCTCCACAGTAGTCCGTCCTGATCGGAGGAATACGCATAATTACCTTACAAGTTCTGAAAAATAGTACAAAAATGATAAAAATAAATAATAAAAAAAAAAAAGGACAATAAATAAAGATAAGTTATAAGTCAATAATGGACCCATAACAATTAACCATAATAGTCAGGGAATGCGTATAATACAAGAAATTGAGTAACAGAGGCATGGACATGGACCCAGTCTATTAACATATTTTTGTCTTCTTCACTACCATTCTCTATCAAAGTCCGTGTTCCGTTTCACCAAAAGAAAAAATGAAAAAAAAAAAAGGAAAAAGTCTCGTCCAAAAACGACAGAGATTCTGGATGACGTGGCAAGAAACCACGCTTTTAGGTGTGGTCCCCACTCCCCCAGCCCATTGAAATCAGATACAGCTGATCAGTCACGACAAGACCGACATCCAAATTATGTTAATACTGAAACTGACACGTAAGTCGTCACCTGATAGGTGACGTGTCGCTGTTCCTTCGAACAAACAGTGTTGTGTTTGTTACGTGCACCCACTCTCGAATCGACCTCTGTGTCTGTCTTATTTGTTCTGGGCCTTTTCGTGTGTCTATCTTGCTGTCAGGTCGCAGGTTTTTTTTCTGAAACAAGAATTTACTGTTACTTCTTTACTGGCTACTGTGGGCCCATTACGTATTGGGCTCCCCTTCATTGGACCATTATCGAGGTAACGTTTACGAATCAAAAATAAAAATAAAATACGATGGACCAATATTTAAAAGACGAGATGAGGTACGTTTCTACATACGAAAGAAATTGGTCCATATTTGTTTTAATTCATACAAAAAAAAGAAACCGTCTTGTTTATTCTAGGTTTGAACAGCTTGTTTATTGTTATTATGATATGAAGTTGAAACTTAGAGATATAACAACTGAAAAAGATAAATTAAATGAAACTAATTTTATGAATATACTTCAAGTAGTTGCTGAAGCAGGGGACATTAATAATAATTCTATTTTTAATGGAAATCATGATCCACATATTGCTTCTTGTGCTCGAGACATGTGAATAAATATTGAACAAGTGAATAAGTTTGTGTAAATCGTGGAGTTACTATCAGTTGCTCTTTTGATGACCAACATATCTCTAATGGAAATAGTAGAGGAAAAGATGATGGAGATGATGGGGATGGTGGAGATGAGGGAAAAGGTTGGGATTTTAGTGCAAGGGGTTGGGATTCTAGTGCAAGGGGTTAGGATACATGTGCAATAAGTTGGGATGCTGGTGCGGTAGGTTGAAATGCTAGTGTGGCAAGTTTGGATGCTAGTGTAGGTAGTTTTGATCAAAATCGTGGTAGAAAATAAAGAGGAATGAGTTAAATTGATGAAGATGATTTAACTATGACTCTTTCCTTAATGTGTATAGACAAATAAAAATAGTTCTTTGGGTGATTCGCAAACAATGTTAGGTTCCCAGATACCATATTATAATAGTTATGGTGGTTTCAATATATTTGATTATCCTTCGCAACAAATGTTATATGCAATACCTTAAAAGTCAAATCATCAATATCTACCAAATACCCAATTCATGAATCAGTTGAAAGAGATCAAACAACATGCACATGGCACATTAATAATTATGTATCTTGAAAACTATGCAAGCACATTTTTCTAGAAAAATTATTGTTTGAATCAAGATAGAAATGTACTTTATGTCTTTGAACCACCAAGGAATTCATATTGATATTAAATTTCAAATATACAATGTATTATGTATGAATTATAAATTTATGATAGAATCATAATCAGGTAACTATTTTTTTATTATAATTTTGTTTATTAAATATTTAATTTATTTATATTGTATATAATATTGTAAAAGTGAAATTAGATATTATTCTATTAAATACTTAATTTAAAAAATTATATACACACTCTATTTATGTTTTTATAATTTATAATAAGCTCATAATTATGTTAATTTATTAATAAAATACGATTTATATATATATATAATTATTTGTTTAAGTTGTCCTCAAGTTTTACAAAAAAAATTTCTAACTTTAGATGCAAATATTTGTCTTTTTTTCAATTTTTGACAGAATATACACCGATATCGATATTATCCCCGAAATATCCATAAATTTAAAAACATGATATCGATACCAATACCGATATTTTCTTCCTTCTTCCTTGGTTGTAATAAAAAGAAAACTGAATATTGAAATATATACTGAAATATCTACCGATATATCCGTATTTTGGAGGGACTAATATTGAAACAGGTAAATATTCAATATACAGCAGAATATCCGACCGATTTTGAAATATCCATACAAATTTCCCGATATTCTAGAAATATCCCGAAATATTGTGAATTTCACCCGGAAAGTCCATAGATATTTTGCATATTATTAAAATAAATTTTTTAATCCTATATAATTAAATTATTTTCATAATAATTTAGATTGAAAATTATTTTAAAAGAAGCATTAACAAATTTATAAAAATTTCCAACATAATAGTCAATTATAGAATTATTAAACATTTGAAATAAGATTGGACAAAGAACCAAATAGTGAACGTATGAAATACATAAAATTTTGTGAAGGCAGTTTGAAAAAAAAATAAAAAATTGTTTGTGACTAAAATGTGTAACACTCATTCCAAATAATAATAAATATGTACCAATCAATTTATAAATATGCAGAATTTTTTTTTTTTTTTTGTAACTTTGTACCGACATTCCAAATAAGGGAATCTTAAAAAATTGTTGTGCCAAAAATCCAAAGAAACTCAATTATTTTTATAAAAAAATAAAAATAAAAAATAAAAAAGAATCTCAATTATTTTGTATTACAGAGAATCACAATGATAGAATTTGAAAAAGAAAAACACAATGAATACCTTTGAAAAAATAAAAATTTATCATGTATTATTTATTCTTTGCAGATAATATAAATGAATTCAACGAAGAAAATTTCATTCAATTATTCATCTATGTGTTCACCGTTTTCACTTCATCTATAAAATCATTTTCACTCTTCTTTTTCAAGTTTTCATCCTACATGACTACACTTCACATAGCAAATTTTACATCACATGTTTATCTCAAATTCACAATATCTTCATCAAATAATCAAATACGTAAATGTTTACTTCGATAATTTTTTTTTTCTAAAAAATAATGATATTATAATTGTATACAAATTTTAGATGTTGTGTGGTATTGTTTCTAAAACTCATTTGAATTTTCATATTTATATATTGATTGGTACAAAATTTACTTTTGTTTTGGTAGAGAATTATATTGCATAAGATGTCTAGTACTAAAAATGATCAAGCATTGGAGTATTGTCAACCAATACCAAATAATAAAAATGATACTATATGCACATTTTGCGGTCACACAATGCAAAATGGAGGAATTACCCGATTTAAATTTCATTTAACTAGTAATGATATAAATATAAGAGTATGCTCAAATGTGCCATCGAAAATTAAATTGCAAATATCTCAATTGTAAAATAAATAAATAACAGCAAAAGAGATTGAACAAATTCAACAAGAATTGAAGGGATATTTCCTTGATACAAAAGAGGAAGAAGATATCTATCATTATCCTGAAGGTATGCTTCCTGATGAGCGAGATGATTATCGTTCAGCAATAGATGCATCCAAAGCATCTAAATGGCAAAGAGAACAATAAGCAAGAATCTTTGGTGGGAGGTCAAAGATAGGAGAGGGTTCAGAAGTCGGTGGTAGTTGCCAACCATCAAAACAAGTACGTCACACTCTAAGTGGACAAGAGTGGCATTATAAACCTCCAGTTGCACCTTCATTGTACAAATCATCAGGTGCAAAACAAAAGAATATTAAAGATATGTTCAAGGGGTAGCATTAGAGAAAAAATAAGGAGGCTAGTATTGAAGTTTTTTATTTATGATAATGTGCCCCCACATAAAGCCGGCTCTCATCATTTTTAGAAACATGATTATTGGTGATCAAGCACCAAGTATTATTTTTTCTTAAATAATAATATTTTTGAAATTTTTGATTTGTTTTTATTTTTTATTTCACAATAAAATTTAACATGCTTGTTAATATAGGTGTTGGAGTTCAACCACCATCAGCACATGAAATCAGGCATAAGTACTTAGACATCGAGTACAAATAAATGGACAAGTATGTTGATAACTTCAAAAATAAATGGAAGATATATGGCTGCACCATAATGTGTGATAGGTGGACTGGACCGACAAGGTTGTCGATAATTAAATTTATGGTGTATTGTCAAATCATAATTTTCCTAAAACCTGTTGATGCATCCAACAAAATTAAAGATCATCGGTATATTTATGAATTGCTTAAAGATGTTGGCATGAAGAACATTGTGCAAATTGTCGCAGACAATGTCTCTGCATTTGTGAAAGTAGGTAAAAAAATTGATGAAAAAATATTCCTTATTTTTGAGTCTATGTGCATCACATTGTATAAATTTGATTTTTGAGGATATTGGAAAGAAAGACAATGTTGCAAGTGTCATTCATGATGCTAGGGCTGTGACAAAATTTATATATAATCATGGATGGTTACTATCGCAAATGAGGGAGGTTTGTAAAGGGGAGCTAGTGTAGACTGATGCAACTCAATTTGCGACCAATCATATTGCCATTGATAGTCTTTTGAAAAAAAAAAAAAAAAAAGACAAGTTTGAAATAAATTATTTACCAGTGATGTATGGGTTGCAAATTAATTGAGTCGAACCGCAAATGAAAAAAGAACAGAACAACGTATTTTAGATTAAGAGTTTTGGGACAATGTGGCTTCTGTAGTTAAATATATTAGCCACTATACCAGGTTTTGAGATTTGTTGATATAGAAGTCGTACCCACTATGTCTATAGTGTATGAATTAATGAGTGTGATGAGAGATGCAGTAAAACAACAAAGAGGTAGTAAATGGATTTTGTTGGACATATTTGTGAGTTTATCAGACCTCCGCAAGTATATCATCTGTATATGTTACCCACCGATGGATCTCTCGGAACCCTCTATCGGTTTCCTATCCTTCATCATCCGGGAACCTTATCCACCGTAATGGTACCTCGCAGCATAATTAGAGGACTTCATGTCAAACCAGACACCCCTTGACAATGTACAGACAACTGTCGAAGCCAACTAATGAACACTAAACACGTGGCCAGAGGCATCAAAATCTATATAAACCCCCATTTCTACCATGAAAAGGACAGATTTTACTTTCCAACTAAATTACAATATCCTTGTAACCTATCAGAAATGGGAAATTTCTTCCATCATACTTAATAAAAAGAGATCATTTGCTTCATATTCAATCTCGCATTGTATTTTATATCATATAGCATAACGAAGGCTCATTTTTAACCCCAACAGATTCTAAACATTATACAAGACCAATGAGATAAATGCTTAATCACCCACTACATGCTACAAGTAAATTTTATTTTGGATTGTTTGTTATTCATAATTAAAATTTAGAGTATTTATACTAAAATTATTCTTTTATTTTTTTTTTCTAGCTTACTATTTGAACCCAACATACTAATATAGAGATAACATTGGGGATAATTCAGATTTCCCGAAAGTCGTATATAATATCTATGCTCAATTAGACCCTTAAGATGTAGGAATTGCTACTTTTAGAAATATGGTAAAAAGTTACAATTTACAACTAGATTATAAATTCTTTTCGTGGGAGTATTTTGTCATATTAATATATATTATTTACATATTCATCTCATGAATGTAGCTCATATACTATAAGGATGGAAGGAAAAGTTTTGGTAAACGAGCAGCCATTGCAGTTAGAAGTAAAAGGCAACCAAATATATAACTTTTATTACAAAAATTTACGAATTAATAATAAATAATAATATCATTTAAATAATATTCATACGTATAATACATAATAATTTTTATTGCAGTTGATTGGTGTGTAATGTATAGAAACTGTGCTCTATCATTGCTTGCAATAACAGTTCGCATACTGTTACAGACATCATCATCTTCTACATGTGAAAAAAATTGGTCAACATTTGCTTTAATCCACACAAAACAAAGGAACCGTCTTGCATATTTTAAGCTTGAATAACTTGTTTATTGTCATTATAATAAGAAGTTGAAACTTAGAAATATGGCATCTGAAAAAGATAAAGTAAGTGAAATTGATTTTATGGATCTATTTCAAGTAGCTATTGAAGCTGAGGAGGATAATGTGAATCTTATTTTTGATTGTGTTAGACCTGCCTCTTTTGATGATAATGAGGAAAATCTTGATCCACATATTACTTCTTGTGCTTGAGACGTGAGAATAAATGTTGAACAATTAATTAGATAAGAAGTTGGCATAGATCGTGGAGTATTATTACCTGCTCTTCCAATGACAAACATACATCTGATGGAAATAATTGAGGAAAAGATGATGGATTTGATAGGGATGGTGGGGATGAGGCAAGAGGTTGGGATTCTGGTACAGGAGGTTGGAATGTTGATGCAACAAGTTGGGATGTTCGTGCCGGAGGTTGGGATGCTGGTGCGACATGTTAGAATGCTAGTACAGCAGTTTAAGATGTTTATGCAGGTAATTTTGATCAAAATCGTGGTAGAAAACACGGAGAAACGAGTCAAATTGATGAAGATTCTTTGAGTATAACTCTCTCCTCAATTAGTATAGATAAAAAATAGTTCTTTTGGTGATTCACATACAAGGTCAAGCTCTTATGGTAGTTATGGCGGCTGCGATATATTTGATTATCCTTCTCCACAAATGTCATATGCATGTAGATCAGTAATATCCACCAAGTTGAGTAAATCTAAACTACCCAATTCATGGATCGATTGGAAGAGATCAAGCAATATATGCATGACATATTAATAACTATCTTGAAAACTATGCAAGCACGTTTTCTTGGTAAAATTATTGTTCGAATCAAGATGGAAATGTATCTTATGTATTTGAATGGGTTAATTGCACAAACATATCATCTATTTATCTAATAAAGCAAATTTCCAAACAAATGCCGTATTCAAATACAAACATCTCAATTGGAATGTGCTTGGGGTATGGAAAGTCAATAGTGCCTTTGGGCAAAAGGGAGAGGTTATTTTGACGGATAAATTTCACAAACAACCCTGAATTTATGTGTACTTGTATAAATATTTTTTTTTCTAATAATTACATAAATATACCTTTATCGTTAGTTGACTTTTGTTAACTTTTAACATTTAACCACATTTGTATCTCGAAATGACTAAACTACCCTTGAAAACTTATTTATCTTTTTCTTTTATTATTTAAAAATATTTATTTAAAAAGTTGAAAAAATATGTACAATTTTTTTTGTTGCTTTCTTTCTATTATTTATTTTAACACAATCAGAACCCACAAAACTGGAAAAATGGCCATGTTTAGTGGGTTTTGATTGTGTTTAGTGAGTTTTATGGGTTTTGATTATGTTGATTAAATGTAATTGTTTGTGGGTTTTGATAGTGGATTATGTTGATGAAATAAAATTGTTTGGGGGTTGATGAGTATGAAATTGAATGTTTTGGTGATAAAGTTGGTTTTTAAAATCTGAAAATTTGGTGTTTGGGGATATGGAAAATGTAAAAAAAAAAAAAAAATTGATAGAAAGAAAAAGAAAATAAAAGCAAAAAAAAAAAAAAAAATTGTATTGATTTTTTCAATTTTTGAAGTAAATATATTTTTAATATTTTTAAATAATAAAAAGAAACGATAAATAAGTTTTCCAGGGTAGTTTAGTCATTTCGAGATACAAATGTGGTTAAATGTTAACAAAAGTCAAATGATGGTAGGGTATATTTATATAATTATTAGAAAAAAATGAATATTTATACAATTACACATAAATTCAAGGTTGTTTGTGAAATTTACCCACCAAAATAATTTCTCCCTTTTACCCAATGACACTATTGACTTTCACTACCCCAAGCACATTCCAATTGGGATGTTTATGTTTAAATAAGACATTTGTTTGAAAATTTGCTTTATTAGATAAATAGAGGGTAAGTTTGTGCAATTAACCTGTATTTGAACCAACAAGGAATTCATTTTGGTTTTAAATTTCAGACATGATGCAATGTATTATTATATACTAATTATGATTTATGATAAAATCTTAGAAGTATGAAGCTATATATATATTTTAATGATAATTTTTTTATTAAATATTTAATATCTTTATATTGTATATAATATTATAAAAGTGAAACAAAATATTATTCTATTAAATACTCAATTTAAAAAATTATATACATACTTTGTCTATGTTATAATTTATAATAAGCTCATAACTATGCTAACTTTATATGCAAATATCCATCATTTATTTTTTTAAAAATTTGACAGAAAATCCATCAATATCAATATTTTCCTCGAAATATCCATAAATTTAGAAGCTAGATATCAGTACTCATACCGATATTTTATTCCTTGGTTGTAATACAAATTAGGTCTTTCTAAACGTCATGGGTTGTATGCAATTGCCCCTGATTTTGCTTAGAGTGACGATATTTACATCCCTCTAAAAATGTATGTATACCCTCAAATTTATTTATTTTTAAAATTTCAATATTACCCTAAAAATAAATTATTAATATTTTAATTAAAAGATCAATAATTTTTATAACTATTTTTTTCTTCAAAATTTTAACTAACTAAATTGAATTAAATAATTAAATAAAAATACTAAACAAAAAAAAATCTAGGAGATCAACGCAGGGCTAGCCTTGAGATTTTCGGAGCCCAAGGCGAACTATAGAAAATGAATTTACGGGGCCCTGAGATTTTAAATTGAGATTTTGTATCTAAATTATGAATTTCGTAGTAAGATTTAAGAGTGTTTTGAAGAACCTTAATTTGATTTTTGATTGCACAATGGAAAATCCACAACCAAATTGAACCAAACAAAGTCGATCATCACCACCAGACTCACTTACAAAGTTACTGATATTTTCCTATTTGAATTCTAACAATCTAATAAAAAGAGGTTTATCAAAAAAAATATATTGATTTAATTATTAATTACCTTTGATTCTTTAAACAATGACTTCAAGAATGGGTGAGTGACTTTAAGTTCAGATTACGAATCTGAAATCTAAAATTTCGTAGCAAATAGCAAGATTTAAGAGAGCCCTAATTTAATTTTTGTTCAAATTTGATTTATGGTTGTCTTATTTTGATAAGAGTAGTATTATACTGTTGTTTTTCGTTTTTTAGAATGATAATTGAGTTGTGGGTTTTTCTTAAAAAGAAATATGTTTGGTGGACATATTTTGAACTCACTTTATGAGTTTGTTAGTATAAAAAAATTAGAGATTCAGTGGGCCTATATTTTAAACTAATTTATGAACTTGTTAGTTTAAATTCATATATGGGTTTATATCTAAAATCATTTTTTTTTTAAACTTTGGGGTCTCTTACAGATCGGGGACCCTAGACGGTCGTTTCACTGGACTCCCCCTAGAGCTGGGCCTGGATCAACGTTCTCCCACGCTTGAAAAGACAAAGGTGGCTGTTCCATCCTAGATCGGAAAAGATGGAGGATCTCCCCACTGAAAATACAAAACTTTCTGTATTTTAAGGCATACGAAACTGGTTATAAATCACAAAAAATAACAAAAGCATTACAAGTACCGGTTATTATTATTATTATTATTATTATTATTATTATTATTATTTTCTGCTTACACAGTCAGATCTTGTATATTTGTAATTGGATTGGTATTGAAAATCTTTATAAATTTGCAACTATTGAAGAATAGGGATGGTTAATTTAAAAAGAAAAAAAGAAAAAAAACAGTGAAAGCTTTTAATTTCCTGAGAATTTTTGCAATGCTCTCTTCATCAATTTTTAAATTATAAAGAGAAGGATGGCCTCCTACCAGGGTTCGGCTCCTCCTATACATATTAGTTTTAATTATTTTATAATCTTTGTCTGAAATTAAATAAAAAGGCATATATGATAATGTGTTGAGTGTGTTTACGAGATTTCATATATTAAAAAAATTTAGTAGGGTTTATTAACAAAAGGGATGCACAACAATTTGTCAGAGATGCATATATTGTCACTCTTTAACTTAACTTGATAATGTCCAACCCAACGATATATAGTTGGGCTAAGTAGCAAAATTAGTTCTAAGGACCCTATATGACATAATTTAATTAGTAGATGGACGAGTTTAGAGTTTAGGTAAATGATTTTCAAATTAGTGTTTGAATTCTACCCATAGTAAGAAACTTTAATAAATAAATAAAAAAAAACTTATCTAGATAAATGGATACCGTAAAAAATAAATAAATAAATAAAAAATAATAATTTTCCAAGACTATTCGTTTGTTTATTACGATTCAACTCTGTTCGTTTCTTGTCGCTGTTAATTTTGTAAATTTTTTTACTTGCATCCGATATAAGTACGTTCATTTAATAAAATTATTATTTTCTTATATGGATTCATATGTATAATTTTCTTAAATTTTTACAATTGAAGTAGATGGGCTTTGATGATTTTACACGGACTCTTAACAATTACCAAAAAAGAACAAAGAGTCTGCATGGGCTGTAGAAACTGTGAGCCTTTCAAGAGTTAACTATAATATATGTGGGCCTGTAGATGATTGGGGGGGGGGGGGGGGGGGGGGGGGGGGGCATCCCCATCCCTCTACCCTCCCCCCAAACTCATTTGGGGGAATTGGGTATGGAGGCGTTTGGTTGGAGCTTCCCCCATCCCTACTCCCAAACCTCATTTTCAATCTCAAATTTTCAATTCCTAACATAAAAGTCAGAATTTGAAATTTATAATTTAGTTATTCCAATCTCTAATCTTGACTAAGAATGACAATGGGGTGGGTTCGGACAGGTTTGGTAAAATCCAAACCTAAACCCGTGAAATTTTATATCTACCAAATCTGCCCACGAACCCATGAAATAAACGGGTTCAGGTTCGGGTTCGGGTTTTACCCTGCGGGTTTGGGAGACACCCAAACCTGTCCACAAACCCATGAAAACAAACAAGTACACAGGTAAAACCCGCAAACCTTTCAATTTTTTTTTTTAAAAAAATTATTTCTATATTATTTAAATATATGAAATATTATAATTTTAAAGAATAAAAACACTTAATAGATTGAAATGTTTACATTTTATTCTCTACATAATTAAAAAGTTTTTATTGGAGTTTAAATTTATAATATTTTATATAATTTTTATTGTTCTCGGATACACAGGTTCGGTTATGGATTTTTTTTTCCAAATTCATATCCGAACCCAAACCCGAACCCGTGATGGGTACAATTTTCAAACTCAAACTCAAACCCACCCACGGATACAAACCCTCTTTAAACGGGTTGGGTTAGGACGGATCCCACAAATTCAGGTTTAATTACCATCCCTAATCTTGACCTTGTTAATATATTAGTTTTTTTTAATAAAAAAATTTATTTAGACTTTAGAATTAAAATAAAAATAAAAATTTTATATACATATATCGGGGGAATGCGGTGGGTGGAGTCCTCCACCACCTCCCCATTTATAAAATGAGGGCAAATTTTACCCGCACCCCTACTCTTACCCCTACCCCTACTCTTACACCTACCCCATAACTCATTTGAGGGTAAAATTTACCCCCAAAACCTACTGTGGAGATCCAGAGGGAAAACGCCAATCCCTAATTGAAGGGTACATCTTAATGGAGAGAGTGGAGTGGGGCCCATACAGTGTTCTTTAATTATCAATCAGGCAAAGCAACGGTGATCCGATTCTCACGGCATTTGAAAATTAATTAGTAGGTTGCTTATTTTCAAGGATTAGCCGACTAGGTAAAGAATATCTTTATCAAATTCTATATAAACATCTCCTCCCTTTGTGTTTTATCATATCATTCCTTCGTTCATTCAAATCTCTTCTTTCGAATCAACAATCTCTCTCAAGGTAAACAAAATAAAAATTAATTCTTTGTTTAGTTGTTGATAATCTTCGTTTTAAGTTGTGATTAATTGTTGTTAATCTCTTTTTTGTGATATTTTCAGATGCAGATCTTTGTTAAGACATTGACCGGCAAGACAATAACTCTCGAAGTCGAGAGTTCAGACACCATCGACAACGTTAAAGCCAAGATCCAAGACAAGGAAGGTATTCCTCCGGACCAGCAGAGGCTGATCTTCGCCGGAAAGCAGTTAGAGGACGGCCGTACGTTGGCCGATTACAACATCCAGAAGGAATCGACTCTCCACCTGGTCCTTCGTCTCCGCGGCGGTATGCAGATCTTTGTCAAAACCCTAACCGGGAAGACGATCACTCTTGAAGTGGAGAGTTCCGACACCATCGACAACGTGAAGGCCAAGATCCAGGACAAGGAAGGCATCCCTCCGGACCAGCAGCGTCTGATCTTCGCCGGAAAGCAGTTGGAGGACGGCCGTACACTTGCCGATTACAATATCCAGAAGGAGTCGACTCTTCACCTTGTATTGAGGCTTCGTGGAGGTATGCAGATCTTCGTGAAGACACTTACGGGGAAGACGATAACTCTGGAGGTGGAGAGCTCGGACACGATTGATAACGTGAAGGCGAAGATTCAAGACAAGGAAGGGATCCCACCGGACCAGCAGCGTCTGATATTCGCCGGGAAGCAGCTGGAGGACGGAAGGACCCTTGCGGACTACAATATACAGAAGGAGTCAACACTTCACCTTGTGCTCAGGCTCCGTGGAGGGAACATTCTCGACTGATTGATCAGCAAATTATAGGACTCTGTGTGTGTAGTGGTTTGGTTGTGGGACATGTTTAATGGGTTCGATTTTAATGGCCAATTAGGCCTTTGTTTCTTTAAAATTAGTAAATTCTCGTTATTTATAATTTTCTATATTTTTAAGATATTTGAATGAATGCATGAATGGATGGAGTTCGGGCGTATTTGCGAAACTAAGAAATAACACTAAACCACTAGTATAATACCACTGAGATACTACTTCAGATATCATCTCGAAGTCATATACTCCTCCCCTCCTAAGAAATTAAATCACCGAATCTATATCGGTAGAATTACATGTAGAACGGCACTTGTCACTTTATATATAACACATGTTAAATTCGATCAATAAAATAAAGACAAGATGCTATTGACGTCTCGCATTGTATAAATCCTATTTCACCACTATTTTAAGATAACTGTTTCAAAAGATTTGACATAGTGAACACCCATCTAAACGTGTCTTTGTTTCTGTATTTGGTTATTTGGAAGAGGTACTCAACCACCGAATTAGGCCACCGAAGGCCTCATACCGTATATATTTGAAGGCTCATTTTCGACCCCAACAGATGAATTGATTAAGGATTTTATATATATACATATATATATATATATATATAATTTTAATCACAAATTCGGAGAATAAGATGTGTGGGGTTTCGAACTCAGATTTTGCTGGGCTGAATAAGTATTTCAAATATAGAATTTTACTGGGCTGAATAAGTTTTCGAACTTGGATATCTCCAACCACTATAAGAGATATATGAGTACATGACCACCACACAACCAAATTGATGTTATGTGCACTTGCTTAAGCTAATTTTAGGATAATCTCTCCAGGTTTAGACTGGTTGACGTTTGACCCACCATTCCACCAAACACATTCCATTCAAGCAACGTTGACTTACTTGTCTTCAAAACCCGGAAAATCCCGCAATTAACCGGATCTGGTAAAACGTGTCGTTTTGTCCTGAACATCAAAATTTCAAAACTCAAACCTTTTCACATTAAATTACCGAAAAACCCAACGCGTCCCAGTTTTGTTTTCAGGAATCTTGACAATTGACAATTGCTAGACATTCGTCAACTTTATGGGACCCATTACGCACTTGATCGTGTAGCTGGTCTTGAACGGCTCAGATCAACCGAGCCCCCTCTACAATTCTAACTTCATTTCACTCCTCCATTACCATTTTGCAAGTGTGAAACTTTACTCTTTCACTGGATTCGATTCCCTTCTTCGAAAAGAAAAAATATAATAAAAACTTTGATAGGATTTAACACTTTGATTGCTTGATCGATCGATGAACGCGAGCCGGCCATCGGTGCACCCGGTGGAGGCACCGCCGTTGACGGAAGGAGAGGCCCACAACGGCCCAAGAGTCAGAATGAAAGACCTCCAAGGCATGCCCGGCACACGTGGCGGCCTCGCTCTTCGTCTCTGTCAGTTTGTTTTTGCCGCTGTCTCTCTCTATGTCATGGCCTCCACTTCTGACTTTCACGAAGCCACCGCCTTTTGGTACTCTTCTTTCTTCGTCTCTGTCAGTTTGTTTATGCTTAATTTGAACGTATTCTTTTATTACATAGCTTAATTTACAATAAAAATGACAAATTCGGTTTCATTAAATTTCTTTAGCACATTAATTGGTTTGTGAAATTAAATTGATGTGTTTAGTATA
Source organism: Acer negundo (assembly GCA_035582765.1). NCBI lineage: Eukaryota > Viridiplantae > Streptophyta > Magnoliopsida > Sapindales > Sapindaceae > Acer > Acer negundo. The sequence continues at coordinate 17,491,924 of CM069243.1, forward strand.
CATATAAGAATTTGCATTTAATTTTACCCTCTTCGTTTTTTTTCTTTGTCAAGAATATATGAGTTAGATAACATGAATTTTTTTTTTTCATTTTGCTGCATAAGCTACCTTGTTCTTGCTGTTAGCTTGCAAAGCTTGTGGAGTTTTTCGCTGGCAATTGTTGATATATATGCCCTCATGGTGAGACGGAGCCTGCGGAATTACATGGTTATTCGTCTGTTCACCATTGGTGATGGGGTAAGAGAGCTTCTAATAACAAGCTTAGCTAAATTCGCATCTAAGCGGCATTGTGGATTGCTGTTGATTAGATTCCATGTAATTTAATTTCTGGTTAAACACTAGGGAAACTGGTTATCTATCAGCATGTTTCGTATGTATTTTTTTCGTCATTTCATGAATTAGTAACACTTTGATACTGATGCATGTTCTTTGCGGGTTAGGGTTTTGTACATTTTAGTTTGTTGTTGAAATGTCTGCAGTTTGTGAAGGCTAGTCCATCTTATTCAACAATTGATTCACAAGTATTTTGGCCGATAATGTAATCTCAATAGTATAATTTTCTCGTCTTTGAGATTAAGCTTGTTTTCTTATTCTTTTCGTGCTAGTTTTGCGATTTCTAGCCCTTGAAAGCTCAAGAGGCCAAAGAACAGGAAGGGTTGAAGTTGGTGCCAGAACCAGGGTTAGATTTAGGTTTAAATTTCTCTAATAAATTATAGAAAAGTAACAAACAACACGCACACACACACCCAGCATTGCCATTCTTTGTCTGGACATGATTCCTTTAAGAGGATAATGGAATCTAATAAACAGATATCAAGAAAGGGTTCTGTTGTAAGATATCTTTCAAAAATAAAAAGAAAGTTCACTATTGTAAGATAGTTACTAATTATAGAAAGATAAATTTGCTTTTCACTCGTAAGACAGGAATTTGTTGTAAGTTGTTAACCATATTTGAATATTAATTTGCTCTGTAAATTTTCTTTACACCAAATCTAAAAGATTACATCTTGCTCTAAGTTGACCTTGTAGAAACATACATGGGAAATGTAACCCGTATATGAAACTTGTCTCTCTCAGGTGCTCGCTATTCTTTTTCCTTTTATTCTCTTTTGTTTGTCTTTCTGTGTGTGGAGGGATTTTTTAAGCTCATTTGATGGAGACTATTGACTTGACACATGCAATTGGATTTCTTAGTGAAACTGGTTTTATATTTGATGCAGATCACATCCACTCTTACATTTGCTGCTGCTTGTGCATCTGCTGGCATCACTGTCCTCATTGGCAATGATCTTAATAAATGTGCTGTGAACCACTGTGCAAGGTTTGAGACGGCCACAGCGATGGCTTTTATCAGCTGGTTTGCCATGTCACCATCCTTTCTCTTGAACTTCTGGTCCATGGCTTCCCGGTAAGGTTTGGGTAGATAGAATCTGTAATCAGCGTAGAGTCTGCCTTTGATGCACAGATTTCCATCCATTTCAGCGATTGATTAAGTTGTATCCAATATGTGCATAGATAAATTTTGCTAGATTTTTTCTTTTTGGGCAAGAAATACATAGAATTGGGATGAATTTGCATATAAGCTTTTCCGCTGTTTGCGATACGTGTGTGGCTGCGTAATTATCCCTGATCTTTCTAGTTTACGATTGAAAACCTTGTTAACAAATTAGTTCAAAATCCGATTTTAACCTGAGGAGATCATTGTATTGGATCAAATGAATTTCAGTATATTGCAGTCTGCAGCTGTATGCGAGTATGTGACTGTGTGTTCTTATAGTGATTGTTCTGGTTCTTCTCCTAGAGATGACACTCAAATTATCTTTCAATCTCTTATATGTCAAGTTATATTAGAACGTTTGTTTATCTACTTCCAACTTAAAAGTGAAATGCTTAAATTTCGTTTCGTATGATTCTTCATGGTATTTGATGATTTGCATGTTTCTTGATTTTGTAGTCAGATGGATTACCTCTCTTATCTTGGATTTGTTGAATTGTTGTTTTCAGAAATCGTGCAAATCATTGGTATATTGATTGTTAATATGAAACTACAAACCCAAATATTGGAAAACAAGGAAACAAAGAAAATATTTAATTCAGATTCCAACTATAATCATAGAAATGTTATTGATTTTGATTAATTATCCATGCTTTAAAAAAAATTGAAAAACTAAAAATTCGTGTTTGGGTTAAGAATGTGTTGGGATTTGTCGAACCTGCCACACATTCTGGTAAATGCGTATGGTAAAATTTGAACCTCTACCATAAAATACTAATATAGATAAGAAGGTGCACAATGTGGATGTGCAATTATCTATGTGTTTTAAGGTCTCGTTTGCTTGGCTGTGTTGTATTGTATTAGTCAATTGTTTACACATAGTGTTTGAAGTAAACATTATATTGTATTATTTTAGTACATTTTAATTGTCTAATACAGTAAATATCGTATTAACTAATACATCATATTTTGTGATATTAGGTTGTATTGTATTAGAGAAAACACATTTTTTCTTTTCAATAGATATGGAATATTAATAAAATGTGTTATGTTGTTAATATTTTTTTTTTTATAATTTCAAAATACATAGGAAAATTTTATTTAAATTTTTTGTTTCAATTAAAATAAATATTTATTGACTTTGTATATAAAAATATTTATTGATTTATTCATGGTAAGGATATTTAAAATTAATTATTAAGTATTTTTTTTAAAATGTAAAAATACAATAAAATACAATAAAGTCATATAGGAATAACCTAATACGATATAATACACTAATACAGTGCATCACCAAACACGGATTTGTATTAATGATAACACAGTCTAATACAATCCAATACGGTGTGTCAAACGAATCCTAAAGCCATGTTTGGTAGGAGGGAGGGAAAGTATGAAAGATGGATGAATTAGGAAGGAGGGAGAGTAGGAGGGATGGAGATGATAACATCAATCCTCCATGTTGTTTAGTATTGAAAGGAGAGTTGGATGGATGAATTGATATTTCATTTATTAAATTACAATATTAACCTTTAAAAATTTGGACGGTAGTATAAAAAGGGAGAGCTTTTTTTGTCTTTGCTCCCCATCACTCTCCTTCCTTCCTTGAGTCCATCCAAATTAGAGGGATTCAATTTCGTGGGCCTAGCTTCTCCCTCTACTTCTCTCTCCAACCAAACAACTGATTTATACTCCCTCCCTTCTCCTCTCCCTCCAACCCTCTCCCTCCCTCCATATATCCCTCCAAATAAACACAGCATAAGAGTTCAAATAAGCAGCTTTGACATCAAGTTCCAAACATTTTTATTAAATTCTCCTGATTAATAATATACTATTTTCGAGCAATTAGACAGGTAAAATAAATAATTTGTTGATCCTTGTCAATAGGGCTTCTTCTTCAATAAATAATTTAAATAACGACACACTAAGGAAGCAAAACTACCATCATCAACAAAATAACTGTTGCCGTCAATTCATAGACGTGCATTAGAAGCAAGAGTGCTTTCAATTAAAACCAATATGTACATAATAAGAGCATCAAGCAACTGGGACATGGACCAACATTGCAACAACACTCAATGATGCCTCTTAGCTGAAAATAGCAGATAAGAAACATGGTGTCTTGATCAAAATGACCTTTCCCTTGTTAAACAACTCACTGGAAGCAGTAAACTCAGTTTTAAAAAAAAAAAAAGTGATCAAGAATACTTGCCAAGAGCTAATATGTTGCTGCAAACGATGGTTCCGTGTCAACACTGTGGAGAAATCAATCAAACCCCAATAACAAAAATGCAGGAACCAATTGAACTATCATGATTTGCACTTCAACCTTTGTTCCTCAAGCTGTTGATTTAAGATTTTTACCCTTTCAAGCAACGCCATGTTGTCCTGATAATGTTGTAACTTGTGAGAAAATGAATAAAAATCAAGTTGAAGATAAGCTTCTACAATACATTTAGTACACCCTGGAACTCTGCAGTCTTCTTTGATAAAAGATATAGAAAATATAATTTTGGGTGATTCTATATATATGTTTTATAAACAACAATTGCTTTTAATGAAGTTTCTTGGGCTCAATAACTAATGATAGAGTCAATTTCATTTCAACCAACTTTTCAGCAAGTTACAAAAAATTGGTGTTCCCTAAGTTGCAAATGGGATACAGTAAATAAAAGATGATGAAAACAGAAAGGGTACATGAAGAGGAATGAGCCATGAGAAATTATGGTAGCAAGGAGTTACCTTCTGGAGCATTGCTAATTTTTGGTTGATATTGGAATCAGAATCCTTTACGTACTTTTCCAAAGTGTCCTTGACCTGTTAAGTTACCAAATATTATTCACTCTCGTGAGAATAAAAGCTCAATTTTCACCTCCGAAAAAGAAAAAAGAGAAATAGCAAGCAAAAGACAATATAAATAAATTAAGAAGCTAAATAGTTTCAAACATGCACACTTTTACCTAAAACACCACACGAATTTAAAACACCAAACAAAAAGTGAAGTGGTCTGCACAATTTCAGCAGCTGAAAAGTGAAAACATAGGGACAATGGTACATCCATATAACAGATCATATACCATATCTTTTAAATAATTCTCTATTGTGCTATGTATACAGATGTCCGAAAGGCCAGTGGTCGTGGGGAATAAATATCCTTGAGAAAATTTCCAACCAAAATTTATTGAAGCACACATTATTTGTGAAGATATGCTTCAACAAATATGACTGCTACTCAAAGTAGTAGATAAAAATAGCTCAACCGGAATCATCAGCTCGGACCAATGCATTGCCTACAAGCATGAAAAAAGGTACAAATCTTTATCCTGAATGTCCAACTGTTAAGCAAACCATTCTAGCTAAAGGGATGGAAGGATGATTATAGCAACATCAGAAGAATTTGTCAAGTTTCCCAGTTATTTATTTAAATAGAATTCTTATCAATCTGATATTCTATGCATTCTTTCAAATATCTACAAGTTTCTGGTACCATGTCAAGTATCTACATGTCAAATGAGTTGTAAAATGCAATGCCACGGATATTAGCCCCCAACTCCAGCTTCACTGATGCCACGATAGGAAGCTATCGTGTACTACATAAATAGCCTCCATGGCAATATCTTACATATTAGCTACCCAAGCCATTATATTCACTCCACCAGTAAACCTCATTGTTTTTCCCCAATCATAATATATACCAATCAATCGCCATCCTAAAGATAGCACGGTTCACAGGTAAAATTGACCGAATTCAAGACAAGCAACAATCAAACACAGTGATGCAAACCAAAAACAATTTTACAGATGAAGCAATGAGCTAATCTACAAACGATTAACGAGTCGGAGCCAACTGAAACTGCTACTAGCTATATATTTAAAAGGCATGAATGTCTATAGCTTTAGCTACCTGTCATTATATGAACAATTTAATTCATACAATAGAATAGTGAATGAATGAGCAAACCTCAGTTAGTTCTTTGTCACACTTGTTAGCTCTCTCTGCCTCCACATCAAATTTTAGTCTCCATTCTGCAGATTCATCCATTGCCTCCCTATTCGCTAGATCAAACTGTTTTCTACACACAAAAAAATAAATAAATTAAATTCAAGGAAACAACATCATTTGTTCATAAACTGCAATCGAAATGAAAGTAAAACGAGATAAAAAGAAGAGCAACCAAAAAAAAACCTTAATAATTCGGTGTCAACAGATGAAACACTGTAATCGAGAGTCCACAGCCTCAAGTAGATTCCGATTCCCATCACCATCACCACCGCCAAACCCACCAATATCAGTCTCCTTTCTCCTCCCATTCTATCTCTCTCTCTCTCTCTCTCTCTCTCTTACCCTGTTTTTCTTTGTAATTTCTCCGATGCGTATTTGCGCAGAGCGAGCTGGTTACAAGTTGGACTCGGAGGCAGACATGTAAACCGCGCGTTATTCGGGTTCCGATTCGATTCGATTCGCTTAATTCCTTCCTGGACCTTCAATTTGGGTGATTTACAATTAAGTCCATATGTTTTAGTTAATTATATGTTTCAACAGTTTTTTTTTTTTTTTTTTGACAGTATCTATCTATCTATCCATCCTAGGGGTGTGCATGATCCAATCCAATATAATACGATCAATTGGATTAGATCCAATTCAGAGAGGTGATTGGATTTGATTAGATCGGATTGGATCATAAATTCTAAAATCCTTTTGATCGGATCGGATTGGATCGAATCTTGGATTTCCATTTAGAAATCTACTGAATCCTTCAATCAGCCTAAAATACTAGGGTTTATTTTTATATTGGACAATTTATTTTATCCACTACTTTCTAATTTAAAGACCTAACCCAAATACAATTTGATTATCTGAATATCTGTAAAGACTCAATCCAAATACAATTTGATTCTCTGAATATCTGTAAATGTCCAATCCAAATACAATTTCTAATGTTACTATTTTGGGTTTTCTCTCTCAATTTCTCTATAGCTAACAATCCACCATTTTGTTTTCTTTTATTCTTCTTCATCAACATCACGGCTTATTAAGTTTACATTTGAAAATTATGTTTAATGATTATAAACTTTTTGAATTATATAAAGTTTAAAAGTTATGTTATGTATTTTTTTAATGTTAACTTTATTTTAATTAATTAGTAATGTTTGAATAATTTATTTGATTTTATTTATTTTAGATTATAACTTTTATATATTAAGAACGACTTTATATTAATTCGATTCATCGGATCAGAATGAAGTATTTTACAATATGATCGGATTGGATCGAATCCTGTTATAAAATTAAATTGGATCGAATTGCAATTTCTTCGATCCAATCAATCGGATTTTGGATCATGGTAAATCCATTAGATCCAATCCACTGCACACCCCCAATATTCTATCTACCTATCTAGATTAAAAAATGGAAAAGAAGAGTATATGATAACCCCTAGATTTAAACCAAATAAATTGATGGATATTGAAGTCACATATTTTAAATCAACGTTTAAGTTAATTTAACTTGACCCTTTTAGTAAATACATCAATTTGGTTCATGTAAATGTAATTGTCAAAAGTGACACAATATAAACGATATGAGGTTTGTCCGGTGGTAAAACTCCTTACATCTACATCATGAGGTTGTGGATTGTAATATTGCAATACTTAACAGAAGAAAACAAAAAAGTGACATAATATGTAAATTGACCGTTGTATGTATTTGTGCCACTAACTTAAATGAATGGGTTTAAAAGTAAGATTTTAGCTTTGTACGATTTAATTTGATTTGTAATCTCAGACACGTCTCATAAAATTTTAGAAATGAAAAAATGTTTAAATAATAATGAAAATATGATTATTTATTTATTTATTTATTTATTTTTTATAAAGATAGTGAAAAAAAAAAAAAAAAAAAAAAAAAAACTTGGGTAGGTGTTGTGAAAAGAATAAGTTGGACCACTCAAGTCTTTAGGGATTTGGATGGAGGGGGCCCATAGTAAAAGTAATCTATGATCTACAAGTGTTATAATAAAGCTTGATGGGGGCCCATATCTATCATTACATTGCTGTCACTATTTTGCTTGCCTCATCCAATTCAATTCAACTATTTTTGTTTTTGTGTCGAACACGTGACTCATCATTCTAATTTAAGGTTACGTGTTTTATCAACACTGTTGAGTATATTTAACAATTCTATTATTTTTTTTTATTTTCTGATATTTAAAATAAACCAAAACATTTGTATAATGTATACTTCTTAAAAAAACATTTCAAGTACTTTTAACTTAGATTGCGTTTGATATTGTGAAAAAAAAAAAAAAAAAAAAAAAAAACCTAGATTTGTTTTCCTTTTTGTTTCAATTAAATAAAATAATATAAACAATCACATCTCATAATTCAAGTAGTATGTATATCTCATTCCATGTTTATAATGTTTGATTTGATCAATTTCCGACCTACTTTTTGCTAGAAAACTTTCAAATAAATTAAATTAGAATGGAAAGGATACAACTTTTCAGAAATTGTTGACGAAAACTCAAGAGTCGGAATTTTTTCAAACAGTAATGTTACACATCCTACCTTTTTCATCCTACTACATATGACATATAAGGTGTCAAATGGTGAGTGGATACATGAGGTAGGTGAGATAAATCATCATTAATGTGTTTCCATTCACAATTTGACACATCATATGCCACATGTAGTGGGATGAAAAATATGGAATGTTTAGCATTATTGTTTTTCAAATGGTGTATGTGTGTCTTATTGAGTGAGAAGACATAACTTTATGCATAAATGTTGCATCATTTTCATGAATGGTTGCAAAGCAACAAAAGTTGCATTGTTTCATGAATGAGTACAAATCACTCTATAAAAGCCCATTCCTACACCATTCGAAAAAGATTAGAATTTGGCTAACTTTGAGAGTTAGACTAGTGATTTCTCATCTCCATTTTCTCGTAATTTAATAAATCATGTTGTTATATTGTTTCTTGCATTAAAATTACCGATATTCTATCAGCTGCGTAATGATAGAATTTCGTATCTTGGCAAGCTTGCAAACATCAAAGATGTTCACGGTCTAATATCGTTAATGCAAACGACATTAGATACCGATGTTTCATTGTATGTTTAATTCATATTTGCATAACTTGGTGCAACACCCGATTGGTGGGGGTAAATAGTTTCTTAAGGAAAGCATCATTGATGACATGCCTTGAAACATACAATTTCTATCTTTGAAGGTTGTAGCTATCATTATTATGTTCGATACAATTTATATAGTTCGAAGGAGTTTTCGGTTCAATTCAACAACTCTCTCGATGTAAAATACACAAATTCTGAATCTTCTTTAAAACTTGTGACCCGTTTAGTGTTGAATTTTTAAAAGATACATATAATAATAAGGATATAGAACACATGTTAGCTATATAATAGTAATAATTTGAGCATCTAATTCCATGTTACATGTCCATAATTCGGGCTGTTCGAGGCATTAAAAATAATATTTAAAATAGAAATTCAATAATCCACTTTTAGTTAGAGACTAGAGTCAGTCACATTTTACAGGTTAGCTGATATTGTTTCTTTCCTATTACTAAATTTAATCTAACCAATAAACCAAAACACTGTAAGGTAGATTCCTACGAGTATGCTTCTTCTTTTCTCCTTTCTCCTTTTCATAACGACGTTAATTTAACACATACATGAAAACTAACGTGAACCGAACCCGTCTAAGTGGACCAAATTTCAATTATTATATTCGAATCTTCAATACGCAATTGAAGTAAGAAAAAGGTAAAAAGTTGACGTTAAATCTTAAATTTAAAATAAAATAAAAGAACCGACCTTGGACCATGGTAAAGAAGAAATCAAGCAGCGCCGCTTGTTTGTTTTAACTATCATTTGCATTATTGAAGTGTGTTTATCAATTTTTATTATTATTATTATTGATTAGGAGTAGTTACAATTTAGTCCTTGAATTTACATGATATTATTTAAAGTAAAATTTTTTAAAAATACTGGTATCTATTAATTACCGTTGTTAACTTGTTATAAGATCAGTGGCAAACTGGCAATTTATAATAAGTTTAATATATCATTATTCGTAATGAGAATGTATAGCACATTCAATAGTATTTAGGAATTTCCATATTATGAGATATATATATATATATATATATAGTATTGGTAACCTCTAAGTGTTGGCCTAGTGGTAAGGGTGAACATATGATATGTGGTTCGATTTCCCATAATGTCAAAGTCCTGGGACTAGGCAGTAAAAGAGGTAATTCATTTATAAGTTCACTATATCCCGCGTGGAAGTTGCCATGGATTGGCCTAAGTTATTAGTCAAGGTGTGCGAAAATTAGCACTAAAGAAAAAACAAAAAGAGGGCAAAAACTGCTAAAATATGGCTTGACATGTACTATAATAATATTATTATCTTTTTTGAAACATATAATAATATAGTTATTAATATATATATATATATATATGTCTACTGAAACACTATTTATAAAATTACTAATACGTATATCGTATATGAATTTGATACCAAAAACCACGATGAAAATATTCACGTGACTTATGTAGAAGAAGTGTCGTTGCTTCCGATGTATACGATGAAAATTGATTATATATTGTGTATTCGGTATTCCTATTCACATGGAACATGTTTGACAGCCAAACAAAACTGAGACCCGCTTTCTTTTTCAAATATTTATGGCATTTATTGTTGAATATTGTTACATAGTCCCAATTTCTTTTTCCCATAATGCATTATACTTTTTATTTTAACAATTACAAATATTTCGGTTTCGATAGAATGAATGTGACTTGAATCAATCTACGATCTCAAGGTATAATTGTGAAAGAGATACCACAACCTCATCCTAAATAATAAGATGAAGTAATTTATAAAAATCAAATATGTGGATGGTAATTATAAATCGCTTGTAATAATATTTATAATGAAGTTTCCTGTAACATTTTTTGTATATACGTACCCCATTTGTATTTTTTGATTTAGAAATTAATAAAGATGTTTTTTTTAAGATATTATCCTGTAGTATAACAAATCATATTAGGCGATTGTCCGATGTAACGATGATATACATAAATACATTCCATATTGCAAGAACATGATTGAAATAATATATAATATAACTCCAAGGCTGCTACCAATAATTTAGATAGTCATGTTAATGTATTGTTATCAAACATAGTAGATCACAACCAATTTTTAATTATCCAATATTAGAAAAACAGAAGCAAGAAAACAAAAAATGGGTTAGATTTGTCATTCGAAGAAACATAAAATAGACCGATTAATAATGAATTTTTTACTTGAAGAATCAAGAGTTGTTCTAGCTAGTAGTCTATAGCTTTCGTGCCAACCACCGATATTCCAAACAAGTCTACATCAACTTCCTCATTTTTCTCTGCAATTCAAATTCTTCCATAAATGGATAATAATAGTAATCATGGAGAAGAAATTGGGTCCAAATATGAACATTCAGATTTCTCTACAATCTCACAAGTCAAATAGTTACATGGTTAAAATCCAATAATCTTACATGACACAATCCTCTGATTAAAGACTCAAAACATCCGACAAAACAGAGGATCTTTTATCACGAAAAGAAACAACTAAATTAATTAATAGAAGCATAAAAATTAGATGATAAAAAAAAAACCCAGAAGAGAGAACGAGTTCATTGATCTCTACAACTGCATCATCATCATTAAAAAAAAAAAAAAAAAAAAAAAAAAGAAAATCCGATAATTAATTATTTCTAATGATTTCTTACTCTGCTAATCTTCAAACCCAACTTTTTGCCAAATCGCATTTCTCACGCGCCGCAAGTCTCTGCCTTTCAGAGTCCTCCCGATTCCTTCGTGAACGGAAAACGACGCGCCTCTTCTCATAGCCAAATATTCGTGAGGAGGGACCAAATCATCGTCGTCAACGTTGTTCTCATCGCCACCGTCGTCACTTTCTCTTTTGCTGTGCTCTGTGTACTCTTCTTTTAAAATCTTTGACCAGTCCGGTATGTTGACCGGCAACGAAGCAGGGGCTACAGGAATCCGATGAAGATTATGATGATGATCACCACCCAAATCAAAGGTCTTCTTCGAGAGTCTCTTCGACGAACGCGAACTGGGTATTGGCTTCTTGTTGTTGTTGTTCGACTCCATAATCGCAGATTGATCACTTGATCTCCACATGTCGGCATCATCGAATTCGAACAGAGAATCAGAACCGATCGAGCCACCTGAGGTTGGGTAGCTATAGTTTGGGTTTGCAGGGAAAATCTTTCTTGACGCCATTGAAGAAACGAGACGAGAACAGAGAGAGAGAGAGATGGTGAATGTGGATTTGGTTGAAAATTTATGGAAACTTTGAGTTTGTTGTGTAGCTGTGAATAATGTATTTCTTCTACTCTACCTCTTGTGTTCTTATCGTTGATTGTGTTTTCATTTTTATAGTGTAGTGGATAAGCCAAAGTTATTTCTTTGAATTAGGCATTCAAGTTTCCATTTTTAAAAGTTTAAATCATATGTTATCAAATGCGGGCGCTCTCATGTTCTTACCATGAGCTCACGCATCACTTCCCCGTCAATGGCTTGATTTCACTCAACCACCACCACGAGATCCGAATTCCTGGTGGACCCATCTTTACATGATCCAACATTCTCCGGAATAGGAGAGGAGAAGACTTTACTTTAAAATAGTTTATAATATTAAAAAACGCTTTTGATCTTTTCAAAAGTCATACCAAACATACACTTAGAACATATATGACTTTGACTTGTGTATGTGATGGATTTATCGTTAATTCATCTTAATTTTTGTCAATTAAATTCATTTTATGTTCTCTAAAATTTTATTTGAATATAAACGAATACTAAGTCGTAAATACTACATGGTGTCGTATGAACATCGATAACTTTAGTTAATTAGTAATGCTATACATCTCACCTACAATCCGTCATTTCTATTGCAATACATGTGTCAGCTGAGGTGTTACTCGGTGAGTGAACAAACATTAATTGGTGAGTGAATACATAGGTAAGAGAGATAAGTATCAATTAATGTGTATCCACTCACCAAGTGACACCTCAATCGTCATGTGTATTGGGATGAAAATGGTGAGATAGTAGGTAGGACGTTTAGCATTATTGTTAGTTAATAGTGTCATAATCTACAACAATACTAGCTAGATTTTTATTGTGTAAATAAATTGCCAAGTTTCCATTACATGATGTCATGATGGGCAAATCTTAACGGCTAGCCCATAGTAAGTTTGAGGAGTCGCAAGCATAGGAAAACTCTAATACAAATACTTCTGAGTTTCCAAGGAATGACACGTCGGAAAATATTTACTCAAAAAATAAAATGCAAGCACGCGTATAACACGTGCAAATGACTGTTAAATGGATATATTTTCAGATTTAAATTATATGTCCAAAATTCGTATTTAACCGATCAAATTGGATTATATATATACATTTTTTAAAAATATAATTAAATATAAATAATAAAGGTTAATGTGACTTAATTTAATTTGCTAAACATAAATCGAAATACTATTTTTAGATAGATGATTTGCATCTTATATTTTCCTGTATAATAATGTCTACTCTATTAGATAAACTTTGAATTTATCCAGTTCGGACCAACCAGATATGTGGACCAATGGCAGGTCTCCGTTACGTTGCTCGAATTCAATTGGCAGCGATCGGATGGGCAATTAATGAAACGCTTTCTGTGTTACCAAACTGCAACTCTAAGCTTTTGGGGTCCACCTGCCCATCCATCACCGTCCAATAAAATGATCTGAATGTCCATATCTCGACACGTCATGTACGAACAATTTTCGCCGATGATTTTCGCTTTGTCGCGACCTGGAAATTACGTGGCATGTAAGACGGCGACTGCAGCTGGACATAATCAAATCGACACGTGGATTGAGCGTGGCAAAAGTGACTGTTTTTTTGAGACTGCAAAATCATTGGTGGGTGAACAAATTAAAATGGTTTATGTTATAGTCTTATAGATTGATTTATTGGACCAATTCATTTAATTTTAAGTGATTTATTAAATTCAATGATCGTTTTTTCAATAGGATTCCGCGTCTGTTTTTCTTGGAAGATCTTATATTATTATACTTAATATCTCATTTTTGTACATATTATTAGGTCTTATGATCTTTTAAGATCCTAAATTAAGTTACTAATAAAATTAATTGTAGGTCATGTTTAAATGTGATATTGATTTTTCTTGTTTGTAACATTCATTTAAATTTAATATAATCTATTTAAATAGTTTATTATGTTAATAATTATGATAACAAATTGCATTATATTGATGCATTCACCGATAATAAATATCCATTTAGTTACTTTTTTTTTCTTTCAAAAAAAAAAAAAAAAAAAAAAAACTATTGAATTGCATTTTTTATAAAATCCAATGTTGATATTGGGTCAATAATCTTAATGGCCTGGATGATAATTTTTTTTAAGTAAACTAACAAACATATAAAATGTACATCACATTTTTATCATACATGAAGGTGTATATTCATTTTTATATTTACATATTTCTTATAATGGAAATAGGTAATCGAACGGGACAATAGTATTTATATATATATTTATATATATTGAAAATAATAGTTAAGACTGAATATTTGCTTATTATTATTTTTTCTTTAAACCAAAACATTGAAGTTAAGCTAATCAATTCAAATGTTATCAATGCAAAGGAATTTTTTTGTTTGTTTTGTTTTGTTATTATTATTATAAATAAATGAATCAATATTGTCTTGCTACTTGTTAGCACATTGTTTATCCTTTGAATTTTTTATTTACTGGGCAAATCATGTAATCAAACGCAATCTCCAAGAAAGCTTGTAATTTGACTCCATATACAACAATTAAATAATCGTTACGTGCAAATAATGGATCGTCGTTAATATATTAATATTTTCAAACTAATTAAACTTTGTTCATGTGTTTAGAAGATATATATTGCCTCACATAATATGATGGGACTGTAACCAGTAAAATTGCATTGCTCATTTGCTCCCCTGCCAGAATCAAGAAATATGATAAAATAAGCACAGCTAAATCTCGTTAAAACATCGATTATCACACACGTTGAATTAATATAATTATATTTTAATTAGGCACATATAATTAGAGCAAGGTAAACTTTGATTATAGATTTGTCGAAAAGGGTAATTTTAAACTTTATTTATGTAACAAAAAAAACGTGAAGAATTGATATAGCCTAATAATGTCATTCTTGTTACCATTTTTTAATTGAGTCTTATAGAGTTATATATAGGACCATCTTTTCTTTAATTACAACAATATAATCTATATATAGTATATACATTTCATCTTATCCAAAGTCTTTAAGTATAGGATAAGATATAAAATGATATGGTCTTTCTTTTATAACATATTATTGTAAGCAAATGGGATTTTTATCGTGATTTTATTTTATGAGTTCATCAATACCGGAGTGACAACTGAACTGTAATAAAAATGTTTCATAAAGTTGAAAATAGAAGGTTGTAATTTTATGGAAGAACCGTGTTGATTTAGTATGCATCACACAAAGTCTAACATTACTACTAGAAGTATTTTAAATTAAGTTGTATGGATAATGTTACGTTAAAAAAAATCAGATAATTTCATTTCGTATTTGACAATCAACATTGAAACTAGAAAGTTGGTTCCATTTTCTAGTAATGAATATGCGATGCTTGACTTACCAAATGAACAATGGAAATAATTTTAGTACAAAGTCTTGCTTTGAAATGATGTGAAGAGGAAAATACGAACCGGAACTAACGACACGGTCTTAATGATATAAGTGTCAGAAACGCATTATTGGACAAACCTGGTCCTGTTATCACGTGGGCTCGCAGTATTTTTTTTTTTTTATTATTTTAATTATACTAATTTAGAAGTCACCCCATAACTGCTTTGAAATAATTAACGACAGATACATTTGTAGGTGTAGGAGAAAAACTTGTATTGGACGATCTCATTGACGTGATAATAAATATGTGCTATACATACCTTGAGAGAATAAAAATATATTTTAAAGTCCTATGCAGCTATGAGACCGTCTCATTCAAGTTTTTCTCGTAAGTTCAGAGGGATGTTGGTTGTTTGGTGGGTGGAGGTGCCGTGTGGTATTTCATGGCTGCAGTTTGCTTTAAACTTTAACCATAAATCGGGTGGTTCTTCCTTATATTATAGTTTATAATTAAATGATTGAAGAAATTTTTCCTCGTTTCAAAGTTACGTACATAAACAATATCTTTAAAAAAAAAAAAAACTTATTAACTAAGATTTAATTCATTTTACACATGGTACGCGAGTCAAATTACCACTTAATAAGTTGAGATGAAGATGGAAAACAAAAGTGAGATGTGTAATATTACTTGCTTGAAGTCAAGATTGATTCGTGTGTAAATAAGAAAAAGTTTGTTTTGATCCCATAAAAACCCGTTTAAAAAACGTTGTGGAACAATGGGTCTAATCTAACAATATCAAATGTGCAGCAGTTTTAGCGCATCTCCGATATAATTTTATTTTAGTGTGTTAATATTATAATTTAACATATAGTTGAGAAAAAAAAAATGGTCCAATGCAGTGCCAAATTTGGTATATTATATACTTTATGTTAAATTTGACACAAAATATAGTATATGTCAAATTTAGCACAACGATAAATACTACTTTTTTAATTACAAAAATTATATTAGATGTATTAATTGTTGCTTATTATAATTTTAAATTAGAATAAAGATTATATAAACTGAATGCATTAATTATATTTATTGATTTTTATAATTTTAAATAAAAAATAAATAAAAATAACATTTCAAATAGAATTATGAATTGTAGTTTAAATGATATGCCAAATATACAAGTTTACTGTTTTTAGTGCTAAATTTGGCATTGATATTAGCATATGCATTAATATAGTGCGATTTTTTTACTTCAATGTATTTCAGTCGGCTATTTATTTTAAGAGTAAATTGTAGTCAACCTCCCTAAAGTTTGGCATTTGACAACCAAAAATATCTTAATCATTAATTGACAATGACCTCCTCTACCGTTAGTCAAACATAGGCAAATTTAATCATTGACCGGAATTAGCCACTACAATACCAAAATGCATCTAAATAAAAAAAAAAAAATCAGATTTTAAAATTATATAAATATAAAAAAAAAAAAAATTTGGACATCTACCGTAAAAAAAAAAATGAAAATTACAAATTAAAAAGAAAAAAGAAAAAAAGAGTGGAGACACGGGTTGTATCTCCATATTTTTCTTCAAATTCAAAATTTTCGATTTTTCAAAATAAACTAAAAAATTATTAATTTGGATCATCAAAATCCAATCCAAAAACACTTTCTTCAGATAATTTTTACTTCTTCCGTATGGATCCCAAGATTTTTCTTCATATTCAAGTTTTTCAGATTTTCCAAAACTTTAAAAATTTTAAAATTTAAAAAAAAATCTAGCTCATTCATCTAAATATGGCTCCAAATTTATGTATCTCTCCACATTTTCTTCTTTCATTTATGTATGTCTATATTTTTCTTCAAATTCGAGTTTTTCAAAATTTTCAAAAATAAAAAATAAAAAATGTAGCCTAAATTCAATCCTACAACATTTTCTTTAGATTATTATTATTATTTTTTTTTCATTCTTCCATGTTAGTAAAACTTGAGAAGAAAATAGAAAAGGAAGGGAAAAAAAAAAAGAGAAAACTTAAGATCACAATTCACACCCAAATTCACCATAACATCTGTACCCACATAAAAACACCACCATTGTCATTGCCGCCGTGTAACTACCGCAGCTACACCACCACCATTGACGGGCAATCACCGCAGTTGGGCCACCATCGTTGATGCGCAGCCACCACCGTGTTCATCAAAAATCCTTTCCGACGGAGATCTAACCGATCTCCATGTGGATATCTTCCACACCCTGAAGCGATGTAGATATGGGCGATCTCCATATGGAGATCATACCAAATCTACAATGATGGTGGTCAAACCTTCATTGTTTAATGGAGTTCTGATATCCTCATATCCAATGGTTTGTTTTTTTTTTTTTAATTGTTTTTTTTTATTTCTTACAAAATTAGTTTAAATTTAGGCCAAGATGAATGGTAAAGTTTTAAAGCTTTTAAATATGTTTTTTTTTTAAAATAAATAAATAAAATGGTTTGAAAGGACGAAAATACCTTCAACTTTGTAAAGTTTAACGACCTTTGATTAAGGAGAGGTTATTTTCAATTAAGCATACAATTGTTTCTAGTTGTCACAGCCGATCATTAGGGAGGTTGGCTGCATTTACTCTTATTATAACATATCTGAGTAAGCTGTTTATTACAAATGCGAACGTGACATCAAATGATTGGTTAGCTCATATATGCGGTTTGGTAGGAAGGAAACTTCCCTCGAAACATGATAAAAACTATTGGTGTATAATTAATGAATACAATGATATCAATTTATATATATATATGTATATATATATATATATATATAATACATTTATGTTAAAAATTCACTCTGGAATGCAAATCGATAAATAATCTATTTGTATGTCCTATATAAAATATCATTTAAATTACTAGTTTTTGAACCCAAACGTTGTAAAAATTGTTTGTAAAACAATTTGTTATTTATACTGAAATTTTCGATGCAAACATATTTAAACATAATTTGTTATAATTTGAACATATAGTTTTTTTTTTAGTTATCTAATTCATATTAACCATAATAAGTTATAATTTGTTGTTATGTGGTATGAATATGCTCATACTCCAACCGTTTGTAAATTTTTGAGAGTACATTAACCTCTTATAATATAAAGCATAAAATCGGAATAAAATGAGCCAAGTTTAATTATATAATAAAGGGAAGAAGAAAAAGAATTCCAGCCAACCATTATAGACAGAAATCCAAAAAATAATATATAATAATAATAGTAATAATAATAACATTTATAATTGAGACGTGGCACTTCCACATCAAAAGTGGGAAAAAAAGGCTAGTATATTACGAGTAATTAATGTTAAACGTTCCAATTTTTTTTTCCAAATTCTGTCTCAAATGATGTGACACGTAAGGTGTCAATATCTTATCATAAGATTATGTGGTGATTGGTGTGATGTTGACACCTCACGTACCACATCATTTGAGACAAAATTTGGAAAAAACATTTGGGATGTCTAGCATTACTCTTATATTATATACTAGTATATCAACCCATGCGATGCACAGACTTGATTATACGGTATATATATATATTAAATACGTTAGTCAATATAATTTGTAATACCTAAATTTGAAAGTGAGCATGTTTAAACATACAAAATTAAAAACATGTATTGAGGGTGGAGGTCTTACAATTTTATTTATTTATTTATTTATTTTTGCATTTATAATCCAAAAAAAAAAAAAAAATTACATGCTAAGGTCCCGTTTGATTTTTTGTCTGAAAACTGAACAGTGCTTAATGTTATTGAAGACTGAATAGTGATTGAAAACTAAAAAAATTGTTTGTTTATTTTCACTAAAAACTGAATATAAGTGATAAGTTATTTGTTTTTTTAAGTTATAAATATCTGAAAACAAATACTTTTACATCTATGCCCTTCTAACTATTATTTATTATATATTTACATTTTAATATATTACGGACAACTCTAACATATAAATTAATTCTAAAATAAATTTATTTAGTTATTAATAATATTTCAAATTTATATTATTGTATAGAATCTAATAATTACTAAGCTCTTAGCTAGTGTCATTATAAAACTAATTAGCTACTACGGACAAAATGAAGTTTATCAATATGTTCTTATTAGCAATCTACTTCATGTATATAATTTATTCTTTAAATGATTTGAAATAAACTTGGATAATTATATAATTTATAGATTTCATGTAAAAAAAAAAAAAAAACATTATAGAACAAGTAGTTAGTTTTGGAAATAGATTAAATTAGTGAGGATAGTTTTGAAAGTAAAACTTTGTATTGAATTTTACTGTATAATGGTGCGTTTACTAATCATGAATGAAAAGAATCGGAATCAAATTCCAGCGGAAAGGGAATGAAAGGAAATCAGAATTAAGTTAATAAATTCCATTCCATTGTTTATTAACTTTTTAGAAATTAAAAATGGAATGAAGATGATATAGAGTTGATTACAAAAATACCCATATATATAACATGTTGAAATATTTTTTTAATATAAAAACATAATTAATTTTATTATGTATATATGAAATTGTGGTCTTAATAGCAATATATATACATATGACTATACAAGAGATGTTTGAGTATTACGAGATATATATATATATATATATTAAAAATAATCAAGCCAAAGCAACATGAATTTCAGGTGGCAGAGGACTAGAGGCAATGTGAATTCAAGATGCCCAGGTGTCGTACTACCGTTCACAATTTCACATAGGTTTATATTCCACGGTTCAATTTTTTTTTTCTTATAATTGATAGTTCATGTATATTATACAAATACCCAATAATAGCGGCAATTCACTTTTATTTATTTATTATTATTATTTTTTATTTAATAATATGCAGTAAATATATACAAATTTTTTGAAAATATGATTTCACACACAAGATAAAAAATTTATTCATAACAAATTCAATAATATATATAGAGAAAAATATATGGAGAAAAAAATTGACCGAGAACAATCCATAAAAGAAAATGATAAAATAGAGATATAGTTGTTTTATTTTATTATTTATTCCTTTTAAATGAGGATATTTTAGTAAATATACATGAATTCTTTTTTCAATCATGAAAGGGAATTTGATTCCTAGGGTGAGTGGAGGGAATTAAGTTCCCATTCATTAAGGAACTTAATTCCTAATATGGGTGTGGGGTCCATGAAACTTAATTTCCCATAAATTTAGTAAACATAGGAATTCAAAAACTAGGAACTTAATTCCCTTTCCCAGAAAGGATTCCTGATTGGTAAACACGCCATAAGCGAAAAGTGAAAATTTTTCACTTTTCAAAACAAATGGTTTTAGGGGTTTATTTAGTGATTTTAACATTTAAAAAATCAAACAAAATAACTGAATGGTACACATTAAGTACCATTCAGTGTTAAGTAGAAAAATCAAACAAGAACTAAGTTTTTTTTTTTTTTTTCCTTTGGATTCTTCACACTACGGTTACGGAGGTGTTGCTTTGGAATTTTTTTTTTTGTTTCCAATTATGAGAATATGATACAATAGAATGAATAGAACATAATGATTGAGTATAAGTTTTTAGGTTATACTCGCTAATGGCCCGTTCTGTAACCGAAAAAAACAAAAATAATGTTTTTGATTTCAGTTTCAAAATCTGAAAATGCATCTGGTGGCATATACTGAAAACTGTATTATAAAAATAAAAACGAAAAAAACACGTTTGGTAGGTTAACCAAAAAATATTTATATAGTCAAATTCAATTTTTATTTTTACATTAACCTGAAATTACAGAACAATTTAATTAAATATTTAGCATTTTAATTTAATTTTTTTTAACAAACCCTAACATCAATTTAATTATATGTTAATTCTCTACTTCTCGATTACTTTTTTTGTTTTTTTTTTTTCAATCTCCAAATGCTTCAATTTTTATATTAAATGGCACAAATTCATCTCAAAACGAGACTGTAATTATATATATGGTATTGACACCGAATCAATATCTGAATAACAATGGAGAGAGTGAGGCTAGCTTGCGAAGATTTCAATACCCATGTTAGTACGACATGTTGAACACATAATACCCGGTTCAAAATTGGTACAACAATACCCATATTGAACACTTGAACAAACATTACCTAGAAAAACACACAATACCCAGAAATATATATATATATATATATATAGTACCACAATACCATGTTGAACACTTGAACATGTAATACCCAGAAAAAAAAATTGGTACTACAGTACCCATGTTAACACTTGAAAACACAATACCCAAAAAAGAGAGGGAAAATTGCACAAAGTTCCCATAAGTTTAACCAATATTGCACTCAGATGCAACTTTTGTTAAAATTGCACATACTTCCCTTGCTTTTTGTTGACTAATTGTTTGTCTAGCTTTAAAATTTAAAATAACTAAATTACCCCTGAATTAATTATTTTATGATAATAATTATTATATTTGAGGATTTTATTATAATAAAATTAATTAAGTAACCATTTTTTTATTTAAATTGTTAGGGATTTTATTACAAATAGAACCTAATTAATTAACTAACCATTTTTTATTTAAAAAAAAACATTTTTTAACAAAAATAAAAACAAATTGATAAAAAAAAAAATTTAATAAAAAAATGGTTAGTTAATTAATTAGATTCTATTTGTAATAAAATCTCTAACCGTTTAAATGAAAAAAATGGTTAGTAATTAATTTTATTATAACAAAATCCTCAAATATAATTATTATTATAATAAAATAATTAATTCATGGGTAATTTAGTCATTTTAAATTTTAAGGCTAGACAAACGATTTGTCAATTAAAAGCAGGGGAAGTATGTGTAATTTTAACAACAGTTGCATCTGAGTGCAATATTAGTTAAACTCATGGGAAGTTTCTGCAATTTGCCAAATAAAAAAAGGGTACCACAATACCCAAAGTAAAAAAAAAATATATATATATATATATACACTCATATTTGACAATCAAATCAACAACCAATAATACTGCATAGAGTCTAGATTATCTCCACCACAAATCAATTACTAATAGCTTTTCCATCATCAACCTCAAGAGTCCAAAATCTTTAAAAAGGAAAAAGAAAAAAATTAATCGAGAAACATAAGCACATCAATTTGTGGCATTTAAAAATAAAAGCAATACAAAATTGAAGCATAGCTGATATGAGAAATAGTAGACCTATGATTAAAAATAAAAGCAATTTGTGGCATCAATTTTGGTGGTATGCTTCAATTTTTATATTAAATGCCACAAATTCTCCAATCTCCAAATGCTTCAATTTTTTTTTTTTTTTTTTTTTTTTACAAAAGCAACACAAACAGAAAACAGAGTAGAAGAAGAAAGCTAATTAGGCGACGAGATCGATGGCACCAAGGCCGGAGGAGGATCTCACCTCCTCCGGCCTTGGAGGAGTAGATCGAAGAAGAAGAAGAAGAAGACGGAGAGTGACGAAGAAGAAGAGAGAAGAAGAAGTGAAGGAGAAGAGTGACGAAAAAAGAAGAAGAAGAATAGTGATGGTCTGATGAACGTAGAAGAAGAAGAAAAAAAGTAGTAAAAAAGGTGAGTTTTATTTATAAAAAAAAAATAACGTGCAAAACAAAATGAAAAACATATAATACTTGTTTTTTCAAAAGTTTCACTTTTAACACTGATTATGTTTTTGTTTTTTTAAAATAAAATAAAAAGCGGTTAACAAACACGAATTCGAAATCGTTTTTAAAAAATAAAACGAAAACAGACTAAAAAACTGTTGCAGGACAGACCTTAATGTGGTGTTTGGATCTGTTTTTAAAAACTGAAAATAAAAAACAACTTGAATGTTGTTTGGTTGAACATTTTACAAAACTGTTTTTGAAAACAAAAAACAACTTTTTATAAGTTATAACTAAAAAGTTAAAAACAACTTTTTTATTGTTTCCAAAACATGTTTTTAAAATAAACCATAACTTTTCTCTTAAAACAACTATTTCACTCATTTTAAAAACAACAACCAAACGCTTTTATATCATTTTCCGTTTTAAAAACACTATCAAACACATTACATTTTTAAAAACATCATTTTTAAAATATGATTTCCATTTTTAAAAAAAGTTTTTAAAAACACTATTTTAAAAACGATATCAAACACGTCTTAAGTTTTTTTTTTTTTTTTTTTCGATTAACACAGATTTTTTTTAAGGAATTTATGCTATCAAGATATGATTATTTATTTATTTATTTATTTTTGAAGAAAAATACGATTCTTTAAACTTCTAAAGAAAACGTATCAATAAGAAATTATGTAAATATGAACCAATGCTTGTTTTGTATTACCAAAAAATAACAATAAAATTTACAAATTCACATCACATAAACCAAATCTAACCCAACATATAAACAACCGAAAAGACATAGTACACTAAACTATCTTGAAAATCTAAAATCAAACGAAACATAAATTGAAAATCAGTCAAAAAAGCGGATAACATCGCACACTCAAATCAAATCCATCAAGGTCGATTTCAAACCTCATGAAAACTGTGGTATTGAGTTGTTGAAAAGTTAAGGCGTTAAGCCCTTTTCTCGATAATAAGTTTTATAGAGCTTTTTTAAAAATAAAAATAAAAATAAAAATAAAAATAAAAACGGAAAACGAAAACAGAGGAACACACAAGTATCAAGACACATTAATCTAAAAAGACAAAGAACTTAACAGAGTACACAAATAAAAATAAAAAATCATCATAATTAATTAGAGCTAGAAGAATCATTACTTTTAAGATTTCTTGTTATTAGTTATAACTAGTGTGTCAATCCGGCTATTTACGGATTTGTATAAAAAAAATTATTTAAATTCATTGAATAATAAAATTTTAACAAAAATGAATAAATAAAATAGACTCTTTTCATGGTATAGTAAAATATTAAATCAAATTCACTCGTATAAAATATTAAATCCGGTAAAATCATGTAAAAAAAGAGCTTATTTCAAAGTAAGAAATCTTAATTACTTATAATGCACAAGCATGATTGTTCAAATGACAATTATTTCCATAACCACACAAGTACACAACCATGTACTAAGGTAAAATAAAAACAACCATATCTCATCAAACAAACAATACTTAAAAATTAAAAATATAAACGAAAAAAAAAATCAAAATCAAATCTCCATATATTGAAAAAATATATATAAAAAAAACGTATTACCTTCCAAATTATCAACACAGCCCGCATGATGTGCGGGTATTGTAAAATATAAATTGATTTATGAGTTTTAAAAAAAATATATAATGATTAAAATTAATTAATATTATTAATAAATATGTATTTTTTTCATATTCTTTTGTCATTCCTTGTAGATTAATATATAGATGCATTTAATATTATTAATAGATATTTAAGTTTATTAAATTAAATTTTTTTCACATTCTTTTGGCATTCCTCCTATTTAATTTATTCATTTTCTTTTATCATTTTTTTTTAGACCATTCCCCTTACTCATTCGATTTAATATATGATCAATAAATATATTTAGTATTATTAATAAATAAAATTCGTTATTTGGGTATGTTTGATCGGTAATCTAAATAATAAAACTCTTTTTCTTCGGTCGAAGCATGTTCAGGATTTGAGTATATTTGTGTGATTATTATTGATAACCCTATGTGTTATAAATATTTATATAAAAAAACTCACACACAACAACAACAAAAATTGAGTGTCATGTACCTTGTAAGTAAACGAATTTATTATAACTCATCTTACTTTTGGTTTGCAATAATAAATGTAATAAAATAAATTCAAAAGGTTTTAACTTTTCATATCTTGCATGAATTTATTAAAACTGAATTTATGATAACCCGCTTGGCTCTTGGCTTGGAATAATAATAGGAGTCATGACTCTATTTCTATAGCAAAAATAAAAAAAATAAAAAAATAAAACAAATAAATATTAATAACTAAGGGGTGAATTCGTAAAGAGTCCAAAAAATTATTGGTTTATTGTTTTTATACACTGATTTATATTTTATTGTTTTTATCACTTTTGACTGCTTTTGATTATTTTTAGACAATATTACCACCCCAAAATTTACTTCATCTGACATATAACTCGGTTACATGCCATATGATTCCAAGTTACATTCGAGTTGATTTTTCAAGTTATATGTCGGTTAAGGTTTAAATTACATTCCAATTGACTTTCAACTTACATGTCAATGATTTTCAAGTTACATATCAATTGATTTACAAAGTATAAGGTGGATGAAGTAAAGACAAAATAGAGGACATTCTTGTTTGTTCAAGGCTTAATGTTATAAGTATAATAAAATATAAATTTATAGCTAAACCTAAAAACAATAAATCAATAATTTTTTTGATTGCTTCATGCAATTTCCTCAATAACTAATTAATAAGAATATAAGGCCAATCATATTCATATTGCTTTGTTCAGAAATTTTATTATCAGTTCGAACTGACAAAAGTTATATCAGTTCCTTACATGTGGGCCACTAGATTTAAATACTTTGATTTGACTGTATGCACTTGTTAGTCAAAGTATTTAAATACAGTGGCCACATGCAAGGAACTAATATAACTTTTGTCAGTTAGAACTGATAACAGAAAGACTGTTGCTTATATATATATATATATATATAGTTTTTCTATTGTCAGTTCGTCATGACAATAAATATATCAGGACAAAGAATATTGACCAAAGATTATGGAGAAGTTTTGACAAGTGCATATACTTTGGGTCACAAAGTATGTAAATCTAGTGGTACACATTTTTTGTTCTGATATATTTATTATCAAGACGAACTAATAATAATAATATATATATATATATATATATATATATATAATTTAATGAAATGGTGTTGAAAGGGAAAAAGTACTAAAGTTGTACAGCTACCACCAATTGATTAATGGGTATTCAATTTACCAAATAATAAATAAAAAACAAATTAACTAATTAATTCTCTTTTAATTAACTTAATAATGTAATGATACTCTTTTTTTTCCCCTTTTTTTAAGTACAATTACAACCGGGATATGACGGGATTAGACTCTACAAGCACAGCCTAAAATACTACTCCCACTATAATGATACTCTTTTAACTAAATAGTAATGTAATGATACATATGTATACATATAAAAAAAATTCAACAAATTAAAAATATATATAAACAGATAAAATAATATCTAAAACACAAATTCATATATAAAACTTTATTAAGATATTGAATGTGAGCCACTCATTTATAAAAGTGATTTGACAAGTGCATACATACCAAGTCAAAGTATGTAAAACGAGTAGCTCACATTCAATGTTTTTATATAATTATATCAGGACATCCTTATAGGAAAATTTCCGTATATATATATGAAATTAATCTTTTGGATAGATTATATAGATATAGATTAGTTAATTTGATAATATGAAATAATTAAGAATAATTAATAATTAATAATTAATTAAATAATTTCGTTTGAACTTAGTTAATTAATTATAAATATATATTATAATATATATAGTAAATTCAAATGAGGTTTAATATATATATATAGATAAAAGATATTAATTAATTAACAATTTTATTATTTTTATTAAAATTCTTAATATTGAACCAATTTTATGCATGCATTATGATCTTATTAGTTAAGAACTCGTATGTTTACAGTAGAATCAATGCAATGTAACAAAATTTTCTGATATAACAAATTATACAACATACAATTATAAAAAATTACTGAGAAAAAGAAAATAGAATTAAAAAAAAAAATGCAAAATATTAATTTACAAAAATCTGTTTTCAAAAAATTGTATAGTTGTTGACATAGATCTCTATCTTTGGGAGAATAACATCAATTCCTGAGCAACCAAAAATGAGTTAGATGTTTTGAATTATTTGATTGTTAGTATATGACCACTCCGGACTCCGACGACTCTAATCTAGTAAAATGTCTTTCCATGCAAAACTAAGTGTAAAACAACGGGGTTCCGTGATTCCGAAAAAAGCAAAAAATCATCGGTTCCTTCCTGTTGGTATACGTACTATATTACAAACTATATAGGCTTAGAGATCATCTTCTCTTTAACAAAACTTCCGTGGTGACTATGATAATCGGGATCTTGTTCTTTTTCAAACTCTGTTATTATATTTTCAATATGTCTTCTATAAACTGGCTTGAAATGATTCAAGCTTATTGGTTGGTCTGTAGTACGTACTCCTGGCATCTGCTATGTACCATCAAGGAATTTCAACAGCAAACATGAAGAAAGCAACTTTACCAACTTCTGCTATGTACCATCAAGGAATTTCAACAACGGATATGAAGAAAGCAACTTTACCAACTTCTGCCGTAGAAGAGGAAACAGTGTGAACCTTCAAAACATTAATATTTTAATAGGACATTCTAAGTAAAGAATTAATATAATGGGAAACTAAAATATTTAAAATATCATGCAAAAGAAAAAATAAAATAGAACAAATTAACCCCAGTTCAATAATCAAACACGTAATAAGCAAAAATCAAATGTACAACAAGAAAAGAAAGGGAAGAATACCAGGACAGTGGTGAGGGCAGGTTATTATGTTGTGTGATCCATGGATGTGTGATATCAAGAGTTTAAATAGTTGACTTATTGCCTTTCCCCATTCTCTATGCATTCATGACATGATTTGGATCAATAAATTAATATCATTCTCCATTCTCTATGCATACACGGTATGACTTACAATAATTCATTAATAAGGCTAATTGAATTGTTATTATATAAACTCAATGTATACATAGATATAGAACGGTCTTCCATTTTACTTAATTAATTAGGTGAATGATATAAATAGAGAAATGATAATTATAAGAGAATTTAAAGTCAAAAAATTTTCATGTCAACACGTGGCACCGTGAAAGTTTATTATATATATATATATATATATATATATATACGGTCCCGTTCCTATCAGGGCATCCTTATATAACTTTATCAGGATATTAAATGTGAGTCATTTATTTATAAAAGTGATTTGACAAGTGCATACATACCAAGTCAAAGTATATAAAACGAGTGACTCACATTCAATGTCCTTATATAATACTATAGGAAAATTTCCGTGTATATATATATATATATAATACTTGGGTACTTGAAAAGCTAGGATTTTATACAAATTATGATTTTTCTCCACGTGAATTTATTTACAAATTTCAACAAGTGATCATCTTCAACATGTGATCTGTATAATGAGATTGAATAGCCTTAGAATTCTCCTCGACGGACGAAATCAAAGGTGGAGGGATTCATAGTAGCCTTCAAATATATCTCTTTCTTTCAAGGTAAACCCTAGCCATTTTGAGATAGCTAAAGATTAGATATTGATTGACAGATTGGTGTGTGAAAGATTATGTGAAGTTAGGTTTTATATAGATATTTTGCATCATGGTTGATTTGCATCTTCACGTGAACGTTATATGTGCATGAGGATTGAAGATACATATAATTAATTGGCATGATTATGATAAGTTAATGGAGGCAATCGAGTCATCACGTAAATATAATTGTAAAGTAAGTATTAATATAGTGTTAATTTTCAAGTGTAACCGATATTAATTGGAAAATGAAAGGTTAATTCTATAATTTAAATTTATAGATATTATATATGATTTGGTTAAGAGTGGTAAAATCTCTTACATCTGCACAATGAGTAGGGGTGAAGTCAGGATTTTAACTTTGGGGGCTAAGACAAAAACTAATATTCAATGTTACGCAAGACAAATTGTAATGGGTTGTTATTTTATATCTCGAAAATCATTTATAACTAAATCTATTAAATTTTCAGTTCGATTTTCAATTCAATTACATAATGATTTAATTTCTTCTTTTTAAAAAACCAATGTCTAATCTTTACATAGTTGAGAGTTTATTTAGTTATTTTTAATAATTTCCAACTAATAAAATATAAATTTTAATAGCTTTTTTAAAACAATAAAAAAGACTGATAGTAAATATTCAATAATTTAAATGACAAAAGACATAAAACAAATATATTCATCATAAAATATTAAAATACCATTGTATTATTAATATATTTAAATATTTGTAATTTAATTTTATAATATTCATCTCAAATCAAATTAATTTAAAATAATTTTAGATAAATTTAAATAAAAACTAATAAGTGATATTGCATTTTAAGTGTATTTCGAATAGAATAATGCTTGGGTACTGACCGGTCAATAACCAAAATACTAACTCCATCGAGTATAACGTGGCCTTTTTTCTTTTACTTTTTACATTTATCTCATAAATTGGATCACCTACTACACTTTTATTGGTATAATCCAATAATGGGTTATAATCCAATGGGCAAAACAAAGTCAAGTTTAATTTAAAAACTAATAATAATAATAATAATAATAAGATCAAGTTTTATTTAAAAATTAAAAGTCAGAGACAAAGGACACATTTCCCAATATTATCTTTCTCCTCTCTCACAACTCACATGTTCTCATTCACAATCTCTATTTCTTTCACCTGCCTTTAAATAGTCTAACCTCTACTCAAAAGCTATTATTATGCAAATTTTGACTCAAAAGTTCTTATTCTGCGAATTTTATTAACCGAATTAATATTATCGTGGTTAATACAAATTTTTTATTAACTTTTTTTATTAACCACAATAATATCAACGTTTATACGTTTCTATAAAATTATGACAATGAATATAAAATATCTAACAAAAATTAATTCAAGGTACTAAGATAAAACATAAAAACCACATCTAGTTGTTGAATAAGACCCATATCTAAAAGTGGGTAGTTTGATATTGATCATAATTACATGAAGTCACACTTATATATGACTTTGATTATGACATATTGATATAGTTAAGTAGTGGTTTTTATCTTTTATTATTTTTATTTAACATAAATGAAGTTTATTTGATTTGTTTTAGTGTTGTTTAGTTGCTTTGAAAATATAGAAAAAAAAAAAAAAATCTCTTGTCCTTATTTGCATAGTTAATGGAGAGTTGTTTTATATTAATTTTTGATTAATTTTTTTTGTAGATCGTTAATGTTTGTATGTTTTTATATATATATTTTTATTTTAATGTTTATTCATTTTAAAAGTTATTTGTTTTATTTTATTTGTGAAATTCGTGAAAATAGAACATATGTTTGGGTTGATGTTTTTCTAAAAGTTTTATGTTTTTATTTTAAAGTGAAATTCTTTCTATTTAAGGAAAAAAAAAAAAAACATTCAAAGTCTTTGGTAAGAATGAAAAACAAATTGTGAGATTTGTTATAATTAAAAGTCATTGATATTTTAAAGTCATTGAAAGTCATTGAGATTTTGAATATCTTAAAACTTTTATAGACCGTTAAAAAGTCTTGATTAAATACCACATGACTTTTAAAGATTTTTTTTAAAGTCTATAAAAGTCTATATCGAATATTTCTTGACTGTTATAGAGTAGTTAAAAGTCTACATTGAATACACCTAAACTTTTTAATTCTATAAAAGTCATTAAAAGTCTTTTATAATCCTAATCGAATACATTATCCTTATATTATTTTCTTCTTCCTCATCTCATATATCAAATATGGGTTAAAAGCTTATATAAAGCCAACGGCTACAATACCGTTCTCTCACTCGCTCATTCTCTTCCATCGATGATGACGACGTACACAGTTTTAGCATAATAGAAATTGTGTTTTCTACTAGATGTTTCAATCTATCGTCTTAACCTAGAAGTTGCAACAACAAATTTTGATGTGTCGGCTTCTAGGTTTTTTTTTTTTTTTTTTTTTTTTTTTCCAAATTGAATATTATTTGAGATTTTTGGTGATTTTTATTTAGTTAAATCACATTTCTATAATTATGTATGTTGCTGATATTGCTTTGAGTCTTGTTCGTCATCAATCTCATGGGTACTATAGTGGCCGAATTACAGGTCATTCTACAAACGAGTCCATATTGATATACATGAGCGTCTCGGTTTCTTGGATGCCAATTCGTGTGTTGGAGACGGATTCGATTTAATCGGTGAAGCTCAGGATCCAGACATGTAAAGGGTTTGTGGTGAAAAGGCAAAAGCTTGTTTTATGGAGTTGTGGGAAAGAATTTGAGTTTCATGTTGATAGGCATCAAAATGTTGCTTATTTGAAACAAAGGATCGCGAAGAAAGGTCGAGGAGTTTTTGTTGATGTTGATGATGTTGACGGTTAGGATTGATGATGTTTGCAAAGACAATGATTCTATAAACATGTTTCTATAACAAAGTGAATTTGTTCATGATCAAAGATTGTTCGTGTATAATACTACTACAGTCTTATTTTCCAGGAAAGAATTCCTAAATGTGCATTATGATGAATGGTAATTGATTTAAATTATGTTTGATTTGTTTTCATTACTGCAGAAGCGGTGCAAGATAATCTAGTAAAGGTCTTCTAGGTAGGGGTGTGCAAAAAACCGTCAAACCGAACCAAACCGACCAACTCAACCCATAAAGTTTGGGATGGTTCGATTACAAATATAAAAAATGGGTGGTTCAGGTTATCTTTTGGACAAACCGATTAAAGATGGTTCGGTTTGGGTTAAGTGAAATAATTCACCAACCCAAATCAAACCAAATATTTTAGAAAGTAAAATTAAAATATAAAATCCACCTACGTTTTTTATTCAGTCTAGGTTTTATAACATTTACCGATTACTTTAAGTTTTTATAGTTTATTTATTTGTTTTGATACAATTTTTTTGATTGATTTATTTATTAGGGTTTCAAAAGCATAGATGTTAAACATATCTTTAATCAGAGTATATATACATGTATATATATATAATTAATATTTTATGTTATGATTTTTTATTTAAATATTTTTTATAATATAATACCAACAACAAAAAAAGATTTTTGAGTTCAAATCTAAACTAATAAATCAATCCAAACTGACACGATCTTTGTTGGTTTGGTTTGAATCGGTTTGAAAAATCACATCGGTTTGGTTTGAGTTGAAATATAGCCAAACCAATCCATATTCGTTTGGTTTGATATTGAGTTTCAGTCCAAATCAAACCGAAAACGCACACCCCTACTTCTAGAGATCACCCCAAGAAGTTTGTGTCAAGTTAACACACCGAAGTTTGTGTTCAGAAAGTATTAATGTGGTAGTGACGATGTTATTGGTGTTATGTTTGCAATTTGGTACACGTTAGAATTGTTGAATGTCATCGGAAAAATCATGGTATCTATTTGTTATTAAGAAGTTTTCGATATTCTTCAAGCTGATGATTTGTGCTATTCGAGAACCGAAGAATTTATGTAGATTTCTGTTCAAATTTCTTCTGTCAGACAATGTGCTGGGAAGTGATATAAACTCAGATATATAATTATAGATTTTCTACATCCATTAACCTACTTATCCAACTGTTGCATTTTTGTGATACTGATATATTAAAATATATTGCCATTGATCATTTATGAGATTTCATTTATTTGATTCTTTTGTTCAGTATTACGATCAATTTTGATACTGGATGAGTTGGGTTAGCTAGAACCTGTCGTGATCAAATTTTACTTAAATTGTAGTGTACAATTCTATATACATGCTTGTAAGGGCTCAAATCATTGTCATGGCTGTAATGTTTATAACCAAATAATTAATAATCACAAAGCTAATATTTCGTTTTCAATTTAGTTAAAAAATAATTTAATAAAAAACCTTTCCTATTCATTATAATAAAATAATTTAATATAAGTTAATGGAATACGTTAATTTAAAATGGCTATTAATTTTTCAAAATGATTTAAATTAGTTATTTCATAGAAAGAAAGTATCAATTGTTGTCAGTTTACCCATTAATTGTTTTAAGTCTGTTTGCTTATGTTATAATCTATTAGAATATAGGTTAAAAATTAGTAAAACATGTTTTGCACCAGTTTTTAAACCGGTTTTGGTTTTTTTACCAATATTTTGAATATTTTTTTGATCATGATTACTTTATAAAATAGGAAATATTGCCCATAAAATTCTTATAATTAAATAAGTACTTTATATATATATAATTAAATAATAAATTAATCAGGAAATTAATTAGGGAATAACAATAAGTTTGATGTCACCTATAGATAGAAATACTTATAAAAATAATAAATTAATCAAATCATTAATTTTTGTATATAATCAAGTAATCAAAATACATAAAATATTGCATATACAATTTTTTTTATGGGTGTCATGTTATAGAACTGCTGTCAATGAACAATATTTTGTTAAAATGATGATTTTGAGACAATGTTTTGTCAAAATGGTGATTTTGGAATAATTTAAACATTCAATGGCCTTATTGAGACTCCGCTCACCAATTAATGGTGTCCAGTGCTATTTTCTCTTATATTTACGAGGCTTTGATGGCTGTTTTGTAGAATCAGGAGGCAA
Organism: Acer negundo; assembly: GCA_035582765.1. Lineage (NCBI taxonomy): Eukaryota > Viridiplantae > Streptophyta > Magnoliopsida > Sapindales > Sapindaceae > Acer > Acer negundo. The sequence goes on from CM069243.1 coordinate 17,525,650, forward strand.
TACCAAATTAATTGCCCTTAAAGTCTTCATTTTTTTTGTCCTATTTAATATTATGCCTCAAAATTGAATCTCTTCTAATTAATCCAACTCAACTGATTTAATATATATATATTTTTCCTTTTTAGTTGAATTTTTGGTCTTTAAGGAGACTCTTGCATACAACGATCCTAACATTTTTCTTCAACTTCATATCTCTTTCTAACTTTGTTTTTGTTTTTTTTTTTTTTTTCATAAGTTTCACTTTATTTTTATGATCTTCATTTTTTTTTTTAAAGAAAATCTAATTTAGTCACCTTTTCTTTTATTTTTTCTATCAGGTTGAATGTCCTTATTATCAAATATATCTTTATTAGGGTATGTTCTTTAAATAAATATTTTATTGATTTATTCATTATCTCATTGTTGAGTATTTCAATTGTTGCTGAAATATAGAATTGATTTTTTGGAGTAGCAAGTGCAATTCACTGCAAATTTTATGATTAAACTTTTTTATTTTTTTTATTTTACATTCTTTTACAAAAGTTATGTAGATATAGAGTTTGATAATGTTGACAGATTCCTTCTCAAAAGCTAATTTACAAGCTTTTTAAAACTTATTTGATGTTAAAGCTTGAAGGACAAGTTTTATTGAAATTTGGTTCAAAATTTAAATTTAGTGACTAACAATCCAAATTCAATTTTAGCAATTCTTAATAACCTCAATCAATAAGGGTTTTTTTTTTTTTTTTTTTTGAACAATAGAGTTTATTCATCGGACCATAAAGGCCAACAAACCACACGGTAGAGCACCGGAAACAAGAAAAGAAAACACCCACCAAAGAATAAACCTGCCAGCCAAAACAAAACACAAAGACCCGAACAAAGAACACAAAAGAAAACCAACCATGCAAAACCGTAGTAAACCACTAGAAAGGCAAGGAGAAAACAACCCATAACACACACAAACACAAATGCAGCCAAGAAAGATAAATGAATGTCCCATTGAAGAAGTTGACCTTGCGAGCTGGAAACACGTCTTGCTAAAGAGTTAGCGAAATCATTGTAATCTCTAGATTCATGGACCACCTCCATCTTGTCCCTGGCCTTCAGAATATTGTGAATATCATAGATAATTTTGACATGATTTAAGCTTCCATAATCACCATTGTTCACCTAAGATATTGCCGTTAGCGAATCACTCACAACAGTTATGTCTCTATTAGTAATTTCATGTTTGACAGCTCAATGGCCCTTTTAATGGCCAACACCTCAACCGAATTCGAATCCATGATTCCAACACTTTGCGAGAAAAGACAAAGCACCGTTCCATTAGAATCACGGAGCACCCCCTTCGATTCCTGCTAACCCTGGATTGCCTCTAGAAGAACCATCAACATTGAATTTTATCGCATCAACCCTTGTAGGAATCCATTCTTTGGACTAGTTAGACTTAAATTTTCTGGACTCCACACAAAGTTCCCTTATGTTAAGAAGGAGTGAGGAGATAGTTTCAGGAGACCCTTTCTTAAGATGTTTAAACCACAAAACAATCCTAAACTTAATCAAATCCATAGCTTGCTCGATTGAGACTCTTTTTGACTTTGAAAATAATATTGTTTATGCATTCCCAAATGGTTCAAGGCACCTCGTATATCAACGAACACCATATCCTTTTAGACTTGGAATTCGGACAATAACCCCTCCACTCTACGAACCAATCCTTAAAGCTATTGTTATGGCACCAATTGATCCCCCACTAGCTGATACACTCCTCCCATACCGAAAGCGACCATTGAGAAAGCAAAAATACATGATCTATCGTCTCAGTTTCAGCCCCACAAAAGGGACATCCCATGTCGGTCGACTACTCCATACCACTCATATGCATCACATCTTTAACGAGTACTCTTCCTCTGAACAGCTGCCAAAGGAAAATTTCGATTTTAGCCGGGCTAATACCCTGCCATATGTTCTTATAATCAGCATGACATTGTTCCTAGGGACTTCCAACAGTCTCCAAAAAGAGCCAACCGAGGATTGGCCATTAGGACTCCCTTTCCAAGTAATGGAAAACTGAAGCAAGAAGAACTATCGATAATAGCGCCTTTCTTTTAGGCTTAGAAGTCAAACTGAAAAATGTTCTCTAATGGGAATACCGTTAGGGATAATTCCAAACCGATGAACTTGGAAAAGTCGTGCCTAATACATGCCCACAACTCATAGTAATTAATAACGTCCATAAGCAGAAAAATAGATGAGAGAGAATAAACAATCACAACACAAGATATGCGTGGAAAAACTCAAATCGGGTAAAAACCCACGGGCTTTCAGGACGACAGAGAAAGTTCCACTATATGATAAATTGTTACAACCATATACTCTAAGATTAACTCTCTCACCTCAACCCTAAACCCCACTCACAATATCCTTACCAAGTACCCCCACAATATATCCTAGGTCTCCTCTGAATATCACCCACGGATCTCTAACTTGATCCACCGATATTCCTTTAGATCCCTCTGTGGATATTCCCTTAGGTCTCCCCAGATCTAACCACACTCTCTCTAATGTTACACAGTGTTCAACTCCCACATTCAACCTAATTACAAGGTTCTATTTATGCTAGTTACATGGAGTTTAAGATAAAAAGAAATTCTACTCTTAAACGTACAACACTTACTTGTTCCACATAAATAATATTTCATTTTATGACAAATCTTCTTGTAAGGAGTAAACCCTTTTCCTTCAAGCATAAGAACTTTCAGAAGAATACGTTTTCCTAATCTGAGCAACATTCCCGATCTCAATATTACATCATCTCCACCGTATTGGTCACGGTGTGCACCCCGCTTCCAACACCACCAAACAATTCTGCTCCTGACCGCTCTTGCCACCGCTGTGGCTTTCACAGCGCCACTTGCAGTGCTCTCCACTGATCTTCGACTGCTCTCATTATCGCTGTTGAAATCCACAACATACATCACATCGCTATACCACTGTGGGAACTGCTGTCAAAGCCACATCACAACCCATAGTGGTTTGCTTCATTCTTCCGTTCTTTTAGTCTTCACCCTCCCTCAAACACCACATTCAACTTCCAAACGTATCCTACGTCTCTAGGAAGCTCCACATCAGTTGATTCTTGTTTGGTTCACATTTGGTTCATTTAAGAATACACGTCAAAACCCAACAAATACCTTCAAGAAAAGCCATAAACAGGTTCCACCACTCTAATTCCCAACCAAAAGGTGGCCTTATTGTTTGGACATTCCACCTCCACTTTGAATTAACCCAAGAGCCGAACTCAGCAATAGCACCAACTTTCTTGATTGCTAAAGCAAAACATCTTGGGAAAGCTTCCTTTAGAGATTTTCCATTCCACAAAATGTCATTCTATAGGTTAGCTCGATTGCCACACCTAATAATAATCTTCATGTTATTACTCAACAGAGAACACAAAACACTCCCCTCCTTATATAGACTGCCAATTCCTCGAACAAAGAAAGAGTCAGACCTATTGTAATTCCACTTCAAACCCAACGCTTTATCATCAACCTTGTACTTAGCACAAATAGTTGTTCTCCACAAAGAATTAGTCTCCTTATTAAACCTCCATATCCACTTAGCAAGCTAAGCTTTATTCTTGTCATTAATTCTACCAACCCCTAAACCACCATTGATTTTGCTTTTGCACACATCCTCCCATTTAACGGAATGAATCTTTTTTTTTTAGCCCCGTCCCCCCACAAGAAGGTCCTTTGAAGTTTTTCAATTCTAAGAGCAACACTTACCATAATTTTAAACACCGATAGGGAATAATTCGGTATACTCATTACCGCCGCTTTTATCAACCACCAAGTGACCACCTTTCGTTAAAAACTTCTTTTTTCAAAGGGCTAGACGTTTCTCAATCTTAGTAATAATAGGATTCCAAAAGTATTTCGAAAAAGGTCTCGTCTCTAAAGGAAATCCAAGGTATAATATTGGAAGAGATGCTTTTTTACATTTAAAAATCCTAGCCAAATCTTCCGACTCCGAAGCCCTACCTTTGCCAATTCTCACCACACACGATTTGTGAAAGTTGATTCGTAATTCAGAGGCTAGTTCGAAACAACGAAGAATCCTTGTTAGGATTTTGAGTTATGTTGGCATTATTCTATATCAAAACGACATTTCCTTTATATTGATTAGTTGTCTTGGATTCATGGTTTATCAAGTTTCAAGGAAGTTAGGCAACTCATCAAGAAAAGTGAAGCCTTCAAGAGGAGTAAGCATTGTTGAATATTAAAGGTATATTAAGACCTCATTCCTCTTGCAAGGCGATTAGGCACACACACACACACGCATTGCATCCATATGTGTCCCTACATTGTTATGCTCAATTGGTATAACATATTCACAATGTATGCACATGCATTAAATTTAAATTGACAATATTTGTAAAACTGCATGTTCTAGGACTATATCTGGGAAATGGCATACATATGTATTCATGTGTTTGTTTGTTTGTGTTTTTGTGTTATTGGACTTGAATATGTTCTCATAATTGAGTTCCGGTCATTTTAGTTACTCAGTCATTATTTTTCGAGTTTCGAATTGGAAGTTACGAAACATTCCTTACACTTGTCGTACTTGGTTTTCGTCTTTGTTTGTCGATTCGATTTTCTTATCTTTTGTGAAAGTTTTGTTGATGTCCATATCTGTGAGGGAGTCCAATTTCGTAATCCAAAAACGGATTCGAAATTAAAGTTTGGAGGCTAAAACACGATTGAATAACGTGAGAGAAGCACGATGGAGGAGAAGAATGGCCAAAGGCCATTTGCACCCTTTCTTGTGAGGCTCACGAGCCTCACGGGAAAGGATGCCCTCTACCCCCGTGAGGCTCATGCGCCTCCACAGGTGGCACCTCTTGATTGGCCACTTAATTCATTCTTTTTTCCTTTCTTTAAATATCTTTTTTCCCTCTTATTTCATTATAAAAAGAAAATTTGAAAAAAAAAAAAACATGTGTAGAATTTTCTCTCTATTTTTTCTCAACTTTCAAACACCGAAAACAAACTGCCCACAAAAACAAATTCTGTAGAAACCGAAATATCAGGAAGACTAACCAAATGAGCAGTAGAATTGAGTGAGTTTGACATCACTTACACTCCAAAGACTTCAATAAAAGGATAAGCAGTGGCTGATTTCATAGCAGAGATCACTAAGCCAAATGTTGAGGTAGCTAAGATGCTTGAGGAAAGAGAAAGAAAAGTTTTTCAGTGGCATTTGCATGTAGACGGGTCATCACATACACGGAAACAAGGCTAGGATAGTGGTATCAGCCTCAAAAGGAGATCAGGTAGAATATGCCTTACGATTTGATTTCAAAGCCACGAATAATGTAGCCGAATACGAAACACTTTTGGCAGGGTTAAAAGTTTGTACTGATGAAATTGAAATTTTCAGCGATTCTTAGGTCATAGTTAAACAGGTTCTAGACGGATACCAAGCTAAAGATGATAACATGATCATTTATCTATATATGGAAAAAAAGGTTGTTGGGTCATATATATACATCGGTACTACCATAGTCTTATTTTCCTCGAACGAATCCCTAAAGGTGCATTATGATGAATGGTTATTGATTTAAATTATGTTTGATTTGTTTCCATTACTGCAGAAACGGTTCAAGATATGCCACAGTAGTGCAGAGCATAAGGTAATTAGTATTCCTCTCCACATGCTTTGTTTGTTTCATATATAGATTCAATTCTAACTATTGAATTGACTGGTACGTAGATGGTTCAGTACCTAAAGCCGTTGCAGTTGTTTCGGGAATGTATGAAGAGGAATTATCATATGCCATCTTCTGTATTTTTAGGTTTGAGTTTTGATGACAATTATGTGAGCTTGGCGATGTCTGACAATTGCTATTTGATCGCTCGATTTTTTAAGTATGCATATACCAGTAACTAGTTCTTATGATTTCTTAAATCTTTATGTATTATTGTATTTAACTATAAACACTATTTGTATTTTGTCCATCTTGCAGTATGTACCCCATAAACGAAAGCCTTTCAAATAAGCTGGTACATTTTGTTCAAATGCTTAATAAAGATTTTCTAAGTTTTTTTAAATTCTCTGTAATTCCTTAATTTCGCATATATCTCATATCAATTATGTTTTGGTTAATTAGGAGTATGATTTGGAAGGCATAATTGTTACCTACAGTAGTTCCACGGTGAGTTTTAATTAATTCTCATTCAGTCATTCACCCATTCCGTCTCTTATCTATTTATATATTCATTCATTCACCCATTCCCTCTCTTATCTATTTATATTCCTTACTTACTCTTTATCTTATTAGGCTCCACCGGAGAAAATTTGTAATCTTATGGAAGGCCTATGCCAAAAGGGAAAGCTTGCAAGTTTAATTATACATTTTAGGAATATGAAATTGCATCAGAGGTACGTGTGTTTATGTTGGGGATAATTCTGAACCGATGAATGCGGAAACGTCGAGTCTAATACTCTCTCATAACTCATAGCAAATAATAACGTCAATAAGCAGAAAAATAGATGAGAGAGAATAAACAATTACAACACAAGATATACGTGGAAAACCCAAAAAACCACGGGCCGTTAGGACGATAGAGAAAGTTCCACTATAAAAAGTTTCAATAGATGTGTGTGTATCTCCTTTTTGGCATAGTGAAGTTGCTTACCGGTGGTTGTGGATTCAACCCGTGGATGTTTCCTCTTAGAAGGTTTTATCATGTAAAAACAATTGTGTCAAGTTTTGTTTTTACTTTTCATTATCTTCCATATCTTGTATTGATTGTATCATTTGTGAATTGATTTCTATATAGTGTTGATAAGCAATTCTTTTGTTAGACAAACCAAGTGTGCACATCATTATTCAGTAAAAAGAAGTTTGGAAGAATTTGGGCCTATATCTATTCCCCCTCAACCCCCTAGATATATATTACACTATATTGCTTTTCAAACTTAGTTTCGATATTTTAGAATATAGAAATGCTTTTCAAACTTAGTTTCGATATTTTAGAATATAGAAAATTTTGAGAAGAAAGAGATTGGTGAGAGAAATCTTTCGTCGATTAGAATGATATAGGGATTGAAATTAGGGTTTACAAATTTTGAAAGAAGAAGAAGAAGAAGAAGAAGAAGAAAGAACAAACAAAAACAAGGTAATTTGGTGATAAAAATGTTATCTTGAAATCTTGGTATGGAAGAATCGCAATAGACGGCGGTGTTGTTCAATTTCTTACAGCTGAAAAATCTCTTCTGTCGGAAAGTGGAAGGTGAGGATGTTGCTGACAGATTTGGAAATTGGGAATAATTTGATTCTTCAAAACGACAGTTCCTTCAATCACGTTTTGACTCATCAAACCCTTCTAGTCCTAATCCCCCTATAATCATTTCCGAACCCAATTCCACACCCCCAAGAAAACTGAAACACAAAATTAACCCAATCCCCCTCAAATTTTTGATGCAGGTGATGAAGAAAAGCTGTTGAAATCTAATCTTTTCAGAATCCATATGAAGAAAGCTCGGTTAGAAGATGAAACCTTAAAAATCCACAATTACTGCCCCAAAACATATGGGCCAAGTAAATCTGGAGGATATGACACGTATTGGGGTCATATTAAAACAGTTCAGAAAGCCAAATTGGTCAAGATGACTACACAAACACAAATTTCCAGGTATGTTACCCTGATAATCAATTGTTTCAATATACTCATGCAAATAATAAAGACCAATTAGATATAATGGTTGTAGTAGAACACTAACGTTTTAGCTTTGGTGAAAATTTATGTTTTATTAATTACTGTCAAACAGCATTAAATCCTGTAATGCAACGTGTCCCTAGATCAACTCTCATATGTACACTATATCAAATTTATAAAAAATTAAAAAAAAAATTGTAAATTTTTGTTTTAATTTCAAGGTCGTGTTTCCATATGTACCGACATAGAGTGACCATTGGGGCACTCATTCATACTTGGGTGTTACATATCATTATATGGATCACGATTGAGAAATGCAAACAGAATTCTTGCATTTTCGAGTTTTTGATGATCACATACTATTGAAAATACTTTTTGAATTCATAAAATTAGTTTTGAAGAGGTTTTTATTCAAAACAAAATTTTTACAATTGATTTTGATAATGTTGCCTACAATAATGCAGCTATTCCTATGTTAAATGAATTATGCAATCTTTGTTTTGGTGGTTGGTTATTTTATCAAATATGTGCTTGTCATGTTTTGAATTTATGTGTTCAAGATGGATTAGGCGTTCTTAATGCTTTTATTAAACCTATTAGAGATAGTATTAATTATTCGCGGAGACATGGAAAAGCAATGAAATTATGGTTAAAATATTGTTTTCAAAATAGTATGTGTCCCGTTAAATTTTCTCGTGATGTTCCAACTCATTGGAATTATACTTATAAGTTACTTAATGAAAGTTTTGAATATAAGGATTAATTAGTATCTTTTATTCAATTTAATGTTCTTACCATTAGTCTTTGTGCAAACCATTTGGATATTTGTAGAAAAATTAGTGAATTGTTACGATTATTTATTGATACTACTGACATTTTATCATGTATTTACTGTCCTACAACCCATTTATTTATTATTCAAAGTGTTAATATTGCTGGTGCATAATGTTCATGTGATGTTCAATTAAGTCATTGTCACTACTACAAAAAAGTTGAAAGATATCGGTTATTTTACATGCTTTACATCGATTTTTCAAGATTTTGTAACCGATGTAGATTTGAGTGATATATAAAAAGACGCGATAACGACATCGGTTTATAACCAATGTAAATGATTTTAAAACTCATCGGTTATATATAAAACCGACGACGTATAACTAATGTATTATGAAAATTAATCTCCCCATCTGAACGCCTACGGCCCACCCAACTTCTGATAAGTCATTATTGAGGAATTGATCTTGAAACCTCAAGTTAAATGGCAAGCCTTTACTGTTTGACTATAAGATTTGATTTGTTAACAATTGTACAATATTTATATATAACTTATATGAGTTGTTAGAAAGAAAAAAAAAAAAAAAAACTTGTTAGATAAATTTAAATTTATTCAACTAATCAAAATTCCAATTTCTATGACAGACATATATTAATATTTATTGGAACATTTAATAAAATTATATTTTTTAAAACATATATAGTCGAGTTATGAGTCTATACGCTATAGGAGATTAGTGACATCAATTGTAATAAACATGATTTGAAATACAATTCTCACTACATGAGAGATATTTCTCTTCATCTTGTAATTTAATGAACAAATGTAAGACTCAGATTCCAAAATTATATAGGTAACTGATTTATTAACGTGTCTCTTAGTATGAAACAAGATGGTGCAAAATAAATAAACAATTTTTAAATATAAAAATTTTTTGAAAATTTTTAAAATAAATGATTTAAAAGTAAATTTATTAAATTTAAAATTTTACTTATCCAAAAAAATAATAATTTTATTAATATAACTATTGGTAATTAAATTTATTATTTTAAAATTAATGATATTTGACAATGTAAAGACACTGGTTATTTAAAAAATATATAGCAAATTAAAACTTATATATGTCTATTTATCTATAACTGATGTGGTAATTTTTAATTTATTCAAGAGATCAATTTTAAGGCAAACCGATATCTTATTGTAAAATAAATCCATATCGGTTTGCCTAAAAATCGTTATCCTTTCAAACCGCAATATTTAAGATATCATTTTTGTATTAACCGATGTCTAAATTTTTTTTTAAATATCGGTTGCCCAAAAACCGTTGTCTTTTCAAACCGCAATATTTAAGATATCATTTTTATATGAACCGATGTCAAAAAGGTTTTTTTAAAAAATCGGTTACCTAAAAACCAATGTTAAGCACCAATGTCTTTTAACATTTTTATAGTAGTGTGTGTTGCTGCAATGAAAACAAAATGGTTAAACTATTATACTAAGATTCCAAATATTTATTTGTTTGCATTGTGTTTTGATCCACGTTTTAAATTAGAAAGTTTGCAAGATTATCTATCTCATTATTACACTTGTTTAGAACTAGAAGTTGATGTTCTTAATTTTTGTAATTCAATTAAAACGTTACTTTATGAATTATATGATGAATATCTTAGAATTTTTTGTCCGTCTTAGAACATTAATGTTTCACAAAACCAAACCGCATCTCATGCTATTTCCTCCACATCTTAATGGGGTAAGGGGATGAATTGTTATCCCAAAAAAAATAAAAAAATTATGAACCTCTTCTTCTTCTTCTTCTTCATCGGGTTCAATTTTCGAGCTTGACCGTTATTTACAAACCTCTCATGAGATTTTAGAAGATAGTGAATTTAATATCCAGTAATGGTGGAAGGACCATGAATGGATTTCTCCAATTTTGGTTATTATTGTCAAACAAATTCTTGGAACGTCCGTTTCTACCGTTGATGTGAAACAAGAATTTAGTGTATGTGGAAATATGTTGGAACCAACGCGTTCAGCAGTGTGTGTTGATGATTAGACTAAGGCAAAATATAGACAACAAGAAATCAATTAGGAGATAATAAACGATTTCTTCGAAGATGGCCGAACCACGGGAGCAGAAGGCATCGATTTGTTACTGTTCCAACTTCAAACCTCCAACACCGAGCCTTGAATTAAAGGTAAGAGAACTACGTGGACTTTTATTCCTCTACACCGTAAGAGGATACGTAGGCAACTTAATTGTGGTAAAAATTAAGTTCAAGACCATTTTAATATTTTAAGTTTATTAAATTTTTTTAAAAAATAATGAATATCATTTTATTATTTATTTCATTTTTTTAAAAGTTGGAAGTTATTTATTAATCTGTGTAATTTTTTTATAAATTTTATTTTTTGTCAAAAACCTTAATTTAAAATTAAAAGAAAAAAAATTACACAAACTGGCCTAAAACTGAACCGGAATCGGTAATCGGCGATTGAAACCGCCCTCATGAACCGTGACCCACGGTTCCGGTTGCAATTCATGTGACCACGAAACCGGAACCGAACCGAACCGTGGCCAAACCTATTTAGGAGTCTTCAGACATGAAAATTAAAACATTAAATTTAGGCCCTTGACTCATTAAGAGGACACAGGGCAACGGATTATAGAAAGTTGAGGACTATGTAAGGATATAGGAGTTAAGGTGAGGATCTTTCAATTTTCATTCCATTCAAGACAAAATAGAACAAGATAAACAGGAAATGATTCCCTACAGCGTGACACACACTACTTAATTCTAGACCCTCAAGCAACCAAACAGTGTCGTTTTAATTGAACTCTTGAAACCCTACTTAATTGATGCCTATAAAACGATCTCTTCATTAAGAAATAATCCTAGCAGCTTCTTAAAATCCAACTCTCCTCCACTCTCTTCAAAACACAACTCTTCGCAGCGACACAACCCTCCTCTTTGCTGCGACGCGGCCCTCTTCTTCACACGACATGGTTTCTCGAGTGGGTGAAAGATAATCAAGGCCCTTTATATATAATATAAATTATATTTTTTTAGGGTTAATATTATAAACCTCCTCTCACCTTTAAACTATTATTGGATGTATAGTTATAAATGCTTTTATTTAAAAAACCTCCCCTCTAAACTAACACTGTTAATATTCTGTCTATGTTGACTATTAAAAAGTTTAAAACTTCCATATTTAAGCTTCAATTGTATGAATTGACACAAATAAATATATAAATACATACATATTCTGGTTTATTTTAAATGTTTTTGATTCATTTGTAATTTTGTTATTTTTAAGGATAAAATTGTCTACAAAATAACTTTTCCTTTGCAAGTTAACATTCTCGCATTTTGTATTAGTTTATTAATTTATTTGGTAAAAGTATGAAAGTATAATGATCTATTCATACGATTGAAGTTTAAATAGAGATATTTTAGACTTTTTAACGGTAAAACTCGGTCAACATAAACGGAATGCTAATTGTGTTAGTCCATAGGGGAGGTTTCTAAAATAAAAGTATTTACAACTATACATCAAATAATAGTTCAAATGTAAGGGGAGGTTTATAATATTCACCCTATTTTTTATCATCAAAGCAGTATAAGTTCATTGTCTGCTTTCTCTAAAAAAAATATTAATGTACCAGAATAAATATTAAAGGCTTGTCTTCAAGTATTCACTTAGGATACGTTTGGTACGCAGGACGGGACAGGACAACGTGAGACCGTTTTTCATGTCCCACATTTGGTGGAACTTTAGTATGGGACAGAACGGGACAAGGTAAGACAAAAATCACCAAATTCAATCTTATCCAAGACCCTAGGCCAAACTTGTCCCATGCATGGGACAAGTCTCAAAAGACTTTTTTACCCTTAAATCTTCAAAAAAATCATAAACTTGTGCAATATTATATATATTAATATATATAATAATAATATATTATATTATAATATATATACAAATTAAATAATATATATTATATAATTTATGTATACATATACAGTTCATTTCTTCTTAATACATCCTGATATAATTCCATCAGTGCGTTACATGTGAGCCATAGATTATAGAGAAGTTTTGATAAGTGCATACACTTTGAGTCAAAGCATGTAAATCTAATGATCCACATCCAACACACTGATGGAGTTATATCATGACGCACTGACTTGAAAATTTTCTTATAAATAAATAAATAAATATATATATATATATTATATAAGAGACAATCTATAAAACAATGGTGTTTCTATACACCTTTTAAAAAAAAATCCAACTCATCAAATCTTGACCATTGATTTGTCCAACTGTCACATCTAATGGTTATATTTTAAAGTTGTCGTGATTCCCTATGCTTCTTAATATTACCTTCTTAGCTGGTCATAAAACCTAATGACCGTTTGTTCTTCACAAAGGCCAATAGTTATCGTTTTTAATTTTCCTCCTTCCCAAAGCAATTTTCTTCTCCTTCCCAAATCCAACTCTTTTTATTTAAACGTACAAAAACACTTATTCTCCTTTGTAAATCCCACTCTTCTCCTTCCCAACGCTATCTTCTTAACTTTTTTGGTTTACTAGCTCAAAATCTCTTGTGAACTTTTATTTGTTACCAGCTCAAACAATTCAGTCGATTTTTTTTTTCCAAACATCCACTGCAATCAATCATTTGTCTTTCCGATTGGTGTTTCAGTTTGGTGTTCAGACTCATTTATTTGCGTTCGTATTGAAATCTCGTCTACAACCTATTCTTTTATGCTTCGTCAAGTTTGATCTCACAGGTAAACATCCACTTCAATCGATCATTCGTCTTGCTAATTGGTGTTTCGGTCTGGTGGTCTGACTCGTCTATTTGCATTCGTATTGAAATCTTATCTCCAACCTATTCTTTTTTCGGTTAGCTTCAAATTCAATATCAATATGCTTATTGTTTGAATTGTTCTTTTTTTCTCATCTTTACAATACATCCATGGTTTTTTCGGTAAGCTTTGAATTCAAAATGAAATTACTTATTGTTTGAATCTTTATTTTTATCTTATCTCTACAATACATCCATGCAGTTGTTTTGATTAGTTTAGAGATCAATATGAAGTTAATTAGTGTTCGAATTCATAGAATCAATAATATTTTCCTGTATGTAATTATTTATGTATCTTATCTTTATAGTGATACTTCTATAATTTTTAATCTGAATTATTCATGTTCAAAATCTCGGTGATTCCTTACCTCGATAATGTTTTCTATATTCTGTTTATAATTTCTGTGTTGAATGATGCATGTTCAAAATGTCGGTGTTTTCTCACATCAATATTATTTTTCTATTTGCTATTACTTTCATTATCCTTCGATCATCACATTTTATTGCGATTAAAATTTTACTTATACTTCGATCATCTTGTTTTGGCTTTGTATAGTAATGGATGTGAGTGGATCGCAAAGTAAGCCTGACAGTAAGGAAAGATTATTTTTCACACCAAATAATATGTGTTACACTGGGGTTAATTCTGTGCAATTTTCATCATGGGAAGGCAGTGGCAATCAAGATGTTGATATCAATCATATCAAAAATATGAAATTTGATTCTGTGGATGATGCAAGGTCGTTTTATCTTGGTTATGCTAAGGGTAATGGGTTTGGTATAAGAGCGACGAACTTGGACCATGACCGTGAAGGTAGAGTATTAAGGAGAAAGTGGGTTTGTGATAAGCAGGGATCAAGAAAGGAGAGTATTTGACCAATAAAAATAGGAAACATAAGCCAATGTTGCAGACAAGATAGAATTGCAAAGCTTGTTTCTCAATTGGTCTAGACAGTGATACGTTAAAGTACATCATAAGGGTATTCATGGATGATCATTCATACAAACTAACAACTTTTCGTGAGGTTTTATCTCATCGATCTCACAGAAACTCAGATGAAGGTGACTATGCCTAAATTGATGCCATGGACAAAAACTTCATAAGATGTTGTCAAACATTTGAGTACATGGTTGACAAGAAAAGAGGATACTCCAAAATTAGATTCACTCAAAAGGATATGTATAACAAGATTGCTAAGATCAGACGATCAAAAGCTTTTGAAATCGATTCACAAGCAGCAATTTTGTATCTCGAGTCAAAGGCATTTATTGAACCAAACTTTTACTGCAGATTCAACACAGATGATAATGATAGGCTTGCTAATATATTTTGGAGGGACTCCCATTATCTATTTAAGTACAAGTGCTTTTGAGATGTTTTTGTTTTTGATACCACTTACAAGACAAATGCCTATGGCAAGCCTTTGATTTTATTTGTCAGTGCAAACTACCATAGTGCAACTTATGTATTTGGTGCTACACTTTTAATAGACGAGGCGTTTACTTCATACAAATTGGCCCTTACTAAACTCATGGATTCAATGGGCAGCAAACATCCCCTTTCTATAATGACGGACGGAGACGAAGCAATGTGACAGGCAATCAATGAGGTATTTCCAAATTGTCAGCATAGGGTATGTAGATGGCACATAGAAAGAAACGCATGTGCTCACATTAACAGCCCTTAAAAGCCATCGGCGTTTAGATCCTTCATCTTTGACCATATAGACGAGGACAAATTCGATGAATGTTAGAATGAAATGATAAAACAACACTGTCTGGAAGACAACAACTGGGTTAATATGATGTACGAAAAGAGGTATAGATGGGCAGAAACATATTCCAAGGCCATTTTTTACCGGAATGAGCAACATTCAAAGATCAGAGTTAATGAATAATTACATGAAAGAATATGTTTGCAGCCGTGAGAAATTGTTCGACTTATTCCCTCATATCGATATGGCACTCTGATGCACTCCGAGTGTACCTCTAAGAAAAGCTACTAACTAACTAGTAACAATACACACAAATAAAATGTAAAGACGAGTGCGCAAGTCTACAACCCTCTGCAAGTATACGGATTGTTGTCGAGTATAGCGGACACAAGAAAGGGTTATCGTTCCCACGTGGATTGGTAGTGCGGTGTAATTCTTTTTAGACTACTTCACTAATGATTTAACTAAAAGACGTTTAGATGTAAATGTTAAAAAAAGATGTTAAGGAAACAATTGAGTAAAATGTTACTAACAACCTCATAATCCAATTACTACCAATTTAAATCCATGTTAAGAGGAAGGGTCAAAAGGATCTAATGCCTTTTTTATCAATAAGCTCAAACCTAGATCTAGGTTAGTCAAAACTTAATTAACCTCTTATAGAGTTTCAAGCAAAACCTAACCAAGTTTGTTCAACCAAGATGTAGATCTACTATTCATGCACAAATATCATGCTTGTACATTATAGTAAAGTTCCTACTCAACATACAACATGAAGTTAATTTAAGCATAAATGCAAACTCAATGGATATAAAAGATAGAATGAATCATTCAAAGAAGTGTTCACATATGTACAAACATTGAATCCCAAACAAAGGATTTAGCTACTCATGATAAAATAAAAACAAGGAAAGGAAAGAGAAAGAAAAAGAAAGCCCATGGTGTTCTTAATGCTTCTCCTTGACTTGCTCAACAAAACCTTCCTTGATCTTCAAGATAAATTTGAAATATCCTTAAAGCTTAAGTGTTTAATCTAAAAGTAATTATCTAAAAGATAATGGTTGTGTAAAAATATTTCTAACTTGTACTTCGTCTTCTTCTACCTACTACACAACACACTATTTACAAAAGTAAAATATGTTTATATAATGGAGGGTAGGACTTGGAGTCGGCCACTTTAAAGCTGACGTGAATTTGATTTCTGCGACCAAAATCTACGAGTATGTACTCGCAGCCTCATATCGCAGTTCGTTATGCTCACTGCTACTTCCGACTGCTGGATGTGTCTTGCAGAATCACTATACCTAGATACACTGTTAGATGAATCTGCGAGATTGGTCTTGTAGCATGATGTCACAGATCTTCATTTTAGGTTGAATTGCTAGAATGTGATCGCAGGACTGACGTCGTAGAAAAATGTCTGGTGTGGCTGCTAGGTCAATCTGCGAGAATGTACTCGCGGTTCATGGTCGTAGTTCCTTATGGAGGTGAGCTGCGGGTTGTGTCCTACGACATTGTTCTCGCAGTATGTTCATCTCAGATCTCCTCTACTGGTTCTAACTCACAGGATGGTCTTCGCAGGGTCGTCTGAGACTAGGTTGCGAGTTAGATTCTATGAGTATGAATTAGCAGTGTACTCAAATAAATCATTTGACACTTGGTTCTTTAGGCTGATGTCGCAGTCCTTTCTAAGAGACTTTTGCGACTTTGGATCTGCAAGTATGTACTCGTAGATTTGCTAAAAAGATGTTCTTCAGCTTCGATTTCTTCACGATTTCTCACTAAATGTTCCTTTCATCCCTTGAATCCTATTATTCTTGGAGATAGCTCAAAAGTGCCATTATCTAATACAAACGCTCGAAAAACTAACAAAAAAGGGATGAATTAAGGCACTCAAAACATATACATATTTAGAGTGATCACAATCATGAGGTTAAGAAACAATTTCTTTACTGACGAATATGCTTCAAACACTAAGAGTCCAGTTATCTTAAGCCACATGAAGTCATTGGAGAAGCATCTATCTTCCATCTACACTTATCGTATCAACTGTGACATTACTAAAGAGATCAACGATTCAATTAAGTATTCACACTTTGCACCATGGAATGAGGAGAATGAAGTTGAATACGTTCTCATCGAATATGATTCTCCATATAAAAAGACTGTGAGTGTTTCGTTGAGGATGGTGATTGGGATTCATCAAAGCACAATCTGCCAGTACTTTCGTGTGAATGCAAGTTGTTACAAAATAAAGGACTTCTCTGCTGTCATGTGTTTTATGTTATGAAAGTGGAGAACATTACAAACATTCCAGAGTCCTTGATATTTAAGAGGTGGACGAAGTCAGCTGCATATGACGTTCGTATCCATCTCCAGCCCGACGATGACTATTCAAAGAGTGTTGATATTGCCCAATTAGCTTCATTGAGTGTAGAGTGCAACTATATCTGTCACCGTGGGAGCCAAACCGAAGAAGATTTCAATTTGATTAAAATGGAACTCAATATTCTGAGAAATACTGTGCAAGGGTTGGATGATGAGTTCCGAAATAATTGCAACAAAAATGGTGATGATTATGGTACAAAGAGCTAAATTTAAAAGATCAAAATGTTGTGAAGACCAAAGGTAGACCCACTGGTCCGACTGCACCTGCTACACCAGCAGCCAAGTCGCAAAAGCATAAAAGACCAAATCAGTGCTGTATATGCCACATTTCTAGGTACAACTAGCGTAATTGTCCAAAAAAAGAATCAGACAATTAGTCACTTTCATTATTGTTTTGGGTTGATGATGCATTTGGATTTTTTTCATTTGTCTTGTTTGTTATATGTATTTGGTTGACATTGGGTTGTTATTTATTTCTCATGAATGTTAGTTACTTTCGTTATTGTTTGTTGTGTTGATAATTCTCTTTGGGTTTTTTGTTATATGATTTCAATTGACATGTGCTTTGTTTGATTTATAGAGTTTGAACTAGACCCCAGGAACAAATAATTTTCTATATAGTAATTATGTGGCCATGTGGTTTAGATGACTTCCATTGAAATTTAACTAGTTTTGTTTGTATATTTTGTACTGGACTACAGCGAGCCAATATGTTTGAAGAGGTTCATAAATCCAAAAGTTTTAGATTACGTTTAGAGAACGACGATCGAATAAAATAATTACATGTCTAAAGCCCAACAAATGCTTCAAAAATGGCCTAGAAGTTTTTAATGATTATAAAAGTTGTCATATAAGTAGTTAACTCAAATTATCCTCCAACACAAAATCTGGACTTACCTTACATTCGATGGCAATTAGTAAGGTATAACATAAATAACCTAATATGAAGAACACAGTAGTATAAATCTACAGAAATAATGTAATCACGTTAAATAAAATGAAATTACAGGAACCATAGTAATTTTACATTACGGAGGATATAACATTTGATATGATTCGATTACTCCACATTACACATTATTATGGGAATTTACACAATAGCCAAAGAATGACAATTGAAGACAGAAATATAAAAGCCCTAGTTTTCTGAATGATTGCCCTATTCTAAACCAAATCAAACTCCAACACTCGAACATGATTTGTTAAGCCCATATTTTTGCTTTCGTATAACCAATGAAGTCGTTCCGACCTATGAAATACCCTTTGTAACCTCTGCAATTCTTCATTCAATGAGATATCAACTGGGATAATTGTAACTAGTACTTCAGGACCCAACTATTTGAAATAATTGCATCCACAAAATTCTTTCTGTAGTTTAACATTCAGAAATGTAAGTTGTATTAATTCATAAATCAATCTATATAAGTATAAATTAAAATAGTCACTTATAGTTCACTAACCTTTCCTTTGGAACACCTTTCGAATAGTCTTTTATAGTTCCAAGGTGTTATGGCAAGATATTCTCTCAATGGTAGCCTACATTTGCATTTTCCCTCCTCATACCCACTTACGTTTGAAGAAGAGAAAGATGACATTAACAAAATATTATATTGTGCAAGTGAGAGAATATGAGTAAAACCTTCCCCAAAAAAACAAACAATTTGCAACTACTACTATTTTTCAATATAAAAAAAAAGCTATCTAAATATCCAAATTTATCGAATTTTCAAAAATAACAATCTAAAAGTCAGATCAAGTACATGCAAACACTTATGCAGGAATAATATCGTGGAATAAGATTATATATAAAATTTAAACAAGTTCAAACTTAGCTGCAGCTATATATTAAGACATTTTTTTTTTTAAACACAACATTCAGGGTTAACGTTAAACAAACTAAAAATCGTGAAAACATGACTACACCATCTGAGTATGAATGCGATAAACCATCACACCATTATCAGACACGGTATAGTATAAAATTTCATATTTGCTTCTTCTAATTACATATGAAAACCAATAATCATCACAAAAAAATTGTAATGTATTAAATCGAAATTATTAAATTACAAAAACGGTAATCTGAAGTTATGAAATAACAGAAAAAAAAATGTAACCAACCTAGGTGTAGATTGTTTGAAGATTGATGGATGTACATAGTAGACCATGAGAGAGAGAGAGAGAGAGAGAGAGAGAGAGAGAGAGAGAGAGTTTTAGGGTTTCTAAATGTTTTATTTATGTTGTTTAGAGTTTTAGGTTTTTTTTGTTTATTTTATTTTTATTTTTATTTTTATTTTTATTTATACATCACATCTATAAAATTACTTAAATAACCTTAACACACTATAAAACATTATCTCAAACGGTGCATTTATTGCACATGTTTATTCCTCTTTCATTTCTTTAATATCCCGAATCCATTAAGAATAAAGAGAAAATAATGTTTCATCTTCCCTATCATATGTCTATTCAATTCTTGTCCCCATATGCACATAAAGTGTTTTAAGCATTTATAGTGAAATGTTTATATCAAAGGACATCAATGTTATACTTATATCATATGATTCTCCTCTCACATGCACACATTACTACAAATGACAAGTTAACATATAGTCAGTTACCGAATTATTCATAAATGTGTACAATAGGTCAATTCATTTTACCATATAGTCATTTATATTAATTGAAATTTATTAGTTATAACGGTAGTACAAATTGTTGTCCGGCTATCCAATTCTTATCCCCATATGCACATAAAGTGTTTTAAGCATTCATAGTGTAATGTTTATATCAAAGGACATCAATGTTATACATATATCATATGATTCCCCTCTCGTATGCACACATTACTACAAATGACAAGTTAACATATAGTAGTTACCGAATTATTATTAAATGTTTACAATAGGTCAATTCATTTTACCATGTAGTCATTTATATTAATTGAAATTTATTAGTTATAATAGTAGTACAAATTGTTGTCCGACTATCCAATTTTTGTCCTCATATGCACATAAAGTGTTTTAAGCATTTATAGTGAAATGTTTATATCAAAGGATATCAATGTTATACTTATATCATATGATTCTCCTCTCACATGCACACATTACTACAAATGACAAGTTAACATATAGTCAGTTACCGAATTATTCTTAAATGTATACAATAGGTCAATTCATTTTATCATATAGTCATTTATATTAATTGAAATTTATTAGTTATAATGGTAGTATAAATTGTTGTCCGACTATCCAATTCTTGTCCACATATGCACATAAAGTGTTGTAAGCATTAATAGTGTAATGTTTATATCAAAGGATATCAATGTTATACCTATATCATATGATTCCCCTCCCACATGTACACATTACTACAAATGACAAGTTAACATATAGTAGTTACCGAATTATTCATAAATGTGTACAATAGATCAATTCATTTTCCCATATAGTCATTTATATTAATTGAAATTTGTTAGTTATAACAATAGTAGAAAATTGTTGTCCGACTATCCAATTCTTGTCCCATATGCACATAAAGTGTTTTAAGTATTCATAGTGTAATGTTTATATCAAAGGACATCAATGGTATACCTATATCATATGATTCCTCTCCCACAAGCACATATTACTACAAATGACAAATTAACATATAGTAGTTACCGAATTATTTCTAAATGTATACAACAACTCAATTCATTTTCCTATATAATCATTTAAAATTATTATTATTATTATTAGTGTGTCAACCCTTGAGATGTACAAGTTTTGTTAAAAACATTTTATCATGTCGTATAGTTATAACATATAAGATAATAAGACAAAAGTATAATAGATACTTCAATTTAAACCCCATAATGTAAAAATATATAAATAAGTAAATACGTTTTTAGTATGTCTTGAAGATGAACCTGATATGTTTTTTGGAGCCAAAGAAGTGATACCCTTACAATTATATAATAAAACTAAAAAAATATGACTAATTAATTAATCAATCAATGTCTTTTAAAATTACTAAGGAAATTAATTAATTAGTTTTTTTTTTATATTAATTATGATTAATTAATTATTAGAAATGTTTTTTAGACTCATCATTTGAGAAACCATCCAAAAACTATATATAAGGTTTAGTCATGTTTTCTTGAAGGACAATTAATTATCATAAATTTGTCAAAAAAAAAAAAAAAAGAAATAATTATTACAAATACTCTCCAGCTCTGGTTCAAACAGAATATTATTATATAATTATATATGATATATGATTTTATTATTATTTTGTATGCATTAATTAAGATGCCATATGTCAGCTTATGGTTTTAAAAGACTATTATTATATGATTATAAACGATATATGATATTATTATATATAATATGATATGATTATAGTTATGATTATGATTTTGTAGGTATTAATTAAAATGCCACATGTTAGCTTTTGGTTCAAAAAGGGCCCATTAAAGCGGTACGTGAGCTGGGTTCAGAATGTCGTGAGATAGTTCGGTCCATATCCGGTGTGGGCGTTAGAGCATTGAGAGGACCTTTCCCTAGTACGAGAGGACCGGAAAGGACGCACTTCTGGTGTACCAATTATCGTACCCATGGTAACGCTGGGTAGCCAAGTGTGGAGCGGATAACTGTTGAAAACATCTAAGTAGTAAGCCTACCCCATGATGAGTGCTCTCCTTTTTCGACTTCCCCAAAGCCTCTGGTAGCGCAGCCGAGACAGCGACAGGTTCCCTGCCCCTGCAGGGGTGGAGCTATTATTATATTATTATTATATTATATATGATATATGATATCATAATTTTATTTTAATATATCACCTATGATATCGACGACACGAAGTTAAAACATAACAAACTAAATATATATTTTTTTTTATCGACAAGCCATATTTGGTGGTGGTACATATATAGTAATTTTTTTGAGGAATACTACATACAACCGAGGTCGCGTCACCGTCGCGGCCCCGATTGTGCAAAGTGTTTCTCAATTTTTTCAATAACCGTTTTAAAATCACGAATCATAGACACTCGACCCCAATTTAGTTGATTGGGGCGATCCAATTCTTCATGGACATGGACTCAAAATACCGTGCTTATACCAGCCCAAAAAGGCCCGATCCAACTTACAGGAATTAGACATTTGGGTCGTAAAATGCCATGTTGCTCGTCCTCGACTATGGTCCACTAAAAACCCTGTAAATTCAGCTAAACCCCGAGGACATTATGGTCATTTTATTGAAACCATACGCAAAAACCCTAGTTTTTTTTACACAATTATATTCAGTATCAAACCCTTCTCTTCATTTCGCTGCGCCTCTTAAAACTCAGACTCACAAACCTACAAACCCACACCCTCTCTCTCGCTTCTAGCCCCAACCAGTCGAAGCAAAGATGCCGCCAAAGTTCGACCCTTCACAGGTTGTGGATGTCTTCGTCCGTGTCACCGGCGGTGAGGTCGGAGCTGCCAGTTCTCTCGCCCCAAAGATCGGTCCTCTCGGTCTTTCTCCCAAGAAGATCGGAGAAGACATCGCCAAGGAGACCGCCAAGGACTGGAAGGGCCTCCGTGTCACCGTCAAGCTCACGGTGCAGAACCGTCAAGCAAAAGTGTCTGTCGTCCCCTCCGCTGCTGCTCTGGTGATCAAGGCACTCAAGGAGCCGGAAAGAGACAGGAAGAAGACTAAGAACATCAAACATAACGGAAATATCTCCCTTGACGACGTGATCGAAATCGCTAAAGTCATGAAGCCGAGGTCTATGGCCAAGGATCTGAGCGGTGTCGTTAAGGAGATTCTAGGCACGTGCGTCTCCGTTGGTTGTACGGTCGACGGCAAGGATCCCAAGGATCTTCAGCAGGAGATCACTGATGGAGACGTTGAGGTTCCTCTTGATTGAATTCCTCCATCGAAGCCTATTGTGAGGGTTCCTTTTTTAATTTTTGTTCCTAAATTTAGTTTTTAGTTTAATATCTGTGTTTTTATGATCAGTTTTGAATCTTTATAAGGATTTCTATTATTATATCTCCGAATTCGAGCTTTTTGAGAACTTAATGAGTGTTATATTTGGATCTGGAGATGTAATATTCAAATTTAGCTGGTTCTTTTGGATAATATTTGATTTTACGTTTAAAGTTTATAATGCATTCTCTTAAGCAAAGTTCTTTAAAGTTCATGTCCGTGTGGAATGCACATTATCTATTAATGTTTGAATGATGTTTCAATCGTGTTCTATTCATTATGGATTTTTCTTTCTCTGGTAGTGTAGTGGAGTTCTCTCTGTAAAAATGGATAATTTTGTTGAATGTTGAGCTTTCGTGAACCTGGAGTTTAGAATGTTGATTAGGGTTATAGTTGATGGAGGGTGATGTTTCTTCACATTGTTAGGAAATTATGGTTGAACAATAAGAGACTCCAAGGTTTGTGTGTATGCTTAGGTGATCACTGGAATATGTCGTTTGGGGGTTTATTTGACTTCCATTCTCAATGTGTACATTAGTTTATTATCTGTCCATTTTTGGACGGTCTTCTAGTTTGATATTCATTTAGTGTTTTATTCTATGTGTAACTTTGTGTTGTATCAGCAGAATTTGTCACTCTTTTAAAATCAATCTGAAGTCTGTGTTATGGATTATGAGTTATGATGCCGAGTGTCCGAATTAATTGCAGACCAAAAAGCAGTAATAATTTTCAATTTTGACCTAGTTATTTATTATCGGGTATCTTCTTTAGCCACTTAGTCTCTTCTGTAAGAAGGAATGACATGTTTGATTTTGTTTTAGTCGATGTTTTGCTATTTAGGAATGTATGGCATTTCTTGAATTGATTTTGTGGATTCCTATCAAGGTTTGGCTCATGTCACTTCTATGCTGGTTATATCTTTGTGCTTGCATATAGGTGTTATGTGACACAAACTTTTCAATTTTCAACGGGTTTTCAGTTATTTTCATCTGCATGACACTTTAAAGTAGATTTTTTATCAATGGTGCTTAAATTGGAAGCTTTCGAAGCTTGCATATTTGGTTTCTCTGAGATTTGCCATGTTCGATAGTTATACTTTTATTATACACGGAAGTGAGAAATGCGTTGTGGTGTGACTTTAGGTATGCAGTTGTGATATTAGGTATGCAGTTCACCTTTTTTTTAAAATTTGAAATATGTAGCTTGGAAGTTACTCTTTTATTGCTTAGTTTTCTGGTGGGAGAGCTAAAATTGTTCTGTAATATATTGTATTGACAAACAGTGTTCAAATGCTATATTCTTCATTGAGATTTTGTATAATGTTTTTTCCTCATTGAGTTCTGGCTATCTAAGAAAATACCTTGCACTGAATCGAAATTTTGGATTCCCCTGTAAGTTATGAGCGTTGATATGTAAATGCCAAATCTTTTGATCTGAGCGTTGATATGCAATTGCCAAACCTTTCTTGTTGAACCTAGTCTATTTATGATTCAAATACCATACACTTAGGCCATTCTATCATAACAAAATCTCTAAATCAGTTTTGAATGTGTGGATCTTAGTGTCAGATTCAAAACAGTCACACAGAGATGTCTTTCTTGTGGGTTGATGATTGCTGCTTGTTTCTAATTCTAACTAGTCTGTTTCCATTCTTTGTTATTTTTGTTGCTTCCCTTATTCTCCTCTCTTTATAAGAGCCTTCTCTTTGATATTTTTCTTAATCGATTCCTGATTCTCTCACACAAGCAAGATTGTCTGAAAATTCATTTCAGTCTTTTTTTTTTTCCGTGCTTCAATGGCGTTCAAAACTAAAAATCTTCATTCCTGGATGGAGGTAGCTCCAGCTCCCATCATATACCCGCTAAAGCCTTCCAATTCGCCTGGTTTGGAGACAATTGTTGAAGAGGCGATCGAGGAAGATGATGACGACTAGTAAGCTCTTGCTGGTTCATTCTTTTTGGATTCTTTAAGACCCGACCCTTTCACATTGCAGGCTTCTCTTCAATGAACTCGTTTCATTTGGGTGCCTTTCACTTTGATTGTTTGCTGATCTCCAAAGACAAGCGACCAAAATGGAATGGAAGAATATATGCTTGTGAATTTCCTCGATTGCCTGTAGTTTTGATCTCTATTAGAGGATAAATGATTTGTTTAACAGTAAACAATTATAGGATTATATGCCATAGTGAATTCAAGTAGCTCGATTTGAAGATTGATTTCAATGGTTGATGTAATAGCAAAAGCTTTGAATTCAGCGGTTGATGAAATAGCAATAGTATAAATTTTCATAATAATTCGACAAGTTTTGAGTTCAAACTTCGTTCTCACTAAGGTGGGAAAGGATTGTTTTGACTCTACAAGGTGAAGGCAAGGAAACGTTTAGAATTATCAAAATTGAAACTAGTGTATAAAAACTTCATGTGAAAATAAAATTATTTTAAGGGATAATTATCCCGGTGGCTATCGAATTGATGACATATTATCAAAATGACCACCGGATTGGAAAGTTGTTCCAAAATGACCATTTTTGATGAACTTTGTGACACTAATGATCATTCCATCTAATTTCATTCAACTGCATCTAATTCTATCCAATGAGTGACATTTTGGTAAATAAATGGATGATATTAATTTATTTTATATTTTTTTTTCGAAATAAATTTTTTTTTTTTTTTTGAAATGAATAATTATATTTAGTGTGTATATATATCTAGTATATCTCAAATATATATATATATATATATATATATAGTTCTGTGGTCAGAATGTCTAACCACAGCCACATATTTTAATAAGTTCAAATGTAAATGCTATATATATATATATATATATATATTTCTTTTCTAAGAAGATTAAGGCCGTAAAATTTAAAAAATCTATAAAAAAAAAATAGAGACACGTTTATTAATCTAAACAATTTCTTTTGTTTTTCGAAAAAAATAATTATATTTAATGTATGTAAATATATATATATATATATATATTATATTCAGTATGCGTAAATATATAATTATTTACGTACACTAAATATAATATATATATTTTTGAAAAGAATAATTATATTTAGTGTATGTACACTACATACACTAAATATAATTATTCTTTTCAAAAAAAGAAAAAAATTGATTTAAAAAAAATATCTAAAATAAATTAATGTCATACACTCATTTACCAAAATGTCACTCATTGAAAAAATTGATTTCTAAAAAACATCTAAAATAAATTAATGTTGTTCTCTTATTTACCTAAATGTCACTCATTGGATGGAATTAGATGGAATAGGATAGAATGGTCATTAGTGTCATAAAGTTCGTCAAAAATGGTCATTTTGGAACAACTTTTTATTCTAGTATCCATTTTGATAGTGTGTCATCAATTCGATGACCACTCGGATAATTATCCCTTGTTTTAATATCAATTTGTTTTTTCTTTACTTATTGTCTTATTTATACTTTATTTAATTTAAGTAGTGATTCTGGATAAAATAGACTTTCCATCTTTTACATCTGAACTAATCATTAACGATTATTTACTCATTTAATTGACTACGGTGAAGCTCAGTCAAGAACTCCGCTGAAAACGTGTAGAGTGTAAGTGGTGCCGCGTGTAACAAGTCAGTGTCTGTCAATCTCAAATAATTGCCATCGTTTATCTTGCTCAACTTCATCTTGTCTTTTAGCTTAAAGTGGTTTCACACTTTCACCCACTTTGATGTGTCACCACTCACCACGACCTCCCCTTCTCCGATAATTCATTATAAAGACATACAATCTGAGAATACCCTGTAAGCGAATTTCAAACGACACCTGATTTGTCTTCTCCTATTAAATCGAGATCAAAAGCAGGGCCTGAACTATCACTTACTCTTATCATATATATATATATATATATATGGCGAAGAAGGAGACAAGGTGTTTGAATTGTTGGATTGAAGTTGCACCAGCGCTTCTGATCCGCCGTTTCAAGATTTCTAATTCTCCGAGTTTGGAGACAATCACAGAAGAGGAAACTGGGGAATATGATGAAGAATTGGAAATTGGTGAGGAGTTCACTTTACTTGCTCAAGATTCTCTACAAAATTCTATCAGTTTTATCGATGAAATAGATAGATTGTAAACTTAATATTGTATGTAATCTTAATTCTATCAGTTTTAATATTTGTATGTAATCTTAATTTCCAAAGATCTTTAACAAGATTAAAGATGCTCAATTTGATCTTTGAATTGAATTCTTTTTCTTGCCCTTCTCTCCAATAACAACACGTCAAATATATAATTTATTTATTTTCAATCTATTACAATTAACTTGGAATTTGAGAAGTTAAACTAGATTTGAAATTACAACCGCGATAGTGTAATTATAATGAACATACCATTAGATCAATCTCATCTAATGTAATTGCTATAGACATGGACGAAAACATGATTTTAATTTAAGGGGTCAAGATAAAAACTAATATTCAATGTCACGCAAGATAAATTGTAACCGGTTGTTATTTTATATCTCGAAAATCATTTATAACTAAATTTATTAAGTTTTCATTTCAATTACATAATGATTTAGTTTGTGCGAAAATGTTTTTCTTCTTTTTACAAAACCAATGTCTAATCTTAAGTCTTAACATAGCTGTGAATTTTATTTTGTTTTTTTGTTTTTTATGTTTTTAATAGTTTCCAACTAATAAAATATAAATTTTAATAGTTTTTTTAAAACATTAAAAAAGACAAATAATAAATATTTAATAATTTAAATGATAAGAGACATAAAATAAATATATTCATCATAACATATTAAAATACCACTGTAATATTAATATATTTAAATATTTGTAATTTAATTTTATAATATCCATCTTAAATCAAATTAACTTAAAATAATTTTAAAGAAATAAAGATTTTAATAAAAAATAGTAAGGGATTCTGCATTTTAAATGTATTTTCAAGAATCGGTGATAATCCAATGGTCAAAATAAAGTCAAGTTTTATTTAAAAAAAATAAAAAATTAATGTCCAACCACCTAAGCCAAAGACAAATTTCCCAATATTCTCTTTCTCCGCTGTCACAACTCACAAGTTCTCTCTATCAGTTCTCTATTTCTTTCACCTACTCTATCATTTACTCAAAAATTCTGCTTCTGTAATTCTTGACAATATATACTATGATTTAGGAGTGTAGTACAAGAAATTCCCGACATTTCGTCGAAAAAGAATAAAAGCAAGCAAAAGACTTTTCATAATTTTTTTGTTTTTCATTTCGGACAATTGAACCTTCTCAAACGGGGGGGTGACCCCCCTCTAGATCCGCCTCTGGCTATGGATTGAATCCACAACGTGCTCTTATTTGGAAGGCGTCCATCCTCGCTCCATATGTGCATCTATTGCTGCAGCATGATCATATTCAAGTGGCAATATTGCTAGGTGCAAGTTGCACTATTTTAGGGGGTGTATAAGTGTACTCAATCAAGATTTGATTGGAATCTATAGGATTTAAAAAATCTAGACGTATTCAATTCAGATTTATAAAGAATTCAATCAAGTCAAGTCCGGAGATATATTCAATCCATATTTAGAAGGATTCCAATGAAATCCATGTGTATTCAATTCAGACTTTTAAGAAGTCCAAACAAATTTTGGTATATTCAAAAGT
This sequence comes from Acer negundo, assembly GCA_035582765.1. Taxonomy (NCBI): domain Eukaryota; kingdom Viridiplantae; phylum Streptophyta; class Magnoliopsida; order Sapindales; family Sapindaceae; genus Acer; species Acer negundo. The sequence continues at coordinate 17,554,717 of CM069243.1, forward strand.
CCATTGATTTGGTAGTTTTTGTTTAAGTGATGGATTTGGAAATGAAAAATATAAATAGAAAAAGAAAAGGCCTACACATATCTTACCACATACCATGCCCATAGATTTCAAAGGATTTCATACGCATTCTCTCTTACTTTTTGGCATTTTGCGTCCTCTTGACTACGAGCCACACCACATGCTCTCTCTCTCTCCGCAGCCTCCCCAAAAGCTCCCTTTCTTTGAACTCTGTCCCATCAACTTCACCAACTACATGCCTTGTCACGACCCTTCAAGGGAAAACAACTTCACTCACAAATTTAGGTGTTCTACAGAGAGCGGCATTGCCCGGGAGCTGACCAGAGACTCATCAAGAAATCGCAGAATTGGGTTCGATTGGAAGGCAATTGCCTGGTTTCATATAATTATTAATTTTCCTGCTTTGGGTTCTCTAGTTAGGTCAAATAATTAATTATTGAATTCCATGTTTATTTCATTATCTTGTTAGACCTAGACATACTGTAAATAGAGGAGTCCATGAAGAAAACATAACTTACCATCTATTGCAAATATTATTTCTTTCAAGAAAAATTCATTTGACAAGATGAGATTGAGGTTGGTCCGGTGGAAAATCCCTCACACCTGTAACACAAGGTTGCGGGTTCAAGTTTTTCTCCTTCCCTAAAACACTTTGAATTTATGTAATATTGTAATATTTCAAAAAAAAAAAAAAAGAGACAAATTTATCGAATTCCATATAATTTTATGTAAAATGCTATGTTTGGTAGGAGGGAGGGAGAGTATGAGGGATGGATGAATTAGGAGGGAGGGAGAATAGGAGGGATGGAAAAGATAACATCAATCCTCCATGTTGTTTGGTATTGAAAGGAGGGTTGGATGAATGGATTGATATTTAATTTATTAAATTACAATATTAACCTTTAAAAATTTGGAGGGTAGTATAAAAAGGGAGGGTTTTTTTGTCTTTACCCCCATCACTCTCCTTCCTTCCTTGAATCCACCCAAATTTGGGGGATTCAATTTTGTGGGCTCAGAGGGAGAAGCACTCCCTCCTCTCCTCCTCTCCCTCTACTTCTCCCTCCAACTAAACAACGGATTTGCTCTCCCTCCAACCCTCTCCCTCCATCCATATATCCCTCCAAACAACATAGCATAATTCCATATAATTTTATGTAAAAGTCCAACTAAGTCTAACCAACTCTTTACAAAAATCTGACAAAATCAATATAGAGTCTATGAGATTTGTGAATTCTACTGAAATCTATTACTTAAAATAAGTCAATCAAACTCCAACGAAATCCATCATTTAAAATAAATCAATCAAACTTCAACGAATTCTAGATCGAATACATCCATTCTTTCCCTATAAATGAAGATGTTTATGTGTGAGTTTCTAATTGGATTGTTGTTGGCACCCGTACACGTGTCTCTGATTGACTCTTTCTCTTTTGGGCTCAAAACCGACCAAACTAGTGAGGATGAATTGTCACCTTTTCACTGGCATACGTGGCATTTTAATTTGAGATATTCATTTTAAAGAAAAGACAAATCATTCCAATCATTGCTCGTTGTATTAATTGTTCCCACACTGAATTTCAATTCATCAAAGGTTGAGACTTGGTATATTTCGTATTTCGAATAGGATGCGAAATTGGGATATTTCATATTTCATATGACTCTACAAAACTTTTAGTTTCCCTAGTAAATTAATATTACAATTTATCAATTGCAAAAAAATTGAAGTTTGATTCTTACAAAATTCTAGGTTGTCAAATTTGATAATCACTTTTGAAAGTGATTATAAGTTTTAATTATCTAAAATCTTACACGAAAAAAATGTAAAGAATTTCATATCCAGACACCAGTTTTATTAAATTAATTATTTTTGAAAATTTTTAAATAAACTGTTTAAATTCTATTAATAGTGAAAGTTTTAAAAAAATATATCTTGTCCTTAAAATTTTTTTAATTTGGACTTGAAACAGTACCTATTATTAATTAACATTACGATTTTACATTTATTATATACAACATTTCAGTTTTAATTTAATCTCACTATATATAAAAAAAAAAATATAAAATAAAAACTTAATCAACAATTAAGAATCATTATAAGTGAGGGTGGCTATCGATTCAATAGTTTTATATTGAAAAAAAAAATTGTTTAAATCAAGCAAAAGTCAGAGTATTTTGCTTTTTAGAAACAAGTTGGGTAAAAACAGAACAAGTTGCCAATTTTTAGAATTCACGTGTCAAACTGTCAATTGCTTTACCTTTCCTTTATAAAACATGTGGGTTACTTGCACGAATGTGTAATAAAAGTGGTTTTTATAATTTGATTCTTATCTAATTGGTAGCAGATATTTTTTTATTTATTAATTAAATTTTTAATAAATTAATCATAATATAATTTAAAATATAATAAATTAGTCTTATAGTTAGTAAAATATTACGACTAATTTATTGTATTTTAAATTATATTATGACCAATTTACTGTATTTTGAATTATATTATAATCAATTTATTAAAAAATCAATTAGTAAATAAAAAGTGTCTTTTCCTAATTAGATAGGATACAAATCGTAAAAAACCCGAAATAAAAAAAATATCGTCAAGCAAGGATCCATCAATTATTGCGAAAATCAATGTTCACCACACACTTTCCCACTAACACTAAAAACGTGTACGTTGTTGCGAAATCCACGTGTAAACTATAAATGTGGTCCATATCTTTTTCATTTACCACATGCCTTTTTCTTCCAACAATAGGTTGGGTCACCAACTTTAATGGGGGCAGACATTTGACATCTTCAATTTTCTTTATAAAACCCCATAACTACACTCAACTTTCTTCTCAACCCAGAATCCACATCAAAATATCTCTCAAAGTATTCAGAGTATCGAAGAAATCAGCAGATTTTTGGAGCAATAATCAGAGTCACAACAGCTTGTAAGTCGTCTTTTTTGATCACTTATTGTAATGGCAAAGGAGAGTAGATATTTGAGTTCTTGGCTTGAAGTAGCACCAGCCCTTGTCATTTCTCCTATCAGACCTTCCAATATTCCCAGTTTGGAGACAATCAAAGAAGAAGAAACTGAGGAATTTGATAAAGACTTGTAAATTTTTCTGGGGGGGATTTGCTCTGTTTTTTGGTCTGTGGGTTCCCTTAGTTTTTTTTTTGGTGGAGGATGCTTGTATTTTCATGGCACAAAAGGATCTGTAATAAACCTTTTGTTTTTGTGTTTACTTTTAGTAATAAAATGTTCAATTCTCTTCACTTCAATAGTTCAATCTAGTTACTACTTCCAATTTTTTTTTTTTTTTTCATCTGTTCAAGTAATTATTTACTTTCAAACAGGAGATGGAATTCATAAAAATTGTTTTGCAAATTGTTTTGGTAAATTTTGATAAATTGTGATAAATTGATGTCATTCAAATAATCATAACACTAGAATGCTGAGTAGCTCTCCTCTGTTTATATACATTTTTTTTGAATCAGATTCAGATATATTTATATATATTTATATCCCAAGGAACAAGAATGAAATTGTGGTTGACAAATCAGAAGTTTACTGTGTTGAAATTTGTATTTAACTTGTATTCCCTTTATAAAATGTAGGTAATTGAGATTAGAGAATAACCATCTTTGATCTGAGAATATAATTAAAAACCATGAACCCACAAACTAATTGTGTAAGTGTGATCCGGTCTTATCACGTAAGCTTAACGACAAAGCTACCATTATTAATCACACAAAAAAAAAAAAAAAAAAAAATCTGAACCAGATCTTTGCTTTTTGCACAAAAAAAAGGTGCTTAAAAATAAATAATTTAAAAGTCTCAAATTCAGTCAGTGCCAATGATGTCAATTTCCATTAAATAGTGAATTCACAGTAACATAGTGATGCCTGCCCCGAGCAAATTGCTTGTTTTTCAACCAAAAAATTCCATCTTCCACTTTTCCTGAAGCTGAAGTAACAAACTATCAAGTTGACATCAACAGGGTCTGAGGTTGCTCTGTTTTTCATAGGAATTTTTTATCCCAAAAAAAGAGTATTTGTGCAAACACAGCTTTTTACTGCAATGGCAAAGGAGATCTACATATATATATATATATATGAATTCTGGATTGAAGTTGCACCAGCCCTTCTCATTTCCCATCTCAAGACTTCCAATTCTCCAAGGTTGGAGACAATCACAGAAGAGGAAACTGAGTGATGAGGATTGAGAACTTTTAAATTGCATTAGTATTATTATTATTGAAGATGTTTTCAATTTAATGGTCTAATTCTGATAGGTCATGTAATAAACCTCAAAATTATTTAGTTAAATCGTAATGTCTAATAGTAATTTTAGTTCCCTTTCATTTTGTTTCAATGTAGTTCAAGTTTGGTTCAAATTTTCTAAAAGTTGCAGCTCAGATTCAGATTGGAAGTTGACACATTTCAACAAAAATTCGTATTAACAACACAAATGATATTCTTCTATTTTCGACAACATAATTATATAAATCTCAATCACAATTACAGTAAATTGTTAGCACTTATACAAGCTTGTGCAACGGTGTATCAGAACTTTATGATGCAAATCCTAGAAACTCACAGAAAAAAACTGAGAAGTGCCACTAAAATGAAAATCAGCTCCTTACTTTTCTGAGTAAGAACTCTGGTTCAAACACAGATTTTAACCAAAGAATTACTCTACTAGGCCTCGTTTGGCGCATCAAATAAACTCTGGATTGGACATTGTTGGTGACGCGCTACAACATGAGATTCGTAATCCCAAATTCCCAACTAAAGATTAGCCCCAATTCCCACCAGAAGTAAATATAATAGATCCACGTCTTATCCCATCTTTAGTTATCCCAGGACTATTTATAAAGCTGACATACATTTAACGCGGTTACTTTTGCACAATCAACTCTTTTTCTCTCTCATTAACAATCCAATCCAATACCAATTCCATCTCAATTCTATCAAATCCCGTAAAATAGTCAATCGAATCGTTAACTGAAAACAAAGGAAGAACTTTTATACAGTAAGTTACTTGCTAGCTGTGTCTTATCTCTTAAAAACATGGAAAACTACCACCAGATTCCAGGGCCAGGGCATGGATTATAATTGAATTTTAAAGTTAGCAAGCACTCTGTGATCAGTTTACTTGGACTTGAATCTTCTTGATATTTCAAAAGCATGCCCTTGCCAATTGTAATCAAGCATTTTCCACTACCTCTACTCTACACATTGACATATTTTCTTTCCACTACCTGTGACATTTCTTTGCAGGTTGCATTATCCTACTTGTGTATACCCGAAGTCAACTTTTCACAGCCCATCTTGTATTAGATCCATTTCAGCTCTCATCATATTGTTTAGCAAAATTAAATTTAAGTATGTTTAACTTAGAAACCAAACAAATTTGACAGAGATTGAGGTATTACAAATTTACGAGTTTAGAGTAGAGGATATGACTTGAATATGTATATGTAGAGTTTATATCTCATTATTAATATGATTACTTTGACTTGAACTTTTATATTGGATTAGGGGTTTATTGGGACCTGACGAGATGACCTTTCCAACCCTTTTGAATCTGCATATGACCATAGGAAAGGGATCTTCCTAAGTTTTGTTATTTATTGATCAAAAATTGGCTGCCAAGACAAGACTGTAACTTTAATTTTTAATTTTTCTCTACTTTAAAAAAAAAAAAATAAATAGTTTTCAGAATATATATATATTTTTTTTAGGTTAATAGCACCTTTTGCAAATAACTTGAAGCTTCTCTGGTTGTATTATCTCTCTCTCTCTCTCATTACTCATAACTTCCTAGTGACAAAATTTTTTTTTGTAGGTTCACTGTATTATCCTGTATGGGAGCGTAGACTGTAGAGAAGATAAGTAACCAGAAGACGACAACCGACCACTGCTTGACACGTGGCAAAACACCAGCCAGGAATAATATTTCTATTCATTGAGAATGGGCTGGGCTAAGAATTGGTTTTTCTATTTTATTTTACGAAGGATAGAAAGACCGGATAGTGATGAATGATTGATTACTTGATTAGTGATAAGATTAGCTTGTTAATAATTAAGATTTATATTAAAAATAATGTTGTTTTGTCCAAATTTGATATATAAATCTAGTGTCTAAATGATGTTGTAACACTCTAATCTATTCATTTAAATTTTATTAAATTTATCTGATTTAAATGAATTGATTAGAGTGTTGTTATATTATTTAGACACTAGATTTGGACATCAAATTAAATAAAATAACATTATTTTTATATTAAAACGGACCTAAAACAAATGATTAGTGGCGGCCATAGTGACAGGAAGACGTGGCAGGATGTGAGTTGACAGTTGTTGAGAGAATCAACGGAGGTGGTGACGCTGGTGGACTGGGTTGGATGGACGGTGGTGGTGAGTGGTGATTGAATGATGATTGGTCGGTTTGTCCACGAACGTCACTAGCTCACAATACTCATGTGAATATGTGATTGGTAGGTCCCAACACATGACGTTGGATTCCACGTGTCACATTATCAGCCACTTATGTTCCCATGTACAGTCACTACATGACTTAAACGACGCCGCATCTCTCACTCTAGAAGCCAAACACATTTTTCTTTTGTTTTCACTTGTTTGCCTCGGAAAAAAGCCGACTTACTACGTGACTCTTTATTCCTCTTTAACTATGGTGATTTTGTTTGTATTTGAAAAAAAAAAATTGGGGATATATTAACATTCTCAAGCCAATTGCTTGATATGTGAAATATAACTAAATTTGATAGATATCAAATGAAAAAGTGGTCTCCAATATTTTATTCGTAAAATACATGTTTTTATTAACATGTCAATTTATTATTGATCTTCTTAAATATACTTTAGAATTGTTAAATAAAATAAAGTAGAAGAAAAAATTGGTTGCTGACTGGGCCAACAAGATGGTTGTCCAATAAATCCTTTGAAATCAGAGAGCTATATTGACGGCCTTTAAAAAAAAAAAAAAAAAAATCATCTCTTTAGCCTGAAATTGTATTGAAGAGGTTGTATTGGAGATAAATTTTTTAATAAAGTGGTTGTTTATTATACGTGGCATCTAATTTTTTGACAACTCATATTGCATCGGAGATACTCTAAGATGATCCTAGATTTTAGGTACACGTGTTGAGAAATCTTTTAACTAAACAACAATTTTGAAAGTCACTTGATCAGACCTACATGCTTGATATTGCAAGTAATTACATAAATAAACGCATGTGAGGGACTCGTACCCAAGGCTCAAAGACCTGACGAAAGCTCCAATACTATTCTAGTAATCTTTTTTATTCAAAAGAACTGACCCAACAAGAAATCTAATGAATAAAAACAACATCAGAAAACCATTTTGGAAATGACACAAAACAAAAAATTACCTAACTAAAGTGTGTCTCACTCTTCAAACATTTTGAGTAAATATTAGAACATACTGGAAGTATCTATCAGCTAGCTTTAGAGTTTAGGTAGGCAAATGATAAGATTGAAATTTTCAAGTCAATGCATCTTGATATAATTTCGTGAAGATATTAAATGGGAGCCACTAATTTTATATACTTTGATTCAAATGTGTATGCACTTATCAAAAGTAGTGGATCACATTCAATATTCTAATAAAGTTATATCACGATGCACTGATCAGATCGGGACCGATAAGAAGCCACAGAAGCACACACACATATACATGAACTGGGTTAGGTGGGGTTTCACAAAAATTGAAAGAAAAGTAGAAAAGTAGAAAATTAGTGAGATGGCAGATGGGGCGGCAAAGCTAAGCTTTAATTAATTCCTCAATCTTCTCTCTCAACTCTCAAGCCCATCCTATAAATAGCTCTCCACTTCTCCACACTTATCTCCATCACTGCCAAAGTCGATAACACTTCTCTTTCTTTCCTCTTTATTCATTTCTAATTAGCTCACTCTCATCAGTCAAGAGATTTTAGCCATGGCCAAGGACATTGAAGTTGGTGGGCACAGCAACTTCCATGCAAAGGATTACCAAGACCCTCCACCAGCTCCATTGATCGACGCCGAGGAGTTAACCAAGTGGTCCTTTTACAGAGCCATCATAGCAGAGTTCATTGCCACGCTCTTGTTTTTGTACATCACTGTGTTGACTGTTATCGGTTACAAAAGCCAGACTGACACAGGCAATGGCGGTGATGTGTGCGGCGGTGTTGGAATTCTCGGCATCGCTTGGGCATTTGGTGGCATGATTTTTGTTCTTGTTTACTGCACTGCCGGTATATCTGGTAAGTACTTATCAAATTCAAATTTTAGAATTGGTGATGGTTTGAATAATAATAATAATAATAATTATTATTATAAAAATGTGCAGGTGGGCATATTAACCCGGCTGTGACTTTTGGCTTGTTTTTGGCAAGGAAGGTGTCTCTGGTCCGAGCTATATTGTACATGGCGGCTCAGTGCTTGGGGGCAATCTGCGGTTGTGGGTTGGTGAAGTCATTCCAAAAGGCTCACTATATCAATTACGGTGGTGGAGCCAACGAGCTTGCTGTTGGATACAGCACCGGCACCGGCTTGGCTGCTGAAATCATCGGTACATTTGTTCTTGTCTACACCGTTTTCTCTGCCACTGACCCCAAGAGAAGTGCCAGAGACTCCCATGTCCCTGTATGTATATCAACATCATATCTAATTCAACACTTCTTCAATATTTATTTTCAAGTTCTGATGTTGTTCTTCAAATAATAGGTTTTGGCTCCACTCCCAATTGGATTTGCTGTGTTCATGGTTCATCTGGCTACCATTCCAATCACTGGCACTGGCATCAACCCTGCTCGTAGCTTTGGAGCTGCAGTGATTTTCAACCAGAACAAGGCTTGGGATGATCAAGTATGCAGCCTTATCTCTATAATTTGATTCTGATATTGAATTTTTATAATATTCTTGTTGTCTAACAATGTTTTTTGTTTGAATTGTTTCAGTGGATGTTCTGGGTTGGACCCTTCATTGGAGCTGCCATTGCTGCATTCTATCACCAGTTCATTCTCAGAGCTTCTGCTGGTAAAGCTCCTGGATCATTCAGGAGCTCATCTGCAAATTAATCATCAAAACAATGGAATTTGTATATTATTATTATGTACTGTGGCACTTCTTTTAAATGTGCCCAAGTGTTGTTATCTGCTCTGCTTTTCTTTTTCTTTCTCCTATGAGTTTGGTGATGATTATGTAATCCTAATGTTATTAAAAGATTAATGACCAACTGCTTTGTGTTAATTTATCTTGATTACTTTTCTTTTTTTAAATTCTACTAAGTGGTTGTTTAAATATAGTACATTACAATATTACATGCAAGTGGCAAGTGACAAGTGAGGTGTAGGAGACTTTTATTATTATTATTTTTTTTTCTTATGTTTATGATAATATATAAAATTTATTTTTGCCATACATCTAACTATCAAGAGATGCCTTGTTCTATATACTTATACTAGTTTTTAAAATCATTTTAATTAAGTGGAGAGGACAAAAATAAATTTTTATTATTACTTTAGGCAATGATCAAATAGTTAATTCTCATATTGGAAATCTATTATAAGCTTATGCACAAACAGGATTTTAAGTTTGGCCATAAAAATTAATGTGACTCGGTAATAAAGAGCACTCATTTAGTATGCTATTATTATTATTATTATTATTATTTTTTAACAATATCTATTAATTCAAGATTAGGTATTTTTTGAAAAAAAATTTGTCATTTGTAGGATGTAGGATTCGAGTTGTTGACTCAAGAATCATTTACCCAAACCCCAAATTCGTCTATCTATCAGCTGAGCTACGTCCATGTTGGTTTATTATTATTATTATTATTATTATTATTGTTTTTAGTATTATATTAATTCGGGATTTGAGGATGGGGGATAGACTCGAACCCATATGCCACAACCTCATGGTATAGTTATGGGAAGCAAACCACTAGACCAACCTTATCTTATCTGACTGTTACCATTTTGGTGTATATAAAACCAATCCATTAGAATTTTTTTTGTCCCAGATGTATCTATCTCAGACCAAAATGTTACGCAGTCGATCCGTGTACCGATTTGGCATAGCTTGCTGTTTATACTGATTTAATTCCAGGCCTCTACTATTCATAGTTTGGGCTGAATCATTCCGATCTGAGCCTAAAACATACTGTTTTGGACTTTTTTTTGATATTAATTATCTGAATAAGACCTGTGTTATTGGCACCCCAGTACATGTATCAAAACAAAACAAAAAACAAAAAAAACAAAAAAAACAAAAAAACAAAAAACTCTTTCCTTGAGTGTTGAATGCCTAACAAATTATGACTCTTTTCGGTTTTCATCGGAAAAACTTGTTCCAACTCACAAATATTAGTACTTCTACGTACTATCGGGGTCGCGACCCTGTAGTAGAAAAAAAAGTAAAAACACTTGGGATCTGTATAATAAATAAGTGGGTCCCGTATGTTTTTCTTTCTATTTTCCATTACGGGACCGTGGCGGTGCCGCGACCCTGGTGGTACAAAGTATTACTCCACGAATATTTGTTCCAAAAAAAAAAAAAATGATTATAGAAAAACAAAATTTTGTGTTCCTCTCTTTGGTATACTTGGATCTAATTTCAAAAATCCACTTTTTTTTTTTTTGTTTTTCTTTCGAAATTTTCAAAAATCAAGATCATTTTTTGCTATAAAGGTTTGCACAACTATGTTATGATTCATTGCTCACTTTCTCTTGTTTCATTTTGCAAAAAACATATTATTGAGAATTTACATATATGGAAGGAACTTAATTATGTTTGAAATTTAAAGCATATAATTAGGATTTTATGTGTCTTAAAGAAACTCAATTAAATTTGAAATTTACATTTTCTATGTTTATAACCAAAATTTCTTCTTTGATAAACATCTTTGTTTCACTTTCAAAATAAATAAAAATATTTGCTTCCTTTAATAGATACAAGTGCTTTAATATGTAAATAATATACAGTACTAGAAAATAATGAAAGCATAAATGTAGAATCAAGAATAATTTTGCTTTTTAATAAGTTGATTTTATGGGTATATCAAAAAGAGAATTTTTTTGATTAAAAAAATGATCTAGATATCGGAGGTTACAAGGATTGAAAAAAAAACAGATTTTTATAGCTAGAACATCACATTTTTCATTTTCTCATTGCATGTTGTCTTTGACATTTAAGCTTTCACTTGGCAAACTCAGGATTAAAATTTCAGAAAAATGAGATTTTCACAAACCGACCTGAAATCATAACCCGATTGGCCAATTCCAACAACTATATATATTGAGGTATCACCCAACAATCGTAGCATCCAATTAAAGAATATATTCTTCTTTGCATTTTCATTTATCAATCCAATTAGTTTGTTTGATCATTATTTCTCAGTGATCACATATTGAAATTTCTCACATTCTATACTCCTCTCTCTGTAATCATGCCAAAACAAGTGTTGCAGATTTGTTTCTCTGTGTTTTTCTTGTTCTCATTGAATCAAATCTCTTACTCCAAATCAACAGGAAACCAAACTGTATCTGAAGCTCCAGAATCTGATAATATTCAATCATCAAATCATTCTCCAGAATCCAATCCTGAAGATGTACAAGAACCAGATTTCTTCTCTCCAGAACACTATACTGTTTCTTCTCCTCCTCCTCCTGTTGCAGAAATTCTCGAAACTGATCAACTTCAAACCGATGATTATAACGTATCTGTAAACAAAGCAGTCTCACCATCGACAGATTTCCCATTACCAGAAACAAAAACTGTGTCTTCTGAACCTGAAGCTGATGTTTATAAGGCTCAAGTAGTCAAATTAGCTGCCCCGGAGCCTGCACCGTCAAAGGAGGAGGCGGCGATCAATAGCTCTCCGATTAAAAAATCAGTTCCTGCTCCATCAATAATTGCCATTCCATTATCAGAAGCTGAAACGGAATCTACCCAGGTTGAGATTGGTGTCAATAGCGTGTATCCTGCGCCTAACTCTTCTATTTTAGCTTCCAAAACAGAGGATGCAGATACTCTGTCTCTTGAATCAGATCAAAACAATGACTATAACTCAACAATCAAGAACCCAGAGGATTCATTAACATTACAAGAAGACGGTAAAATCCCAGAGCCGCCAACAACAACAACGTTTGGTCAGGAGTCAACATCATCACCAGAAGAAGACGCAACAAAGTCTACACCGTTGGTGGTTGATGAGGACGTTGATATCCCGCCAATTTCTTCCAATAATATACCGTACACATACAGAGCTGAAGATGAAACAGTTGACATAGTATACGAAGAATACGGGGGTGGTTGGGGTTCTTGGGCCGGACAACAGACCGATGGAGTTACGGTTGCAGGAGTTTTGTTGGGTGTGTGTTTGGTTTGCTTGGCGGGTCTTGTCTACAATGCTAAGAAGAAGAGAAAAACAGAGTCCCAGTACCAGACCTTGTCTAAGGGGATCTAAATTAAAAGTCTCCTTTTACTTCTACAGATTCTCTGCTTGGCTACCAAATTCTATTTGTTGCTATGGATATGTTTATTTGGATCGAATAATATTATAAATCTATTGTTGCTATGAATTATTATTGTCCCTTTTCTCTCCTTGCTCAGAATTATTGTTGAACTGACCATATATCTAAGATTGTGTGTGTGTTTTTAGAAGTAGTTCATTTAATTAATTCAGGTGACAAGGTTTCAGCAGATATTGGATTAATTATTTGGGATATTAGAGATCTTCTCCATGATGATTCTGGTAGAGTGGTAGTGTGGTTGTTTTTGAGTCCAAAAAGACGAAAAATAAGGTCTGTGTTATTGTCTATCAATGATGATCGGTTCTAGATGGAGTCTTACCCTCCGTGTGTAAAGAGGTTTGTCAAGGATGACCGTTCTATGTAGTCTTGTGTTGTTTTAGGTTTTTATTTTATATCCATAAAAAAATATATATTTATATATTGCATATGAACTTAATCAAATTCTTAGGGTTCAATTACTATATAAGTTCGGTACAGTTACAAGTTACATGAGTTATATAGTAGCTAAATTCCAAAATTTATTGTCTAAATGTGTAAAAAAAATTAATTTCTACTAGCCTTTTATCCAACTACAGTAACAAAAGTATATATTGATAATTGGATAAGGAGATAATGTCATAAATATGCAGTGGCAGTAGATTTTTCTTGATGATTGGTGTTAGATTATTAAGTATGAGGTATTATCAGATCATCATCAGTGGATTGCCACAATCACTTCTCTTATTTTTAAGCAACTAACAAATAGACTTTTTTTCTTAATTACAAATAATTTCCGATTTTTTCATTTTTGACCATATTGGTCTTCATATTTTTTTTGTAAATACCAAATACGTCACTAACTTTTCAGAAGTGATCAAATTGGTCCTATTAACTGTAAAAACTAACGTTTGACTTTAATGGAATATGTAAGAGTATATTAGCAACTCTGATTTGTCTTATTTGAGTAAAATTGACTAAAATAATATTTAATATTTTCTTTAAAAAAAACTTAAATTAATAGTTTTACAATTTATTAGTTACGAGTTAAGAAAAACATGGGGACCGGTTTGGTCAAAAAACAAAAGAGTAGCAAATTACTTAGAATTAAGAAATAAATACGGTACTTATTTAGTAATTGACCAAAACAATAGAAGAGGTTGAAACGGCACCGTTTTATTTCCACTATAACTCTAACCCGTGTCGGGTCGGGTTATTTCCACATTATTACATCGGTCAATAGAGGTCTCTGGTTGTGTTCGTGTCCTGTATCCACTGAATCTTCCCCGGAAAGCAAGGTTCGATAGGTACGTTCCCCGACCCCTCACTGTAAATCTGATCTTCTGCTAATCTTTTGATTTCATGTCTGCTGGTATTTTACTTAGATCTACGGATGATCTACTTTTGATTTTTTTAATTTTTTTAATTTTTTTAATTTTTTTAATTTTTTTAATTTTTTAATTTTAAATAATGTAAACGATCTGAAATCAGTTGCTCATTTGGGATTTCTAGGATAAATCTGTGGTTACGTTGTTAGATATATTGCTTAGGATTGGTGCGAGATGTTGAATTTACAATCAATTTCACCTGCTTGTTAATCAAATTTGATCTAAATTGTTTGGTTCGTGTCCCATAACGATTGAGATCTCTAAAGATGTTTATTTGTGTTTTCACAATTGTTTAAATTATGGTGTAATTTTAAGCGTGTGATATATCTCTACGCAAAATATTAATAAAATAAAATAAAAAAACTGATTTTTTAGGGAATTTGAATAATGTGATAATAACCATAATCAATAATTGTACTTATTAACAGTAAAAAAAAGGGGAAAAGGAAGGAGGAGGAATTATGGTAGATATTTTTCATGTTTAGAAGCTTGTTGGTTTGCATTTGGTCCTGTACAGTGAAGATATATTGTAAAGAGTATTATGTTAGATTATTTGACCTGTTGAATTGGTTTTTGTGAGATGCTACAAAATCTTTTTCTCTCCAGTTACTGATATTATATTTTGTTTATTTTTTATTCTCATTGTTAGGTTGTCTATGTGCTAGACTATGTGACTGAGTTGTTGTTGTTGTCTTCAATTTTGTTCTTAAAGGTAGGAAAGGATGGCATCAAGTAGGGGTCAAGGTGGAATTCAGCAGTTGCTGGCTGCAGAGCAAGAAGCTCAACTCATTGTCAACGCTGCCAGAAATGGTAATTCATAATTGTGCTTTAAAAAAAAAAATGTGGAATACATCATACGTATACTGTGTACAACTATACATCTTGAGTTGTTGAAGCGATATATACGCTGCTAAACTTTTCTGTCTATGCAAACCATGCCCAGAATTGATGTAATTTACAGGTATTGTTAAATCTTGTATTGTCACATGGAAGGATGAATTGATAATTTGTGAAACAACTGAGTTTATCTCTCTGTGTGTGTTTGTGTCTGTGCTTTGCAAATCCATTGTTTTAGAAAATGTTTTTCTTTTGGTTATTATAACTTTATACCAAATCTTGAGAGCTGTCTTTCTTCTCATCCTTTTGGTGTCTTGATTTTCTTCTTTTCAGAGAAATTGATTCGGCTGAAGCAAGCCAAAGAAGAGGCTGAAAAGGAGATTGCTGCATATCGAGCTCAAATGGAGCGTGAATTCCAGAGGAAAGTTGCGGAGGTAAGTTATATATTGTTGCAACCTATTCATAAGAATAGGAGGGGGTAAAACTGTATGATTCTTGTATTCTCATTGATTGTCATTGTCAAATTTAGTTTAATGGATGCCTTGAGATGAGATCCTTGGCAAGGAATGCATCTTTATTAGAATGAAGCCGTTCGTCAGTCTTGTTTCTGCTATAATACAAATTTACAATTATAATTTCCTTATAAATGTGTTAAACCTGTTCTGTTCATGTCGTTTTCTTCTCATCAACAGAGCAGTGGAGATTCTGGTGCTAATGTGAAGAGGCTTGAAAAAGAAACAGATGCAAGGATTCATCATCTGAAAGCAGAGTCCGAAAAAATATCAGGAGGTGTTGTCCAAATGCTCCTGAAGCATGTGACAAGTGTGAAGAATTAAGCTCCTTGATGATTGTATTGCTTTGCTCCTGCAAACACATAAATATTTGCTATTTTTTTTATGCCCGGTTTGTTGTGCACCTTTGAGTACCTCTGTGCTGTCGATATGATCCTTGTATTTGTTGTTTGTTAAATCTTAAACTGTACTTTGTCAAACTGTTCTCATTCCACTTAATAATATGCTCATTGTTAGAATAAATAATCCCATAATTTATTGTTACAATTCCTTTGCCAAGTACAACTGACTCTATTGTTTGTGTTTTCCTTTTTTTTCTTCTTCAGTTTTGTTTAGTTGAACTAGTTAGTGACAAAGAGTTCTTGTTTTCCATTTCACATTTTTACAGATGTGATCTGCCGTGTCTTCACTTTTTGCTTGTATGTCATTGTATGGATGGATGGATATGTTCTTTTATAAAAGAATGGATAGTGTGGAATTCTGTACTTTTTTTTTTTTTTTCTTTATGGGATTTTAGATTGTCGCATTTTACAATTAGTTTTGTAACGTTACAAAATTGATTGGCAGATACGACAATTTTATAACCCACACTGGTTCATTTATAGCACCTAACTTCACCCACAATCTGATTAAACTCTACAAATCTCATAAATCATTCGTGGAATAAGGAAAGATAATAATAATAATATGATTTCTTAATATCACATGTGGTGGCGACGAATGTTTTATAATAACATTTTGTAAATAATCTATGTCGATATATAAAAATTACATTTTCCTCACACAAGTTGGAATGCTTCTGAATATAATTTATCCGTATAGGTTAATTTGATGATTCTTTCAAACATGACCTGTGGCTGTGGCATCTTTGTAAGAAATATCTGGTGTACTGCCAACAATCTTCTACAATGTGCTCAACATCTTGTTCTCTGCAAATTAGCCGCCACAGGAAAACAGCATCGTAATATTGTACGGAGTAAATTACCATTCCTTCAAGATTTGTTTTGCAACTCGGGAGTCAGAAAACAAATGGAAGAGTGGCAATATTTGTATCCCTTTAAAATCGTATCTATATCCCAAATTTATACATTTTTAGAATTCCAACATTACCCTTAAATTAAATTATTAATATTTTAATTCAAAAATATAATATATTCTTATCATTATTTACTTTTTCAAAATTTTAACTAATTAAATCAAACTAAAAAAAAAATTATATAAAAAAGAATCACAGATATATCAAAAGGGAAATAACTCAGTATCATTCTCTTAAGAAAATATGGAGGAGGCTGCTGCTTCATCTTCCATCCTAGATTAAAAAATTAGATTGCAACCTCTTCCAAAGTAGGGAGGAGTACTGCGGCTCCTCCCATATATATGTATATATATATATATATATATATATATATATTAGGCCTATTTTGATTTTGTATTTTACATTAAAAAAAATTTAAAAATTTTAAAAAATTAAAAATAAAAATAAAAATAAATAAAAAAAAACTCTCTTTCCTTAGGACTTAGGAGAATGATGAAGAAGAAGTAGATGTCTGTAAATTTCTTTTTTTTTATGCGTTTTTCTTTTGATTATTATTTTGAAACTAATTTTTCCTTTTTTATTTTGTTTTAGGTAAAATAAAGAATAATAGGTGTTTATTTTTTAATTTTTTAATTTTTTAATTTTTTTTTAAAAGGGCATATTTGGTAATGTGTGGGGTGTATTTACAAGATTTTATCTTTTAAATTTTTTAAAAGGGATATACATACAAATTAGGGTGTACATACAATTTTTCAGGAGTGCATATATCGTCACTCCAAATCAAAACTTTAAGAAGATTGAGTCTATTTTTGGGCCCATAAAGTTTTCGGCATAGTAAACCCTCTGTCAACATTCTACCTCATTTTGGATCAATAAAGGGGCTGTCCGGTATCACCCAAAAAGGGTGTTCTTGTTTTTTATTTTTTTGAAAAACAATTTTAAAAACGTTTTGGTTAACTGTTTTTTATTTTATTTTCAAAAAATAAAAACAAAACCAATATTAAAAGTGAAAATTTTGAAAAACAATTAAAAGATGTTTTCCATTTTGTTCTTCAACAAATAAAACTCTTTTTTTTTTTTCTTCATTCAACAAATGATCTTCTTCTCTTTTTCTTCTTCTTCCTAGCCACCGCATATCTCTTCTTCTTCTTCCGATCTGCTCATTCTTCGCCGCTCATTTACTCCTTCAAATGCAGATCGACCCACTGATCTCCTCTTCCTCTGATCTTCTTCTTCTTCCGATCTTCTTTTTCAAAAAGCTTATTTGATCTATCAACTGAGAATAATATTACTTGCCTTCAAAAAGCCTTTTTTTCTTTGTTTACAAGTTTGATTAACTAAGGTATTTTTTTTCTCTTTCATTGCATGTTGAAGTTTATGAGTATGTAAAGATTTTGCAATTAAAAGGTGTTTGATAGGATTCCCAACCGAGTGTTTTTGGGATTGATTTTGTTATCAATTGATATTGATTTTAAGATATAATTTTGTTATCAATTGTTTTTGGAATTCCTAGTGTATTTGGGATTGATGTTGATTTTGTTATCAATGAAAAGGTGTTGATTGTGTTGGGATTGATTTTGTTATCAATTGATTCCCAGCTGATGTTGAGTTTGTTTACATGTTTGTTGATCGATCAATTGAGAATAATATTATAATTAATTTATTTGCCTTCAAAAACCAACACGTGATCTGAGATATTCACTGTCATTTGATGCTAAATAAATAAATAAAGTTTAATATTTTAAATTTTTATTTAATAAAAAATATGAATCGGTTGATAAATATTGACAATTATTTGAGATGAATTATTGATATTTTTTGATATTTTTCAGTTAACATATCAGAAGCGTTTTTTATGTTTTCATTTTCATAATTTAGCTTTTAGTATATACTACCAGACACGTTTTCGGACTTTGAAACTAAAACCAAAACACTGTTTTTATTTTCATTTTTCTTTTCGAAAAACAACAACCGAAAAACGCTTACATGACGTGCCATAAGTTTCTCGCTCCGCTAGCAAGTGAGGTTCAAACAAGTTTGGATCAACAAGTTTTTCACTCCTATATAAGTGTTGGTTTCTCTTAGAACATCTCCAATGGTATCCTCAAAAGTAGGAGAGTAATCAAAATTTGATTATTTATCCAAAAAACACTGTCCAATGGAGTTACTAAAATTTAGCAATAGTAATTATCAATAATCAAATTTGAAGATTGACTTTCAATCATCAAATACAAACTTAACCCAAATTAACCGTTATAATTTTATTCTTTCTCTCTCTCTTCTGTGGATTTTTTTCCCTCTTTTTTTCTTTAATCATCTATCTATTTCATCATTGTTTCAACCTCAAAAATTTCAATTAGGCAAAATCTGTCTCTTTATTACGAATGAATCAATACCCATATCATATACCTTTTTTTGTCATTTATAATTATTATTATTTTAAATATAAAAATCTAATATACTATTGTGGTACCATTACAAGTGTATCATTGTGGACTATACAATCATCAAATTTAGCAATCCTTGAAAACAATCCTCAAATACTGAAGTGATAACTTTTGATGATCCAAATTTACTTATACCATTGGAGATGCTCTTAGAGCATTTCCAATGCAAATATGTATTTTTGAGTTTCTAAATAGTGTCACATTAGCATTTCTATTTATTATGGGCCCACTTTTGAAAAAAAATTAGAGAAATACATATCCACATCTCCAATGCAATTATCTAAAGTCAAGTATACATTCATTTTATGTCCAATCATAATAAAACAGTTATTACACTCTCTCTCTTCTCTTTTATTTTACAATTAAATGAGGTTTAATCTTATTGGTGAAGAGAGTTGAAAGCTTTAATCTTATTGGTGGAAAAAGTTATAAATTCTAGTCAGTATTTCTAGGAGAGTTTCTAGAATTAGAAACTCAACTCCATATTCTCTAACTTTTTTTGTCCACATTATCTCTATATTCAACTTAGATAATAGCATTGGAGAGAGTTTTTCTAACTTTTTCAATATCTATCTTATGTGGCACTCCATTTTCTCCAAATACATAATAGCATTAAAGATTCTCTTAACTTAGTAGTCGTATGTGGGGACATAAGTTTACGTACAACCCATGATCCAAAGTAAGTTCGTAAGATTAAAAGATGCATCCGTGAAGCAGCGGAACACAAAGCATACAATATTTGGTATGCCAAAATGTTAGTTTTTTGAGGGACGCCAAATACACCTTTTGCTATTTTTAAGTACACTAAGAGTCAAACCCCCGAAAATCAGGGATACAAAAAAAAAAAATTATTAACAATATGAGAAAGGAAAAAGGCACCACAATACAGTATATAGGCATCAATTGTTGACTATCGTACACAACAACAGTAAACCGACTTCAGTTTTCAGGATTCCGATTCTCTCTTTTCATCTTTTGATCTGAATTCACCTGAGTTTTTTTTATATAAAGGATGATGTTCGGTTATTGATCGGTCAACACTCAAAATACTGATTCATTAATTAAGGTGTAATACGTGTTTCAATTTATGAAGAATTCAAAAAGATAAATATAAAAAGTAAAATAAAAAAATAAATAAAATAAAAAAACACATTCTACACTTCAATTGGTGGATCAGTTTTTTGGATGCTGACCAGTCAGCACCCGAGTATTATTCTTATATAAAATATATCTTATAAACTCAACTTGATTATAAACAATAATTATGAGCAGATTTGAGATCCTGATTTGAGATTTGGCAATACATATATATATATATATATATATATATATATATATATATAAATGTAATTGTAGGTTTACAAGCAGACAAAATGTGAAGATTGTGTTAGGAGGTACAATCTAGATCGATTTCCGTCCACGACAGTCCACATGAAGCCACACTATCAACCAACACAAGTGGGTCCAATCTTTCAATCCAATTCGGTCCATCAACCCAACGTCCCAACTTCATCATTCTATTCCAACATGTATTTTCCCCTCTCTATCCCCTTCCTTTTATTACTTTTTTTATTCTTTGTTTTTTATTTTTAAAAGAATATTAATAATATTTTCAACATTTTTTTTTAAATATTACCATAAATTATGGTGTTAGATCAGCCGCAGACCCCAAATATCAAATAATAAGGGAAAATGCTTATCGGAAGGAAAATGTACTACCATTTACATTAAGACGTGATATACATATTTTTGATATTTTTCGAATTTTTAAGAATGAGATATAAAATATATCTTCGATCCTTTTCAGGTATCGGAGCTTGTCTAAACTCTAAAACTAAAAGTACACCACAAAAGGGTTGCCTTAGTGGTTCAAGGCTTGGGATGAAACCCAAGTCCTTGGTTCTACTTTTGGTAATTCCCTTGTGGCTAACCTTCAGGACGTTTGTTGGTGGAAGGACAGACATGGAACTAACATTAGCGGTTCGAATCTTATTCAGATAGGGGTAAGTTTTGATTTACCATCTTGTATCTTTGTGGGGCCAAGGGTGTGACCCGATGTTTTTTATCTGTCTTACTCCGCGAATCCAATATACAAGTCACGACGAGTCACGTAGTTAGGGGAGCACACGAGGATAGGTGCCTCGTTTTCTTTGCTTGAGATGAGAAACTTCTAATTCTATAGGAAAGTTTGATATATATTTTTATTTATTTAAGGAAAAGGTTCTAACAAATCTCACAAATTCAAGAGAGGTAACTGACAAATCATATAACCACTTGAATTTTTATGTTAATATGAATATCTTATCCATATAAGGTGAAAAAAAGGCATTAAAAAATATATCTTAATTCTCTAAAAAAAAACTCTTTAATAATTATAAATTTACCACTAAATTTTATCACCTTTTTTTTTTTTTTTTATAATTATTTTAGCCCCGTTAAAACTTTTTATTTTAATATAATAACTTTCCGGACAAAAAATTTTAGCTCCACCCGGATCAACCAACTCATGTAAATTGACATCGACAAAACATTGAAACCACCAAATAATAACATCCAGAATCCTGATATAGATTTATATATCCAAAGAAAAAATTGTTAAAAAGCTGCCTCCCCATATCCGCCGTGATTATTATTCATTGAACTTTATTAAACCGGAAAGTTGTCAGTAGATACGAGAGATCTATGAAAATTCAAAAAGGTCCCACAAAATGAATGAGATTGGATTCTTGTAAGATCAAGACATGTTCGACTGTTGATGTTGTTAGGGTAAAGTTAGGGTTTTGAGGTGTTTGACCAGAGAACAGTGTAAGATATGTAAGAAGAAGCAGTGTTGTAGAGCGAAGACATGAGACAGGTTGACCATTACCATCTACTTTACAATTTGCCATTTTTAATCGAATTGAGAGTTGAGACCAGACAGCTGACCAAGCAACCACGTGATGTGATCGGCGGTTGAGAATTTCTAGGACGTCTTTTGGCTGCATGTGCACCAGCAACCCACACTGTATTAGACCCACCATGTATGGGGATTTTTTGTTAACAAAATTAATTAATTAATTAATTAACTGGTCCTTGTAATGTACTTTGAGATTATTTACATGTAGTATTTCAGGATTTGGATCTCTCCCGTGCCTGAATTACAATATATTTTTAGCTGTCTCATGGAGAAAGTTGCCAGCTACTTTACTTTTTAAATTTCCAATTTTGTCTCCACTTAACTAATTTCATAATGCATTTGTTTATTTTATGTTTTCAGATAGATATCTCTCGAATAATTAGACTTGACTTAGATGCATTTAATAGAGTTATGTTAGGTCAAAATAAAATTGATAAATTAACAGAATTTTTGTATGTTTGCTTTACATATAGATATAGTAATATGAGTGAACTTTGATTGTCATAAATTAACAGAACTTCGTTGTTGTTGTGATAAACAATGTTTACTTTTCAATTTAGTTATCATCATATCATGAATCATGAGGCAAATCATTTGAATAAACAACCAACAACTGTAATTCTTCATTTAATTATTGCAGTATTAAGAGATTCAAAATTTAGGGGAAAAATTGTTAATGACGGTATAATTACACAATAAAAATAGGTATTTTTAGTAGTTTTCTACAAAATAACAATGATAACTTCTTGCATTTCCCTCTCAACTTCAGTTTGGGGAGACCTCTCCTTACCAATAGGAGTTGCATTTCAAACCGTATTTGTAGCGATTGATCCCATTAAATCTCAGTAAAACCGTGAAGAAATTGTGTCAATTTTTTTTTTTTAAAAAACATCATAATATTTATATATTATTAGTTGCAAGATCATGTCTTTTTTTTCTGTATAAGAGTTTAGATTATCAAATTTGACAATCAATTTCGTAGTGTTAAAAAAATTAATTGTCAGATGTGACGATATGATATGAGATTTCACACCTGAAAATCTGAAATCAAATTGTAAAAATGAATATGAAGGAATGAGTTATAAATATGGATGCATGAATATGCATGGCAATTGGCAAGTGGCAAGTGGGTCACAATCTATCCATCAATGCAGGAAGACAAAAGAGTTTAAGTCACGACAATGTTTACATAAACCCTAATATATCCAGCCTATATGTTTACACTACCCTCAGTTTTTTGTTTTTTGTTTTAATGGAATTGTTTATCATCTGGTGTCTTGTCTTTTCACTTTTTTTTTTAGGCAATTATTAAACTAAATTGATCAAATCAAGTTATCGTTGTATATTAGCAAAATACAATGCTTTTTTGTGTAATAGACATGGAATGACCATATAACATTAAGCAATTAATTTTCTGTTTAACTAATATTATCAACTCAAAGTTGGAATATAATTAAACTTGAACATTCAAAATTGCTGAATCTACTACTTTAATTTTAAAATAATTTCATTGTTAAAGATTTGAACTTGCATTCATTTTGCTAAATTGTATAGAAACACTCATTTTTCAAGAGTTTTTGAGATTATTTTGCTCTTAAACCTCTTTGTTTTTTTATATATTTAATTTGCACTTTAAAATTCTTTGATTTCATACTAAAAATATATCTTTGAAGTTGAAAACATGATATTTTTTTTACCGTAATATATTTCTTTTGACCTCAAACTATTTCCTTTGAAAGTGATTTTTTTTTATGATCGATGTAAAACACTTTTAAAAAGGCTTTGTGTGAGATAAATAATATCGGATTTGAACCTATAATGTATTGTAAGAATCGTTTCGATGAGGACAACGAATTAAATCCTAACACACTCCCAAATTCAAATGTTTTGACCTCAATTCTGACCCTTTTTATTATATTTGTCGGTATTGATGGTCGTCAATGTCAGATCTTTATCACTCTTGCCAGAATCTATTCGTTTCTCCTTCTAACTTTCAACTTTTTATTTCTCACCTTTGAATTTTATGTGTTTCGGTTGAGGGAATTTAACTAGGGTTTTTCTTTTTTTCCAAGTGGTGACAATAATATGAACCAACAAATGATAACTCTCATATAATAATAATAATAATAATAATAATAGTAATAGTAATAGTAATAGTAATAATGGTGCAAGTTTCATTTCCAACTATGAAAAAAATGAATGAGTTCGCGGTAACTAGTGAAGTCGTTGATTAACGGTCTAACGGGAACTGTAAAAATGGCGACACCCACGTTCTTCCATCGTCACCAACAACACATCTACAACAACATCAAACTCACCAATTATACAACACTCCTCCTCCACCTCCTCATCTCACTAGTCCATGTCTCTCTTGATCCACTACCAGACCCATCATCACAACCATGCACTTCCTCACTTCCTCACTTCTCTTCTCTCTTCTCCTCCTACTTTCTCCCTCTTCCGTATCTGGGTTCGGCTCAATGGGTCCCATCTCCGCCTCGTTTGACCTCAACAGCTTCTTCTGCGCCATCGACGCCAGCGGCAAACAAGACGTTGTTTGCTGGGCAAAGAACACCTCCTCAATATCCTCGCCTTCTTCATCTTCAAACTCTGCTTATTTTAGTAGCATTCCCGCTATGGCAGCTCTCTGTGGTGGAGATGGCTTTCTCTGCGGCATTTTAGCAAACACTTCACAACCATTCTGTTGGGCCTCGAACAGTTCAGGTACAGATCTCGTACCTTCTGTATTTAAATCAACCACTTACTCACACATCGCTGCTGGCAAGAATCACGTGTGTGCTATAAGAGGGTCTTATTATTCTGATCACGATTCAGGTACTGTTGATTGTTGGGAGATTGTGAGCAGTGGTAATAACTCTTTAAAGTCCGTACAAAGTAGTGTTTTTTATGATGAGAATGTCAGTACTCATGTATTTGAAAACGTTGTTTCTGGTGATGGTTTTAGTTGTGGTGGCGTTAGAGAAGGTGGTGTTGTTTGTTGGGGTCCAGAATCCGGTAGTGTTGGAGTCTTTGATGTAACTGACAGTTTCAAAGTCTTAGCTTCAGGAAGAGGTTCTCTTTGTGGCATTTTAGAAGTATCTGGTGAGGTTAGATGCTGGGGGAAGAATGATTCAATTCCAATTCCTCCGGCAGGGATCCGATTCGTGTCCTTATCTGCTGGTGCTAATCATTTTTGTGGTATTAGGGAAGATAATCATGGGGCCGAGTGTTGGGGAAGCTATAATTTTTCGTCTGTGCCGAAAAGTTCTGGGTTTGTAGCTATTGCTTCTTCTGATTTTACTACATGTGGCATTAGGGAAAATGATTTGGTTCTTGATTGCTGGTTCGCTAATGCCTCTTCGCGGCCTGATTATGATCCCCCACTTGAGTTGTTCAGTCCGGGACTTTGTAGTCCCGGTCCTTGTAGAGTTGGCGAGTTTGCCTTCAATGCGAGTATTCTCAATGAACCTGATTTGACTAGCTTGTGTGTTAGGAAGGATCTAAAGATATGTTCTCCTTGTGGTTCAAATTGTTCTGCAGGATCCTTCTTGTCCAGTCCATGTACCGAAAATGCTGATAGGGTGTGCACGGCTTGCTCTCTTTGCCAGAATAGTTCTTGTCGAGAGGTTTGTGGGCTCAAATCATATCCAGAGAAGCATTGGCATAAGCTTAGTAAATTAGTGATCATAATTGGTTGTTCTGCCTCAGGTTTCATATTGATAATAATTAGCTGGTGTATTCTTCCGCGTTTGTTTACCACTAGAAAAGAAGAAGGGACAATAAAACAATTCAAATCTTGCATAGGTAAACCAGAGTTGGACACTGATGCCACTGCTGATTCATTCCTTCCTTCTGTAGCTTCCTGCCCCGGGATGGCTCAAGTTTTCCGACTCTCAGAGCTAAAAGATGCAACCAATGGGTTCAAGGAGTTCAATGAGCTTGGTAGGGGAAACTATGGTTTTGTTTACAAAGCTGTCCTACCAGATGGGCGGCAAGTTGCAGTCAAGAGGGCAAATGCTGCCACCATAATCCACAGTAATATCCGGGAATTTGAAATGGAGTTGGAAATACTTTGCAACATCCGGCATAGCAATATCGTGAACTTGCTAGGTTACTGCTTAGAGATGGGGGAGAGGCTTCTTGTTTACGAGTATATGCCCCATGGAACCCTTCATGATCACCTCCATAGTGGACTTTCTCCTCTGAACTGGAACCTCAGGTTAAAAATCGCAATGCAGGCTGCTAAAGGGCTCGAGTACCTCCACAAGGAAGTCGTTCCCCCAGTTGTTCATCGAGATGTCAAGACTTCAAACATTCTCTTGGATTCTGATTGGGGAGCTCGAATTGCAGATTTCGGTCTTCTCACATCGAATGACAAGGATCTTATTGGAGAAATGAAGAGTGATGTGTACAACTTTGGGATTGGACTGTTGGAGATTCTAAGCGGAAGAAAAGCATTTGATAGAGGATATACACCTCCCAGTATAGTTGAATGGGCATTGCCCTTGATCAAACAAGGCAAGGCAGCTGCCATAATTGACCGGAATGTGGTTCTGCCAAGAAACGTTGAGCCTCTGCTTAAACTTGTTGATATAGCAGAATTGGCGATAAGGGAAAATCCTAGTGAGCGTCCTACTATGTCAGTGGTGGCGACTTGGTTGGAGCAAATTGTGAAGGATGGTTTGATCTTCTAGTCTTCAACTTGATAACAACTTTTTTTTTTTTTTTTGAGCAAATTTAAATTGGTAGATACATAACCAGCAGTGAGTAATGCTATTTGGAAACTGTACATTTGTTACGAGCTTCTTGTACATGGCGATGCATACCCGTAAACCTCCTCTTTCTTTTTTACTTTCTTAGTGCCTGCTTCTTTCAATCTCCAACAAGTGAAGGAGGTGTAATTTTTATTATTTTTTTTCAACATTCTAAATTTTTTTCATTTTCTGGAAATCAATACAATGATCTTGGCTCTCACATGTAACAGTGGACATCAATGATTCCTGTTATATTAGAAATAAACAATGTGCTACAATGTTGTCAAGATGTAAATCCTTTTGTGCCATGCCTATAGAGTTGTTTGATTATTTTCTACCATTTTTGTGTGTTGTTTCTACATTCGTTTCCTATTCATTTTCAGCGTAATGATGGTAACTAATTTTCGGTTAGATTTTTCTTATATCGTAATCATCATTATTGAAGATTTTGTAGTTTCTTTTTTCAAAAAAATTCAACTCCATAATTGCTTGCTTTGGCAATACTACAGTACTCAATAGGATGCTGACGTAAATGATTCTAGTTGTGAAGAATTAACGAATGATCGAGTTGTTGATGTTACATTCTTCATACCTAACGTATTTGGTACATATACCGGTGGATAGCTTGACATCTATTGATATTAAATATTTTTCTCTTATTTTTTTTTTCATGTTTTCAATATCAGATATATTCACGTAATCTATGATATCACATGTGGGTTTTCTAATCTCTGGTTTCACACGTGGGTTTTCTAACGGTAGACAATGGATTTCATAGTTATGTTGAATTGAAGATGTTACGACTTACAAAACACAAGTAGCTACTTGTCTGAGAGTTAGAAAGTTGAGACTAACTTCTCTTTCGATTGCTTTGTTTCTTTCCCTTTTTAATGCTCAATTGTCTCAATGAATATCAATTTTATTCACCTTTTGCTTTCAAAAATTTTCCAATTATCTCTCTGAAGATTGATTTATTAATCATAATTTTTTTGTTCTTTCAAAACTAATCAATTATCTCAACAGCAGACCAATGGAAAATGTGATTAGTTTAGAATGAAATCCATATTAGAAGATATGTTTGACATTGTCTATAGCATGTTTGACAACAGTACCAACAATTAGGTAACAAAGAATAAATGCCTTATATATATTGTCTGTAGAATAAAATTCATTCATGTAATCTAATAATACATGTTCTTGCCAATAATTAATTACTCCTGCTACCTCTTCTGCCAACAAATATTGCATTTATTTTTAATAAATTGGATTCATAATCTATAAAATTCGACTCAAATTATTCAGGCGTCAAATACACCAAACAAAATCTGACTTTACACTAAACCAACTTCATCTCGTATTCAGTGATTTGTTGTTAACTACATTGGTCGTGCCCCCTTGCATCTGCCTGAATTACTTAATTTATATAGTTACTTAAAAAGATGTAACAGCTGAAAAACGATTTTTGTTGTGGATTTCTCCTGGAAAAATTCCCTGGCTATGCAGAATCCAACAACACATTTCCAGAACAGTCATGTTCAAGTTGTGGATTCTCTGGAGATCATTTGAGAGAAATCAACCTGCAGAAGTGTAGAACCTAATTCAAAACATCTTGATCTTTTACAGAAAATCAAAAGAGACCATGGTATGGAGAGAGAGAGAATCAAAGAATAGAATCTAGGCGCAGGAAATGGTGGTCAGGCAAGTCCAAACACAAAAAATGATGGAAACCCTTGTGAATTCTGAATTCTGAATTCTGACAAAAAGTGGATTCCCAATGTTTGGTGTTCCTTCCAGGCTTCATTCAAGCTATGTAAATAATAATAATAATAATAATAATTATCACCAATTTCAACCACAAGTTGGGCATCTTTTTCATTTTGAGTCGTTTTTTCTTGTAAACACTGCATCTGCATATTGCAGCTTTTTTTTTTTCTTTTTTTCTTTTTTTTCTACTTGACTTTGAATTATTGGTAACACCAATCTGCTCCTATCATAGATTTATTCCCATCACACCAGGAATTTTCCCTTCTTCTTCTCCCTCTCAATAAAACTTTTACAAGAATTTTTTGACTAAAAAAGAAGAGAAAATATCACTGCTTATTATCCTATATTTAATAAGAAGTCAAATATTACTTTATGATAAAAATATTTGGAGGGTCTTTTGTAGAAATTATTTATATCTACTTTAAATTACTTTCCCCTAAAAAGTACACTTCAACTTGCAATCTACAAAATTACCTATCAAACCCTTTTCCATTAAGTAGTTAAATATTGAGGAAATACCATTTTTTAACCAAAAATTAAAAGTTTTTGTTGTTTTTAACCGGAGTTAGTAAACTGATTGTTTTTGTCAAAAAAATCCACTGTAGAGATATAATTGCCCCTCTTTTTTTTTTTTTTAAATACCTCTTCTTTCTCATTTCCTCTCTCATTTGTACAGAATGTTTTTTCCTCTCTCTCTTATCTCACGTCTTCTTCTTCTTCTTTCTCTCCTCCTTCTCTCTTTCTCTCCTCTTCTCTCCGTCGTCTTTCTCACTTTCTCTTCTTCTTCTTCTTCTTATTCTTCTTCTTCTCCTTCTCCTTCTCTTTCTCTTTTTTTCAAGATTTTTTTAAAATTTTCAGATTTTATAAAAACAAAAATTTTCAGATTTGATGGATTTGTGTGTTAGTTGTTGATTTTAAGGGTGATTGTGCTTAAGTTTGGGTATTGTTTGTTTTAAAAAAATTCAGACTTTGTTTTGTTTAAAAAAAATTCCAGATTTTTTAAAAAAAAAATTAGGTTTTTTTTTTTTATGTTGAAAAATTTCCAGATTTTTCCAGATTAAACACACCAGTGGTAAACGAATTAAACACACCAGACAAACGAATTAAACACACCAAGGTAAAAACGACTAAATACACCAGACAAAAATGACTAAACACACCAGGCAAACAAATTAAACACACTAGGCAAAATGAATTAAACACACCAGAGCAAAAACAATTAAACATATCAAGATAAGACTCATTAAACACACTAGACAAAACGATTAAACACACCAAGGCAAAACGAATTAAACACACTAGACAACCTAATTAAACACATCTGGTGTGTTTAGTCGGTTTTGCCTAGTGTGTTTAAGTCTTTTTTACCTGGTGTGTTTAGTCTTTTTTGTCTGGTGTGTTTAATTCTTTTTTTGCCTAGTGTGTTTAGTCGTTTTTGTCTGGTGTGTTTAGTCTTTTTTGTCTGGTGTGTTTAATTCTTTTTTTGCCTAGTATGTTTAGTCGTTTTTGCTTGGTGTGTTTAGTCTTTTTTGCCTGGTGTGTTTAATTCCTTTTTTGTCTGGTATGTTTAGTCATTTTTTCCTGGTGTATTTAGTCTTTTTTGTTTGGTGTGTTTAATTCCTTTTTGTCTGGTGCGTTTAGTCGTTTTTGTTTGGTGTGTTTAATTAATTTTCCTTGGTGTGTTTAAGTCCTTTTTACCTGATGTGTTTAGTCTTTTTTGCCTGATGTGTTTAATTGGTGGTTTAGTGTGTTTAATTGAACAAAATCTGGAAAAAAAAAAATTCAAACATGATCTGAAGTTTTAAAAAAAAAAATCTGGAATTTTTAAATAAAAGAAAATCTGGAAATCGACTAAACACACCAAGCAAAAACGACTAAACACACCAGGCAAAAATTACTAAACACACCAGGCAAAAAGGAATTAAACACACCAGACAAAAAAGACTAAACACATCAAGCAAAAAGGACTTAAACACACCACGCAAAAACGACTAAACACACCGGGTGTGTTTAATTAGGTTGTCTGGCGTGTTTAATTCGTTTTGCCTTGATATGTTTAATCGTTTTGCCTGGTGTGTTTAATGAGTTTTATCCTGGTGTGTTTAATTGTTTTTGTCCTGATGTGTTTAATTCATTTTGTTTGGTGTGTTTAATTTGTTTGTCTGGTGTGTTTAGTCATTTTTGTCTTGGTGTGTTTAATTCGTTTTCCACTGATATATTTAATCTGGAAAAATCTGGAAAATTTTTAAAATCTTGAAATTTTTCAACATAAAAAACCTAATTTTTTTTATAAAAAGATCTGAAATTTTTTTTAAACAAACCAAAATCTGTATTTTTTTTAAATAAACAATACCTAAACTTAAGCACAACCACCCTTAAAATCAACAACTAATACACAAATCCAAACGTTTTAAAATCTGAAAAAATTTCAAAATAAAAAATAAAAACTGAATTTTCTTTAAAAAAATCTGGTATTTGGATTAAAGAGAAAGAGAAGCTTGAGAGAGGAGATCTAGAGAGGAAATTTGGGTTGCAAAAAAAAAAATTTGGTGGAGAGAGGAGAGAGGCGTGAGATTCGATGGAGAGAGACAGAGAGAGAAAGAAGAGATTGAAGAGAGAAAGAAGAAAAGAAAATGTTCTGGAGAAAATGAGAGAGAGAAGAGGTAAAGAAGAAAAATATTAATTTCATTTGATTTTTTTAATCATTTTTGAATGAAGGGCACTTTTATCCCAAAAGTGGATTGTTCGACAAAAACAATCAAAATACAAATTCCGGCTAAAAACAATAAACCTCCTTAATTTTTGACTAGTTTCCATTTTCACCCTTAAATATTTGTTATCAAAAAACTCTATTTACTCTGTTACAAATAAAAGATTTATATACCTATGGTTCACTCTCGGAAGATGTTTCAAGTTTTATCATATACATTTATTGATCAATGCAAGATGTGTCTATAATTTTTAATCTCGACAAGTCTTAACAAACCTTTAACATAATCGTTTAAACAAAAATCCATATGCTTAAGAATTAGTATCATCTGCCGATTTGAATTCCTGAATAGCTTTTAAGGCTTTATTAGTAACAAATTGGTAGAATTTATTTTGTTTACATTTTTATTTTTTAACACCCAATACCCAGATTAGAAATGAATTCAAATTAGATGTCATTAACAGCTCAGTTCATTTATAAAGCCATTTTAGCCAATACAAAAGAATATTTTAAGCTTTCATCAGTTTGAAGAAGATGATAATTGGTACTTGTAGTGGAGAGCAGATGATCAGATGAGACCAACATTGGGAGAGGAGAGGAATTTAGAGAGTGGGAAAAAAATTGTGAAAAAGAGACATGGAGAAGATGTTATTTCAAGTAATGCAGGTGTGGAGACATGAGAATCCAAAATGATCCAAACACTCCAAGACAAATCGGTTTCAGAAGAACAAAAGAATCTTTGCTTTTTGCTCCACAAAATAAAAAATAAAAATAAATAAAACAACTGCTACCCTCATCTTTTTATTAACACTAGACCTCCCTTCTCACAACTCTCTTGCAATATAATCACACACAACACAGAGTACAGACACAACAACAACAACAACAACACAACAGCAGCAGAAGCAGCAGCAACAACACACTACAATCTTCACTAAATTGAGAGACTTGTTATCAACATGGAAGGCTAGCAAGCTTATGGTGATCATCACTCTGGTTATGGTTCACTAAGACTACGTTTATTTGCATGTTTGTATGTGTTTATATACAAGTAGATGGTATGCCTGGCTCCCTGTATGCTGTTTGCAGAGCCCATCAAAACATCGGTGGTCTTCGTGGATAGCGTGCGAGGAGCCATGCATGCTTGCTGATGATTTCCTGTCATTGGCATCTATGCTTAATTTTGATCCTTTTTCTTCTTATTTCACTAGCTCATATGAATGTTTTCTATCGTGTCTTGATTTTTCTTCTCTAAAAGATTTAACAAAACTCTTGACTAGATTTCAGATAATGCTCAGGAATCAGGATTCTTCCAATGCCGTGTGCTCTGCCTGAAGTTCTTCTCCATGGTCACACTGGAATTACACTTCCTTAGCATCATAATACTTGTCAATCCTATCACAATCTCACTGTGGTCACTGGAATTACACAAGTTCATATTTGTTTTCCTAATAGCCCTTCACTCAGGTAACTCTATAGCTAGAACCTGATTTTCCTATATATTAGGCAATTCCTGACCCCATTGGAGCATCATTTTCTCCAGTCATGGAACTTCTGATGTATCAAAGTTTGTCATATATGCATACCAAAATGATGTCTTTCCCTTTCACTGCTCACTAGACATTATAGTAAGTTAGTAACAGACAAACGATAAGAGTTGTTTGAAAAGTCTGGCGATTATAGATATGCACAAATTACTTGTTTTTTCTGGTACAATATAGATTATAGCTGAAGTCTGAAATGTAATTTCTGCACAATACAAAGTTATTCTCACTTTTGAAACAATGACATCTTTGGATGAATTCACAACAATTTCATATCCCACCAAAGAAACATAAAAGATCAGGATTCCTAAAAACCACTGTTCACCACAAGAACCACATGATCAAAAAATGATTTTTTTTTTTTACAAACTGCATCTATGACTATGACTCTCTTCTTCTTCTTCTTCTTCTTCTTCTTCTCTGTGTATATACAAAGAAGGACTACTACTCCTATATGAACACATGTTTCCATGTAAAGAAAAAAAACTACTTAATAGAAAGAAGTAGTACTTTGGCTGGTGGTCCCTGATGAGCAGGAGATGGTCTGTGACAGCATTTGCTGCACCAATTTGATATCCATAAGGTCAGAAACAAATCCTGGCTGTGAAATGTGAACATCCCGGATGTCGATTTCACCAGTCAACATCTTCACGGCTGTTGACATTATTGGCCGTAGCCTTACATTTTCTTGCACACAAAGCAGGCCCACCTTCAAGAATTGAACTGCTTCTGCTTCTGGATAGTTCACATCTAGCTCAGGATCGACTAATCTTACTAGGTTGTTATCGTTATAGAGTTGCCAAGCCTGCTCGATCGAAAACACTAAATTTCATTATAAATCAACTTAAGAAAACAAAAATGTTAGAAGATTCAACATTGATATTTACCTTCTGGACAAGGTAATGTTCTCCTTGTTCTAAATCAAAAACAACAAATGGCCTGCCACTGATGATTTCAAGTAGTAGTACTCCAAAGCTGTAAATGTCTGATTTCCTTGTCAAATGTCCAGTAATGGCATATTCTGGAGCAAGATAGCCTCTTTTGCGAAAAAAAACTTCATTAGGCAACGTTTCCAAATTGGGAAATGAGAGACATCTAAAAACAAAAATTTGTAGTTCACTTACACTGTACCGGCAACTCGTGTACTAATGTGAGACCTATTATCTCTTAATAACCTTGAAAGGCCAAAATCAGCAACCTTTGGTGAGAGATTTTGATCAAGAAGTATATTGCTAGCTTTGATATCTCTATGCAAAATGTGAGGCTCAACCTCCTCATGGAGATAGGCTAGTCCGCGAGCAACTCCTACCGATATATCCCTCCTTGTTTCCCAGCTAAATTTCAATCTGTTCTGCTCTTTACCTATTATTATTAATTGATTCAATATCTATCATTTTGTTCAATTGGGTTTATCTGTCTGTAATTCATAAACTAGTAAGTACATTTAACATTTAACAATGAAAATAAATTTTTTTAATTACCAAGTAATCTGTGAGCGAGACTGTTATTCTCCATGTAATCATAGACCAGATATCTGTTGGCTCCATCGATGCAACACCCTCGAAGGGTTACAAGATTCTCGTGTTTGATATTTGATAGTGCAGATAGCTCTGAAACAAATTCTCTCTCTCCTCTCATGGATTCAAGTTCAATTGAAAGCACTTTTACAGCTACAATCGTGCCATCTCGAAGCCAACCCTTAATATTATTCAATATCAGCAGCTTAATTAATTGATTACTCTCTCGTATACAAAAACCCAACAACAGAGAATTCATGAAAGAAAAAGTCAAACCTTGTAAACAGAACCAGAAGCGCCTGCTCCAATCTTGTTCGAAGCAGAGAATCCATGAGTAGCAGTTTTCAGCTCATTGTAAGTGAACACACGAAAATTTTGATCATTTTGCTCACCTGGTTTTGTGGGTATGTACAGAAAACGCAATCAATACTAGGATTCAATCAAGAAACAGAGATAAGTAACATAAAAACAAATTAAGAAAAAAATATCACCTTGCCTGCTTGTTGAGTCTATGGTGATTTCTGATGCAGAGATGGAGCAACTTGAGCAACAAAAAGGGAACTTCATAATCGAACAAAGTTAATTTTGGTGGAAATTAATCTTAAAATTTTGAACCAATCGAAAAACATAGTAATGATTATTGAAGTGGAAATAAATAAGATGGAACATTAGACGATAAAATGAGAACATGGGCACACGGCAGGTTGATGTTTGACTTCGGCCTTTGAATTCTTCTCCTCCTGGATTTTAATATGAATAATGCTTGGGTTGGACATGACTCTTCTTCTCCATACCTACTTCTTCATCATTATTTTCTCCGACGACAAGTTGACAACAAAGACAAACTGTCTTAACTCAACTTGATCCACTTGTACAAACTCAATTTAGAAAGTTTACATCTATTTGATTTTGCTTTGGTTTCATGAGAGATTAATATCGTGTTAACATTTACCACGTTAACATGTTACCTTTATGGGTTAAGGTCTACCGAAACCTGTCAAGATTAAACCCTACAATGGAATGTAATGTAATGAGGGGTTTTCTTATACTTTACGATTTAATGAATAAATATAGATATATATTTACAATTTAATAAAAATATATTACATAAATTTAGATTTTTTTTTTCCTTTTTTAGAAAAGGTTATTATTCAAACCCACGACTTCGTTTCGTTTGGATAAATAATATTAACGGTTAGGTTTGAGATTTAACTATTTATTTATTTTTATATAATTTTATTGACGTTGATGTAAAAGCTAGTCAAACACAGTGATTAGAACATTAGATATGGCAACCTTATTTGACTACAAGCCCTAGGACCATAACATAATAAATAGAACATAAAAAATCTAAAAGCCTTTATGGTCCATGGATTTTGAAATCCAAAAGTAGTTTAGATTAACTTATAATATTGCTTTAATTATTAGTGAAGCCCATTTTGTTTTGATAACATAGGGAGAAAATTTTGCACCAATAATGACAAATTAGCCTCTCGAAAAAAATATTTAATGATTTAATCTTTCTAGAGTCTGGACCGAGTCCAATCTATAATTTCAAGAAGAGTCAAAAGGCTTTAAATATACGTGTATAAAAAGAAAATTAAATTTGAAGATCAAGTCCATCGAAGTTTTGAAAATTTTGAATAAGATAAATGTAGTAAATTGTAGTTAAATTTATATGTTGGAATTTATCAAAGTCATAAAATGAAAATATAGAACATATATTTCCATTTTTGTTGTTGTTGTGTTACCTCGATTTCAATCCCAAGCTGCACGGTTGGTCAACCTCCGGTTGACCATTAACTGGGTCAAGACTGAAGAACTGCTACCAGCTTTTCATCGAAATTTACATACATTGATTCCATTAATTATATCAGTTGAAATTATGGTTTGATTCTTATATTTTAAGAAAACGTTGCTTTATTTTATTTTACTAATATACCATTTACGGTAGGACGACATTATTTACCACCATATCAATGTAATTAAAAGAGAGACATGTTGAAAACTGCCTTTCTCAGGTTTAGCTTGGGGTGGGAATTGGGCTGGGCTGGGTTAGTTAAGGCCCAGCAACTGCAGCGGGGCAGCCCTTGAAATTATCTTGGGCCTTAAACCTTGACATGAGAAGACAACTTCGGCTACCCTTCATCTAAAGCTAGTAAAGAAAAAGTGACGTTATTTGTGTCTCTCAAAAAAAATGTATATATATCTTAAATTAGTATATTTTCAAATATCAAATATTATCCTTTAATTAAATTCTAAAATGACTAGTTTGTAAATTCACTCATAAATTATTAAGGGCCAAGCTAAATTAACTTAAATGTGTGATTTAAAATTTTGATTTCAATATCTCAATTATTCATGTGCTCTTAATTTAATGGTTGAGATTTGAATGTATTTACAACTCTTAGATTAAGAGCACATGGGTGATTGGGATATTTAAGTAAAAAATTTAATTCACAAATTAAAGTTGATTTAACCTAACCCAATTATTAATTAGTTTCCTATTTTTTTATTTTTTTTAAGTAAAATTATCATTCCAAAACCAAAACACAATTACAACACAAGATGCTAAATTCTCTCAATC
The DNA here is from genome assembly GCA_035582765.1 of Acer negundo. Lineage (NCBI taxonomy): Eukaryota > Viridiplantae > Streptophyta > Magnoliopsida > Sapindales > Sapindaceae > Acer > Acer negundo. Next base: position 17,591,533 of record CM069243.1, read on the forward strand.
CAGAACAAGTCGTCTGCCTTTCAAAAAAAAAAAAAAAAAAAAAAGTTCTCTGATAAATATTTTATGCAGAACAAGGTAAAATTGTTTGGATTTTTTTTTTTTTTAATGGATATTAAAGTTTATTTATCTACTATATTTTATTAAATTTCATATTCAACAATTACTTAGGCATTGTTTGATTTTTCCACTTAACACTGAATGGTACTTAATGTGTTCCATTCAGTTATTTTGTTTGATTTTTTAAGTGTTAAAATCACTTAATGAACCTCTAAAACCATTTGTTTTGAAAAGTGAAAATTTTTCACTTTTCACTTAACACAAATCCAGTATAATTTAATGTAAGGTTTTATTTCCAAAACTATCCTCGTTAATTTAATTAATTTTCAAAACTAACAACTTGTTCTATAATGTTTTTTTTTTTTTTTTTTTTACATTAAATCTATAAATTATATAATTATCCAAGTGTATTCTAAATTAATTAAAGAGTAAATTATACACATCAAGTAGATTGCTAATAAGAACATATTGATGAACTTCATTTTGTCTGTAATATACACATGAAGTAGATCATTAGTTTTATAATGTCACTAACTAAAAGTTTAGTAATAATTAGATTCTATATAATAATATAAATTTGAAATATTAATAATAACTAAATAAATTTATTTTAGAATTAATTTATATGTTAGAGTTGTCCGTTATATATTAAAATATAAATATATAATAAATAATAGTTAGAAAGACATAGATGTAAAAATATTTATTTTCAGATATTTATAATTTTAAAAAACAAACAACTTATCACTTATAATCAGTTGTCAGTGAAAAAAAATAAAGATGTTTTTCAGTTTTCAACTTTTAGTCACTATTCAGTCTTCATTAACATTCAGTACTATTCATTCTTCAGAAAAAAAATCAGACAGGACCTTATTTCAATTTTTTTTCCCGATAAATATATATATCAATCATGCAGTCATGTGCACTCCAGGCCATATCTTTTATTATCTTCTCCGTCGATATTTTTATCTACCCGGTTAACAAAATTTGCTCAAAATCCAAAACATTTTGGTACACTTTATGTATCTTATTTAAACAAAAAAATTAATAAAAAATTTAAATAATAATAAAATTGATTAAATAAGAAAATAAGTGTAGATGGGTGTATTCACAAAAATAAAGAATATTTTTGATATTAAATAAGATTTATTTATAAACTAAATAATTTTTAAATTATTTAATGGTGTGTACTTACGAAAGTGGTATTGATACATTTTCTAGGGACACAAAGATGGTCACTCATAAAGAAATTAAATCTATATTCCTATTACCAAACAAGATTGATATATAGACATTTAATAGACGATAAAATAGTAGAATAAATCTATATCTGACATGTTTTCTCCTATATCTAAAGACAAAAGATCATTAGATATTTAGATTAGCGATTCAAACACATTTTTATATTCTTAAAAACAAATGTGATTAAAAAAAAATTATTGAAAAAAATTGGATAACACTCGCAACCAGGTTTTTAACTATATTTTTTTTTACTTTTAAAAACCTTACATCATTTGCAGTCACATAAATAGTGTTAAAAATGTCAAACATTATTCATCCAAATTCATGTTCAACTAATTAACATAGAAATACAGAATGTGATTAGTTGTTATTACCATATTAATCATGAGATACATGATACACATCACCTCCTAGTAAAGATGGTAGTGCTCATTCCTTCCACACCTAATAGTTAAGCTGTTAGGAGTTCGAGCCCCGGTATACATATTTTACAAGTACGTGTGGGAAGTTTTCTTCCGATTTGTGGGAGCAGCTCTCTCTTCGGTCGTGAGAGTTGTAGTCCATATGTAACCTCTTCCCGATAATGAAAGTAGTATTCCAAATGGTGTTTGTAGAGTTTAATTAATATCATCAGGTCCCGACAGTAGTTTTAAAAAAAGAAAAATCATGAGATACATGATAAATAAACTTTACAAGTCATGTTCGACAGTTTAACATTAGTCGTGTTTAGCATAACCCGTCTGGTAAGCAGGTCCCTCACTCCCTCAACCAATATTGTAGTCCCTAGTTCAAACTCTCCTCCCCTACTTAAAAAATATTATGTACTAATCTTTCAAAGCAATGTTCAAATTACAAAGCAAATGCACCTAATTTCTTAAATTATGATGGATAGCTTGTGGCCTTGTGGGTTCTTGTTCTACCAACTCATGATGGATACTTGACCTCTTGTGTAGGCAAATGAGTGCATCTCACCTTCAGAGTATATATCAAGGGTGGCAGCTGGTATCCATTATAGATTTTATTCTTTTAATTTAATAGTATTTTCGGTATACACCATTAAAATTTAATATTGTTTTGAATCTTTTAACATGATCACACGAACCGCAGAATGTTTCTTTTAATTTAATCCTTTGAAATATATATTTTTTAGAAATTGATAGAATATTAATAATACGCTCGCTCACCTTCTGAAAAAATAAATATATGGAAGTTAAAAGTATATTTCAAAAAAAAAAAAAAAGTTAATTAGTATTTAGGAGTAGTATTTTCTGGCGACATGATCATGGAGTGTCGAGTGTGAAAGGTTTATGAATTATTTTATGTAAATGGAAACTTTATGGACACATTTAGAGGACAATAGCAATGCGAGCCTTTAGTTTAGTGGTGGTCAATTCAATTTCAATCTTTGATTAACTTATTAATTAATATATAAATTAATTTTTTTTTTAATTACATATTTTGTCAGGCTTGATTTGCTACCTCCTGGTGTCACTTTCATTGGAGATATTAGAAGATTGTTAGAGCATAGATCAAATTAGCATGAGCTAAAGCAGCACCCTCAACTAACCCGTACGGTAAGCAAGTCCCTCAACCAATATAGTAGTCCCGAGTTATAAAATATCGTGATTCGTACACCACTTATGCTTTCTATGGTAAGCAGGTTCCTCAATTAACCCGTATTATCTATAATAATAATAATAATAATAATAATAATAATAATAATAAGTTCTATCAAACATGTATCTTAACATATGTGGTGCTTCTTTTATACATTTGTGATAAAAGGTTCAAGTACTCCATCATAATCATTTATTAGTATATTCAAAGAGTTTTATTCTATTTATAATAATTATAAGTAGATAATTTTAACAAATCCTGATGCTTTCGATATCATATTTTAAAATTTTGTGAAATTTGATTGTCTATATATTATAGTAAAACTCTAAATTTGTATTGTGATCGATAACAAATCAATTATCAATATAACAAATTAATACTTTAAAAAATGCATCAAAATATTATTATTATTATTTTTTTTTTCCTCAGACTTTATCATTGCAATGAGATTGTAAATATTCAAACGATTTTAGATGACTTGGTTTAAAAACTGAACAAGAAAATTGATAGCTTCGTATCAAACTTTTGGATCTGACATGACTGCATGAGAGATAACGATTCTATTTATAGTGCATGAAAGTCAATCAAAGGCTAACACTTGCCTTGTCACATGTCTATTCAAGAGATTATTAATGATCAAAGTATCAAAACACTTGCCATGTGTGTTTCCTTGGTGGCAAGTGGCAACCGGCAAGTGTGGAAAGCCATGCGTGTTACGATTTATAAAAGATTACATTTTTTATTTTTTATTTTTTATTTTTTTTTACGGTATCTATATATCCATCTAGAGGTGGCCATGGTTTTGGTTAAACCGACGGTTTTACCCGCGGTTTAACCGAAACCGTACTTCCAAAAACCGTCCCAAAATCGAAACCGAAACCGAAACCGAAACCGGCGGTTTCAAAACCGGTCGGAAACCGGTTGAACCGGTTACAGTTTCGGTTTGAGTACTTCCAAAAACCGCCAAAAACCGGCGGTTTTAACCGCGGTTAAACCGTCGGTTTTTTTATAAATAAAAAAAATAAAAAAAATCGACTAATCAGAAGTTGACACGTGGCATTTTTTTTTGAATTTTTTTTTGAAAAACCGAAACCGAACCCAAAACCGTCGGTTTTTAAACCGAAACCGAAACTGAAACCGTAAAACCGCCGGTTAGAAACCGTGTACCAAACCGGTTTTCCGGTTACGGTTTCGGTTTTGGATGGCCACGGAACCGAAACAGCCGGTTTCAAACCGAAACCGAATCGTGGCCACCACTATATCCATCCATCTATATCATATATTTTTTTAAAAGCTTTTTACTATTTGTAGAATTTGAACCGCTGATTTGGGAGTCATTTATTCAAATCTCAAACTCGTCCATCTGTTAGTTAAACTACGTCTCTGAGGCACAAAAACTATAATTAATAGGAGAATAATTCATAACATTGATGGTTAAGTAAAGAAAAAATTTACATAAATTTTCATGCCTTGAAATAATACAATCCTAACTCTAATTTTGGTACGAGGATAAGAGCATCCCTAATAGATCGGAATTGGGGTCTTGCTTGACTATATTTAGGGAGGATGAATAGGAAAGTGCCTTAATAGGCTCCCTATCCGGCTCTTTATTTTTTAATTCTGGTCAAAGGCTCCTTAAATTTAGGGAGGGAAGATATCCTCTCTATTTTTTTTACCTCTCTCCTCAAATGAAATGGATGGTCAGGATGAGTCCACATCACTCATATCCAATGGTAAAAATTCATTCTTTCTATTTTTTATTTAACCCAAATTCTTTTTATTTAAACCCAAATAATTCATCTTTTCCTTTTTCTTTTACTATCCTCAACTGTTACCCACCGCTAATTCATTTATTTTATTTTTTTAATCCAAATTGCAACAACTATTTTATGATTTGAAAGTGATGCTTCACGGTTGATTTTCACTCTTTTTTATTTAAAAATAATAATATTTCTTTTTTATTTAAAAATAAATAAATAATATATTTATGACTATTAATTGTAAATAATAACATTTTAGATTTATTTACAAATGAAAATATTTCTTTTTTATTTAAAAATAAATAAATAATAATAGAGGACCATTTTTAGGGAAGCTTGTTGGAGTCATCACTCCTTATATGGCTCCCTATTCATAAAAAGGATAACTGACTTCTTAAATGTAAGAAAAAATTATGGAGCCTTATTGGAAATACCCTAATAAAAATATTCAAAATTCCCAAGTCGTTTTTTTAATTAGATAGTGCCATGTAAGAAACAGGCCATGTTGTCATGTGTGATAGTGAAAGACACGTGTACATCATTAAAAATGTTATTTTATTTTTACTTGTTACGATTTGAAGAATAAAGCACTTGGGGACGTAACCATGATTGAATGCTAGGATATGCTATAATTTTTTTTTTTACAGAACATTAACATCACCTAGTTAGAAGAACATAGTGAGACGTCCCTGTAAAATATATATTCTAAATAAATACATTACAAAGTTTTATTTTATTTTTAAAAATCAAATTAAATTATAAGAGGAACATGCAATGCAAATGCAAACACAAATTAAATTATACAATATTTTTATATTAGTTTGATTCATTCAAAATATACTAAAACAATGTTATGAGAAATTTAATAAAATTCATTTAACAATATCATTACTTTGTAAATTTAAAATTGGATTACTCCTAAAATCTCATTATCTATATTTAACAATAACCCTAAAATTTCAACAACAATTTTTTTTTTAAGTAACAAAATAAAATATTTAAAGTCATAATATCCATTCAAACATATTTAAATGTTGATGTTGATAAATGGATTGAACCAATTTTGAAAAATGGGGAGAAATAATTGTTATTATAAAAAGAAGAAAAAGGAAAGAAAAATTATTTTTTTTACTCTAATTAGGAATTAAAATCAATTATTTAATTAATTTAATTTTTTTCTTTACTTTTTAATTTTTTTTTTTAAGTGGGGCAGGGTGGGCTTGAGCCCACCCTAGCTCCCACAGTGGTCCGTCCCTGAAATACATATGCAGTCTGTATATCTACTCTTATAACATGAGATAACTACCCTATAAACCGGAGAAAAAACTCCACATATATCTGTAAAATATGTATGGTAGGATTTGAATCCCTCACTATAAATGTTGAATAGAGGTGCACTACCACATATACTAAAAGATCATTTCCATATAAATTAAATTATTAGATGGTTGAACGTCGAATATTAAATACTTAAATTGGCTATGATATCACTAGAATCAACATACATTTTGGCAAGATAAAATACAGCGTTTATTGAATCATCACCTGTTAATTTTAATAAGCCCAATGTATAGTTCAGGTTGTGTTTATATATTATACCGATTACTTTGTTCACCATTATAGTTACGTTACAGATTATTCAGAATCACAGATCATACTTGTGTATTTTATATGTTTTGAACAGTAATGTTTAGATAATTTGGGGTTAAACTAAGGTTTTAAAGTTAATTATATACTTATAAATTATTAATAACAATTTATAGGAGAATAAAATGTTATTGGCCATTTGTGAATTTGTTTAAAGGCTCAGGCCTCAAAAGGGCTGTGACTGTAGGGCCGTAGGCCAGTAGCATCCCACCGTGACGGCGCCGATATTAAAGGAGAAGCGAACAATCACTCTAAACCAGACAAAAAGTCTTGATTCTTTGAGTTATTAATAGCCATGAAATGTTATAAAAGACTATTAATAATAGATTAATAGTTGGTTTGTGCACAAAATTATTGGATTATGGAAAGGATGATACGAATGTGGAAGATATCATAATTTATAATGTCACTAACGAAAAGCTAATCAAGAGCTGGCAAGTTGTTGAATTCATGGTCCCATCTCCATTAAAGCATGTATCATCTCCAAGGACACTCATACACTACATATTTACACTCTCGGATAATTATTATATATACGGATCACTTTTAATATATCTTAAAATTTTAATTTGTTCTGACATGTACATGTAAATATATCAAAATAAGATAAAATTTTATTTATACATGAATATATTAATGCATAATAGAATGTTCTTTTAATTATCAAATATAGTAGAGTTATCTTCTGTAAACCCTTTTTATTATTATTATTATTTTTAATAATATTTATTAATTCGGGATCATATATTTTTTTGAAAACTTTCGTTATTAATAAGATTCGAACCGTTGACCTACGAGTTATTTATCCAAACCTCAAATTCATTTATCTACCAGTTGAACTACACTCCTGTTGGCATCATGTGCAAGCCTTGAATATGAGATTATGTTCAAATGTCATCACTCTTAAAATAATCATTTTTTAGGTAGCCTTATTACCATACCTAATTATTCAGTGCACCCACTTTCAAATTTTGATCATTTAAATACTACTTTAAGCACCCAAAACTATACTAGTATTAGCCTAAAAAAAATACTACTCTATCCATCTGTATTTTTGCTTTAGGTTAACTTAGCATGACATTATAACATATCCAGACCGAATCAAACCGATAACTTTTTTTATTTTTTATTTTTTTATGTATCTCAGCAAGTTTAAATTATTATTAGTAACAATCGATAATTCTATATGAAAAATACTGTATTTGTAAATTTTCATAAGAGTTATATACGTCTCATATAATGCGACATGATAATAAAAAAAAATATACAAATACCTAGATTTAAGATATATTTTTTTTCTACATATAATATTACATAATCAGAATTATTAATTAAATTAACTAGGAAATAATTTATTTTTTAAAAAAAAAAGAAAAAGAAAAAGAAATAGAAATAGAAAAGGAAAAGCATGTGACTTTAGGTAAAAACGGATATGTATGGAGGCAGAAGATGATGGATGGTGTTATGGGTGGGGAGCTTTACGCAACCCCCATGATACCCGTCACCCGCACCCACTCCATCATCTCTAACATTTTTCATTTTTCATTTTTCCATCTCCATTCTCAACTCTTCACTTCCTTCAAGGCTTCAACAATTCTCCCTCATTTTCGCTTGTGATGGGAAACATAGCCAGCACTGGCGCCAACGGCCGCCGTAGGAACGGTAGCAGGCGTTCTCACCCTCCTCCTCCGCCGCCGAATCCGCCTCAACAGGAAATCACTCCCAACCGTTACGTGTTCGCGGCGGTGACTCCGTACCCGAACCAACATAGCCAAAACCCGAACCTGCAACCGTATTATCACCAGTACCCGGGTTACTACCCGCCATCGACACCGACTATGCCGGTGCCGCTTCCGGCTCCGTACGACCACCATCACCGTGGAGGCCACGTGGACCCCGGGCAGTGGAGGTACCCGTGCGGGCCCATGGTGTCGCCTCCCATGCCGTACGTGGAGCACCAGAAGGCCGTTACGATAAGGAACGATGTGAATTTGAAGAAGGAGAGTTTGAGGCTGGAGGCGGATGAGGAAAATCCTGGAAGCTTACTGGTTTCCTTCACATTTGATGCTACTGTTGCTGGGAGGTAACTTTTAATAAAGCTATAGCTTTGTTTTTCAATTTTGTAGTTTGAGTGATAATTTGTGATTTGTTTAATTTTGAAGGTATAAAATGAGAAAATTCATTCATATCTGAATGCTATTGGTAATGTTTTTACTCTATTTTATGACCATTAATTAATACATGCTTTGGTGAAGAGTCATAGATTGTTTGCTACTTGTTTGTATTTTTTACAGTGATTTCCAGGCGGCTAGTGTTTTCCCTTATTGTAGAGTTATGGAGATAATAGCCTTTTAAATTATAATGATACAGAGTTTCATTTCTCGGGTGACTATACATCGGGTAGCCCAGTTCGTAATTCTGCTTTTTTTCAAAGTCATTTTAGGGTAGGAAGAGGATTGATGCTTTCCCTATCTCTATAATAGGAAAACCGGGAATGAGTGTGGTGCGGAGAAAGTTGGACACTAGGAAAGGTTCCTTATTTGTGGAAACAAGGGAAGTATTGTTTCAACCATTTCCTTGGGGTGAATTTATAGGTTGATCTATTCGTATACCACGAAGAAATGTAGAACTCATAAAGCAACTTTATTAAGTAGTCAGTTAACAATAAGATCAGTTATTATCGTGAGAATTAAGCTTCTAGTTACTAGAATATGCTTGCATTGCATGGGTGGTTGAGATTATTGTGTGTGGAGTGAAAATTGAATTCGTTGAATGCTATAACGATGAATGGATTCGATGTATGTTTCACTCATGCCTCGTTGAATACCATTTGGTATGCACCTTTATTTTTTTCACCAGGTTCATTGAGTATTTTATAGTTCAATGATGCATTAATGTCGTTAGTCATTAGATCTTACCAAATATTATTTTTGTGGAAGCATACTTTCTCGTGCTGAGTTGTATATCAATCATGAAAACTGTATCCTAATACCACATCGCTTTTTGTTTTGGAATTAGCATCTTGTTTGCAATAGAAGCAGTTTCTTGCATTGATTGATATACACCTCAGCACGATTGTATCAGACTTCAAATACTCATTTATATAAAGTTCCCATTTCTGTTGTCTATCTGATTGTAGTCTTACTAAGAATTGTATTCACCTTGCGAACAGCATCACTGTTATTTTCTTTGCTAAAGAAGGTGAAGACTGTAATCTGACACCAACAAAGGAAAACTTTGCTCCAGTGACTGTGCATTTCCAACAAGGTCTGGGCCAGAAGTTCAGACAGCCTTCTGGAACAGGGATCAACTTCTCAATGTTTGAGGAGACAGAGTTACTGAAACAAGGTAACATGGATGTCTACCCTCTAGCAGTGAAGGCAGAGGCAACCCCAGTCAACCAGAATGGATCAGATGGAAACCCCATTCCAGGACCCACAAATTCTCAGATAACTCAGGCAATGTTTGAGAAGGAGAAAGGTGAATACCAGGTGAGGGTAGTGAAGCAGATATTGTGGGTGAATGGAATGAGATATGAGCTGCAGGAGATATATGGGATTGGAAATTCTGCTGACGGTGATGTTGATGCAAACGACCCAGGAAAAGAATGCGTGATTTGCCTATCAGAACCACGGGACACAACCGTCCTTCCCTGCCGACACATGGTAGTACATATACTCCTTATATACATTTCTAATGTTAGTAGTTTAAATTTTTTCTACTTAACGAGTTCGTGTTTTTCGTAATGATTTCAATTTTCCTGCCAATCACTTCACTCAAATAACTTATTTGTGGCTGGGGTTACCTTGTGGATGCAGTGTATGTGCAGCGGTTGTGCAAAGGTTCTGAGGTTTCAGACAAATCGATGCCCAATTTGCAGACAGCCGGTTGAGAGGCTTTTGGAGATAAAGGTCAATGGGAATGATATGAATGAGGCAGCACAAGTTACTGCTTAGTGCGCCTATATTTCTCATGTATAGTAATTAGTTGTTGTCTTTCTTTCCATTTCCACGTTCTTTCAATTCTATATTTTCTTTCTCCCTTTTTCCATTAGGCATTTCAGCCTTTTTAATAATCAGACACGAAGTTATAGTTGATATCTGATTTGGCATTTGCACAACAAATTATATATAAGCCAGTTCCTCTTGTATGAAGCAGGTTGTGACTTGTGAGTGATTTGAGGCAATTCCTCTTAGTTTTTCTCATACTACATATAATATACTAGCATATGCTTGGTTTGTTTAAGGAAGATGCCAAATTTTATTCATTTGTTGCCTTGTTGGTTACCTCTTTTAATTATCTTTTGCATGAGGGACCCATTTGGCATATTATTATTATTGTTATTTGTCTCAACTGATTGCCATCAGGTATGACAATGTTTCTCTTCCTGCGACGATTTTTCTTGTCTAATAAAAACAGATTGGGCAAACCAATGCCCACTTGGATGTATATGCCTCGTTTGTGTATGAATTTTAGATAGATGAAGCCAATCTTGGATGTCCTAAGAGCTGAACCCTGCTCACAAATTCACAATACCAAACAAATAGCTGATGGCTACCCAGCATAATATGTTTTTTTTCCAGATGTTAAATGATGTGAACTGAATGTAAAAGGAACAAATTAAACACACAATAAACACTTCATTCAATAACACAGATAATAAGTGGTTCGTTATTTAGGATAAGGCCAAGCGCCCAACCACAAAGCAGCTTGATGCCAAACTAGGAACTTGAACAACAACAACTCGCAAGTACAACAATAGTTCGAACAAGATAACTCTGGGCTAAAACATCAAGGTGTTTTTAGTCTTCCCACCATTGATGAACAAACATACCACTGCTTCTGAGACTCTTGAAGATTTCCATGCAGGTTCCACAGACTGCATCTTTGCCTTCTGGACCACCGGGACAGCGAAGAAAAAGCTCATCAACAAAGCATATGGTTCCACTTTTGAACAACTCCAAAAGAAATTTCAGCTCTTCCTCTCCTACATTCATCTTCAGTACAACAAAATCTGCATATCGCACTGTTTCTTTAAACCAGAGAAGAAAATCAAACCCTTCCTCCACCGTAAAAGATGGATCAAAATCATCGGAAACATCAACAGTGGCTCTGGCCTTACTTCCAGCAAGGTCCGGATGATAAACAAAGGTTATACCAGGCCGCTTGACATAGGATAGCAGAATAGAAGTGTTATGATCAACAAAATAAACATTGAAAGCTTTGTGATCCACAGGGTATGAGGGCATGAACCAATTTGTAACATTGGTGTTCAGATGCTCCGCTGCACCAATATCAATATAGACTAAACGCTTCTTCAAGGCAGCATCGATAAACTTAGGCAAATAAGTAATCTTTTTCTCAAACCCCATTGGTTTTTCCTCCACGAGAGGCTCAATGAACTCCATAAATGGTTTGTTGTTTACAAGAGACGAGCAATCAGCTGGAAGGCGAAACTGCTCAAAGTAAGTGACAGTTTCGATTTTTTTCTTGAAAACTACCAGTGTATACTCATTCAGATGGCCAACATGCACAATACTGGAAGTTTTCAGGATCGAAGAAACTGGGGTAGCAGACCTGATCAAGCTATTTGGGCTCGAACTCCCATCAACAAGCATAGCCCCTATTCCACCGGGACTAAGGACTCGCTCAATCTCGAGCACTAGAAGAGCAGGGACAGAAACCTTATCTAGGTCCCTAGAAAACACAAAGCCAAAGGAGTTGTCCTCATAATCAAGCTCATAAACGAACTTCTTATGCTTCAGCGAGAAAAATGGGTGTCTATAAACCCCGTAAACATTGGCAAATCCCAATTCTCGCAATGCAAACACAGATGAGGACGAACCTTCACCGACACAGAGAGATTTTGCATCTTCACTCAACATTCTCATACCCATCAGCTCTCTGGCGGCGTTAACAGTCAAATTCACATTCTCCACGCACTGCTGCGGCTCAAGTGAACCCAAAATCGGATATATTAGGCGATGTAAGAACAAATGCGGATTCAAATAGCCCGAAATCACAGCACAATCGCTAGAGCTAACCCCAGCGAACAAAACTGGATCAGACCCAGATAAGATGTGCAGGAATGGAACGATCGACAAAGCCGAGGCGACCATAAATGCGCGTAAAATAACACGCCTCGCTATAGACCCATGAAGGATCTTGCATTTCAAGGACTTAAAAAAATCCATGAATCTCGATTTCAAATCAGTGAAATCACGAAGTAACAGATATATCGATCGAATCTTCAGAGAACACAAAACGAGCTTAGTTTGTACTTTGTTTAATTCAAGTGAAGAGAATATTAGTATTCACTATTGAATAGAGAGATTTGAAAGCCAAAACGAAAACGGAAAAACAGACTAGCGAGTACAAAACCTGGAGGAGGTGTGATTTCCACCCACGAGGACACCCATTGAATTTTGGAAGCTTAACCAGACCCTCCTTAGAACCCTCTTCGGCCTCGGCTCGAACCACATCTGATCACCCATTTTTACCCTCATTTGATATTGAATTCTACATCTACATCTTCCAAATCAGCTTTCCCACTCTCAACTGTGTATAAATTTTAATTTACAAAAAAAGAAAAAATGAAGAATAAAACCCAGAAATGATATACAATTGAAGTTAGGGTTTTGAAAAGTAAAGTGAAAAGATGGATGGAGAGAGACAGTGAGTGAGTGAGTGTGTGTGATAGATCTGATCTGATAAAATAGAGAGGGAGAGAGAGAGAGAGAGAGAGAGATGGAATCTGCTGACGTAATCATATTACTTACGTGTCATCCTGCCAACGATTCTTTTAATTATGATTACCACTTGGGTCGATTGGTCGATATACGCTTCAACTGAATAAATTATCGTAAATAATTAACTGACAAGAGCGCGTGGTGTGTCGGGAATCGGGCCCATCTGAAGAGGCTTCGTTAACAAAATACTTCTGGAAACGAAAACGATCCGGGTGGATGTGATGCCTTTCATAAAAAAACACGGCCCACACATGATTGTAACCAACGCCCATATTTTCAAGGGAAAATTATAAGCATATCCTTATTTTTCGGTTTAATTACAAGTATATGAAGTTTTTACTCAAACATGAACAGACTTCCTCTACTATTAGAATATATATATAATTAGTTATTTAATGGTTTTAATAAAAATAAAATAATAAATAAATACATTGAAAAACAAAAAAATATAAGAGCAAGCCAATATACAATAAATAATATAATGAAAAATAAATAAAAACAAAACCTTGAAATCCACCTATGAAAGTCTCTACTGTTAGTAGAGATTCTCTTCTAGTTGGATGAGTTATCTATTTTTCTTTATTCGGAGGAGAATGTCTATTTCCTCCAATTGAAGAATATCAACACATCTCTTTTATTGAATCTCCTCCAAACATATGAGATTCATATCGATCCCTTTAGCTCGAAAGAAATGATCTCCGATTGATGGAGTTTGAGGTTTTGTTTTTATTTTTATAATTTTAACATATGATTTAAGAAATATTATTTTAGAAATATTTTAAGATATATTAATTTTTAAAATTTTATGACATACAGATAGTTAAGCTGTTGATGCTTTGGATATTTTTCATTAAAGGTTGGTCGATTGTTGCCTTGTTGGAGTTTATCGGATAAAATTGCGGGCATGAGAGATTCAATTATGGGTTATATGTATAATTAAACCTAAGTTTATGGGTATTTATGCAATTTGTTCCATTTAAAACAATAGCAGTGTTGTCGGTGGCCTCAACCGAGCTAAAAATGCCCTCTAATAAATTTTTTTTGCAATAATGGTGTGAGTCGTTTGATATTCAATGTTTATTATTCATAATTACACATACATCATACAGGATACACCTCCATAGTTGTTCTCCAATGAAATTAATATCGGATGATGCCAAAATTGTCCTTTCCCTCGTAGAATAAGACAAAAACGTGAGCAATCAATGTCAAGTAATAAAAAATAAGAGTACAAATCCCCTACCATTTATTTATACCCCGCTTTGTTAATTATATAGTTTTTTTTTTTTTTTTTTTTATTTTTTCCTTCTTTTATTAAAATTATTTGAAAAAACATATAATTTATCTTATAAAAGTACTTCTATTAAAATCTCATATTCCTTTAAAAAAAAAAAAAAAAAAACTACTTTCTTGTAATTAGTTTATTAAAAAAAAAAAAAAATTCTTAATTCTTAAATTTTAAAATTTGTTTATCACAAACATACAAAATACAATAATGATAAACATCTCACCTATAAATATATGGAAAATATTTGTACAAATATATCATGGAAAATTCTGTACAAAATATTATGGAAAATTCTGACAAATATATCATGTATATTGAAGAATTGTTTGAGAACGATATCAAACATCTGAAAGAATTGTCTAAAAATGACATAAATATATGTAAGAATTTTCTGATAATGATGTCAAACAATCCCACCACTTTCATCCCAACACACGTGGTAGATGAGGTGTCACTTGATGAGTGGACATACATTAATTGATACTTATCTCTCTTACCCATGTATTCACTCACCAATTAATGTCTGTCCACTCACCAAGTGACACTTCAGCTGCCACGTGTGTTTAGATGGAAATAGTGGGATTGTAGGTGGGATGTGTAGCATTACTGTACAAAATATTATGGAAAATTCTGACAAATATATCAAGCATATTGAAGAATTGTTTGAGAATGATATCAAACATCTAAAAGAATTGTCTAAAAATAACATAAAAAAATATCTGTAAGAATTGTCTGACAATATCATTGTCAGAATTGTCTGAGAATGATATGAAACATTTGGAAACAATTCATTCTCTTGAAGTAAGTTTGAAATTTAATTTTTTTTAGAATGATATCAAAATATCGTCATGTTAAAGTAAACATGTTATTTTCTTTTTTCTTTTTTCTTTTCCACCATGAAATAAGAAGAAAAGAAAACTAAAAAATAAATAAATAAATCGTTCAATGGAGGTAAGATAGAGAGAGATATATAAAGAGATCAGAGATGATGTGTATTAAATTTGAAAAATAAGTAAACAGGGGTAATTTTTGGAAATGAATCAAAAAAATTAATAACTATATTTCATTTTACTTTATTAAATCAAACTTTTAAAAAATAGGGTATAAATAGACCGATAGGAGGTATGCCAATATCACCACTCATAAACAAAGAGGAATTATTAAAGAGTGGTGGTATTTAGACTCCTAAAATACCATATGCACACCCCTTTTGTACATACACCCCACTAATTTTTTTTTTTAAAATGGTATAATTCGTAACTACATCCCAAAAAAAAAAAAAAACCTCTTTGTAATTCGTAAATAAATAGGAATTATTAAAAGGTTATTCTATTCAAGGTTAGTTTTAGTAATTAAACTTTGTAATAAATATTAAGCGTAGAGAGAAGTATTTTGGGTCAAATATCCTAAGAATCAATAAGGGCCCAAGTCTATTTCACACTTATTAAACAACCCATACCATGTTCTTTTAATCTATCTATACAACCAAAGCTTTAGATAGAAAAATGATAGCTACTAATTTAAAGAACCCAAGTCACCAAAGTCTAAACAAATATAAAATGCAATCTTATCACACGTACGCTATTACAGCTCAAACCCGAGATATTGTCCAATTGAATGTGCGTCATTTTCCACAAAACTATATTGGCCGGTCAATCTTTAATTATTATCCTAATAAAATTAAGTCATTGTAAATAAATAACACAAAATGCCAAAACCATTAAAATTAATATTACTTTTCAGCCTTTTTTTTTTCTTTTCCAAAAAGAAGATGTAAAATACTAAAATTAAAAAGGTCAAGAGATTAAGGCCTAGTTTGGCATTTCTGTGCTGTTGGAATATTGCTTTTAATTCTGTTGTGGAAGAATTGTTTTTGATTTTACTGTGGGGAGAATCAGCAGAGTGTTTGGTAAACTGATTTTTAAAAGTGTCGTGAGAACCAAAAGTAATTTCAATGTGTTTGGTAAATTGTAAGTAAAAAGTGTAGTGGGGGTGCAAAATTATTAGAAACGACACAAATGAATATTGAAGATGTTTTGAAAATAAATTATTTGTTTTATTTTTGTATGACCATAAAAATATTATAAAATAAATAATTTATTTTATTTTTGTGTGACCATAAACCTATTATAAAATAAATAAATAAAAAGTTTTTTTTTTTTTTTTTACCATATCTCATTATTACTTTTTTTTCCTTTCTATTGCCACATATATTGCAAATGGGAGCCACACTCAAAAAAATTATTAGTACACCCATATTTTATTAAAAATTTTAAATACAAAAATATCCCAATATAAATTTACCAATAAGGACAAGTTACTTTAATTAAAAATAAACTACATACTGTATACACTTATTAATTATACCTATATCTTCAACTATATATCTTTATTAAATATAACTTACCTTTAAAAAAAAAAAAAAAAAAAAAAAAAACCTTATGATAAACCATAATTTTTATGATATTAAACTTTAATTTTATTTGAAGTATCAAATTTTCTGATTATCACATGATTATCATATTACTTTTGTCTTTCTTTTATGTATAGTTATAAACTCTATAAAAAAAAAAAATTAAAAAAAAACAATATTTTTTTTTTAACTATAACTGTAAATATCAACAAGTTTTTATTTTATTTTATTTATTTTTTTATGATAGCTGTATAAATTAGAGAATTTCAAATTGAAAATCTTTTAACCCCATATACATATTCCCTTTTTTAAGGCTCTTATATTCGAGATATTTTCAAAAGTAAATTGAATCATTATTAAAAAAGGATTTGATTCCAAAAATAATATAATTTTTTTTATAAATTGGGTGTGGTAATAATTTAAGAGTGTTTATAAATTATATGTATTAAAATAAATATATTTATTTCAATGAGGATACTGTTGGCATTCTGATAAGTGTTTATAGTAATATTTAATTTTTAAATTTTAGCTATGGGTGTACTTATAAAAATGGGTGTAATAATAAGTTTTATGGGTGTCAATATCTGTACCCATTGCGAATATATTAAGAAAACTCTTTTGATTTCTTCTATAAAATTTTTTTTTTTTCTATATCAATAGTTTGTAAAAAAATTATTAATCTTGAAGAGAAGCATGTTTTCAATACTGCTTCCCCAGGAAGCAGTTTTTTAAAAACAAGAAAAACCAGCTTCTCATTTTCTAATTATGGGGAAACTAAAAGTGGTTAAAAGCGTTTCCCTGAAATTTTACTAAACACCTTAGTTTATGTTTAGAATCACTTTTTATCCCAAAAGCAGGTCTAGAAGCAATGCTAAACTGGGCCTAATCCATCTCAACAAACCTTTATAGAATGATTTAATTTAAATTTGTATTGGTAATTGGTGCATGAAGTTAGATGGATTACAATGTGCAAAAAAAAAAAAAAAAAAAAAAAAAGTTAAGAAGAGTGAAAGTCAAAGCCCAGAAAAAGGAAAAGTGAGCATATATTATGATGATTTGATTCACTTTAGGTGCTTTCTTCGTTATGTTATTAAGAAATATATATTTTTAGCAAAATGTATGTGCCATAAAGAAGAAGGACGAAAATCCAATGGTTTCACACTACAATTAATTATATATTCCCTACTTGCATGATAATCCTTATCTATTTGAGTAAATTAATTTATGGATAATATCAGATTATCAGAATGATTATACTTTTGGTCATGGATGTGTTTGTGCCAAATGTTTTTGAACAAAAAACAATTCTTATGAATTTTTTTCTTTTAATTTTTTATTTGAGAAAAAAGTTTAAAAAGACATATTAAGTGTGTATATATATATATATAATTATAAAATATGATTTTATCTATTTTAATCAATAAAATGTTATAAAACTTTAGGGAAAAAAGATTCAATCAACAATCCTAGAAAACCACACTTTTTTTTTTCTTTCACGATAGTTACGGAAATTTTCACAATGTGTACTGATATAACTTCATCAGTACGTTGGATGTGGACCATTAAATTGATATACTTTGACTCAAATTGTATGCACTTGTTACAGTTTCTCAATAATCAGTGTTTTACATGCATTAGTACTAATATAGTTATATCAGTGCGTACTGATATAAACGGTGTATATATATATATATATATATCTTGATTATTTGAAAAATTTGTGTGCTCACCATCAAGTGGTAACACTGTCAATGTAATTATATTATATAGTATAATATATATTGGGAATATAAAAGTAGATTTTAGAAATTCTATAGGACACAGTTAGATTTGATAGTCTGATCACGTGGTGGTGAGACTCTTAGATGCAAATCATCGGGGAATAAATTCTCCTCTAATCTTGCTTTGGTATTTGTCAAGTCAAGACTCAAGAACTCAATGTAGAACACACAACAGAAAGTGGTGCATTTCATTCACACAGATCATTTGTACGGCTGTGATTAATTGTCCTTTGCCGGTAACACATCCATGTTAAAGGGCAGCACAAACAAAAACAAGAAAGATTACACAAAAGTTTTAGTTAAGCAATCAATGATTAATAAAATTAACATCTCAAGAAACGTCGACGTTTATCTGATGGGTTGTTTGTAAAGGCATCTACCACTTCAAGAGAGAATTTCAAAGTTTAAATTTCATTATAGTATTGCTTTTAAAAAATTAAAATCATATTATTTTATAATTTTGATATAAAACAATGTTTGGTAAAACTTTCAAAAATAATTAATTGATAATCTATCAAGTTTTGACAGTGATTTTGAGAAGTAGATAGAACTTGGAAGATTATTTTTTATCTATTTCAGTATTTAATGAATATTTTAAAATATCATTATTATCCTTTTAAAATAAAATTAAAATCATTTATATACCTTATTTCATCTTAAAATTAAATATGATATTTAAATATTAATTTGATTTATAAAATTTTTAAAAATATTTTATTGTTCTTATGGAATTTTTTTTTTCTAATTTAAATATTCTACTTAAATATTGATTTAATATATATAATTAATGAAAAATAAAATAAAATAGAGTCATAAAATTATATATATATATATATATATATATATATATATTTGTCATTGTTATTGATCTCAACACTTTTGATATAAAATCACTAAATACATATATACCGTTTTTGAGTTATACAATAGTTTTAAAAATACATTCAACCAAACACCTACTGATTAACTTCATAACAGATTATTCTTTCAGTACAGTTAACCATGATTATTACAAAATTTACAGCAATACCAAACTAGCAGTAAATTCCATTGAACAACTTGTATGTTACACATTCCATAATATTTTAAGAATAATATTTTACTCAAATTTAGTATCTAAATCTGGTGTCCAAATGATATGACAACACTCTAATCAATTCATTTAAATTATGTAAATCTAATACAATTTAAATGAATGAATTATAATGTTGTCACATCATTTAGACACCAAATTTGAATAAAGTAACATTATTAATATTTTAATATTTTATCAATTAAATTAGGGTTAATATTAAAGATCGCTCCTTATCTTTGAACTATTATCGGATGTCTTGATAAAAATGCTTTTATTTTAAAAACATCCACCGTGGAGTAATAGATAATAGTTCAATTGATTGAATTTTAATGTTAGAAAATCTTAAATGTCCCTATTTAAACTTCAATAGTATGAATTGAACATTATACCATCTAATTTTTACCGAATAAAAACATTGTTTGTTAATTCACAAGGGTATTTCTAAAAAAAAAAAAAAAAGTATGATTATTTAGACATGAAAATAAGTGACCATCAGCTGGAAGGCGAAACTGCTCAAAGAATGTGACAGTTTCGATTTTTTTTCTTGAAAACTACCGGTGTATACTCATTCAGATGGCCAACATGCACTAGAAGAGCAGGGACAGAAACCTTATCTAGGTCCCTAGAAAACACAAAGTCAAAGGAGTTGTCCTCATAATCAAGCTCATAAACGAACTTCTTATGCTTCAGCGAGAAAAATAGGTGTCTATAATAATAATGTTTGATATTTTGTGAAGAATTAAATCTTACTGTTTTCATTAATTGATGGTTGTATTTATACATGTTACAATGCTTAGGGTATGAGTGTAATTGCTCCTGAGTAATCCTAATTACATATGGTAAACTGATGGAGAGCTAAGAGTGTTCGGGTGTGACTCTACTGCTATTATGCCCCCACAAGATAGAGCTACCGTCTAGGATGCCTATCTTGGAGCGATGGTCAATGAATTGGCGACGTGGGAAAGGCTTGGTGAGGGAGTCAGCCAGCTGATCCTTAGTGTGGATGTGAGAGATGCGTAGCTGGTGACGTGCCACTTGATCGCGAACAAAGAAGAAATCGATAGCTACATGCTTCATTCGGCTGTGAAATATCGGATTCACACAGATGTAAGTCGCACCTACATTGTCACAGTAAATAGCTGGTGTGCGTGAAGCACTGATCTGGAGTTCAGAAAGAAGGTGGCCAATCCAATTTAGTTCTGCAGCAGCTGAGGCAATGGCACGATACTCTGCTTCGGTTGTCGATCTTGCAACCGTTTGTTGCTTTTTGGAGTTCCAGCTGACCGGAGTGGATCCAAGGAAGATAACATATGCTGTTGTTGATCGCCGGTCATTCGGATCACCCGCCCAGTCAGCATCGACGAAGGCATGAAGATGAGGAGGAGATTTGCGTCGGATCAATAGGCCATGGTTCAGTGATCCTTTAGGTATCGAAGGACTCGCTTTACCGCATTCCAATGAGTAGTTGTTGGACGGTACATAATCTGGGAGAGCTTGTTGATAGCGAATGACACATCTGGACGCGTCAAAGAGAGGTACTAAAGGGAGCTTAGGATTTGGCGGTACTTTGTCGCATCCGTAGGAGCGCTACCGTCGACCAGTTTTAAGGAATATGTGAGGGACAGCGTAGTTGAGACAGGGTTCGCATCTAGCATGTCTGATTTAGCCAGGAGGTCCCGAGTGTATTTATGTTGGGAGAGAAATAAACCACTCGTTGAGTAAGTTGCTTCCACACCGAGGAAGTATGATAGTTGATCGAGGTCTTTGAGGGAGAATCAATGAGCTAGAACGGCAATGAAATCTTGAACCTGTGAACTGGAAGAACCTGTGATGATGATGTCGTCAACATACACTAGAAGATAGAGTGTCTGGCCTGAGCGACATTGAACAGAGAGTGACACGTCACATTTGGAGTTGAGGAAGCCGGTGGCCTGAAGAAAATTTCGCAGCTCATTGTACCAAGCACGGGGTGCCTGACGGAGTCTATAGATTGCCTTGGGAAGTTTGCACACGTGGTATGGCATGGCAGGATTGACGAATCCAGTTGGTTGTTCCATGTAAACGTCATCTGTAAAAGAGCCCTGCAAAAAAGCATTATTTACATCAAGTTGACGCAAAGGCCAACCGTTCGTAATAGCCAGAGTTAGTATCAAGCGGACAGTAACAGGTTTCACAACTGGACTATAAGTGTCCGTAAAGTCAACTCCCGGGCGTTGATGAAAACCCTTTGCAACTAGACGAGCCTTGTATCGTGCCACCGAACCATCGGGATTGCGTTTGATACGAAAAATCCACTTGCAACCAACTGCATTTAGTGACGAGCGAGAAGGAACAAGAGTCCAGGTGCCATTTTTAATCAATGCGTCATATTCAGCACTCATGGCCTGACGCCTTTCCAAGAGCTTGCAAACCTGAGTCAAGTTGGTTGGCTCAATTTGAGGAGGTGAGTGAGTGGTGGTGTTCAGATCAAATATGACCTTGGGTTTGAATACTTGGCTTTTGGACCTTGTATGAATAACATGAGGAGGGGAGGCGGTGTGCATGTTGTCCGGCGGCATGACTGATTCTGTGGCAGGGTGGTCAGCGGAAGACTGATATGTGAGAATTGGGTCTGTTGGTTGATCAACGGGAGGGTCTGCTGTGTGCAATGTGGCTGCAGGTGAAGTTTGGGAGACTGTTTGTGGGAGGTTGTGTGTATGAGTGGAGGTTGGGTGATGATGCGGAGTCTGTTGGTTGATGGGAATAATGTCTGTGAGGGAGATATCATGGTGTGAAGGATGAACGACAGATGGAGAAGACTCAGTACTCAGCTGTGGCGACTCGGTGTGAGACGAGGATTGGAGCCAGTGATCGGCGGTGATAGAGGAGATCGAGTGGGCACGATCGGAAGTGGAGGAGAATGGAAGATTGTGTTCAACGAAAACAACATGATGAGAGACAAAGACTCGACTGGTAGACTGATCTAGACAAAGATACGTATTGTGCTCATTAGAGTATCCAACAAAGACACAGGGACGAGACCGGGGTTGCAACTTATGGGTCGTATAAGGACGTAACCATGGGTAGCACAAGCATCCAAACACACGAAGTTTTCCGTAGTTTGGAATTTTGTTGAAGAGGAGGGAGTAAGGACTTTTGTGATTGAGGACTTTGGTGGGCATTCGGTTTATTAGGTAGACAGCGGTTTGGAAGGCTAGGGACTAGAATTTTAGATGAACTGCAGCATGATGAAGAAGAGTCAGGCTGTTTCCACCACATGTCGATGCTTACGTTTAGCAGTACCGACATGTTCAAGTGTGTGAGGCGGGGATTTAAGGTGTTGTATCCCAAAATTTTGCAGATCGAGACCAAGTGCTTAGGCCTCACCACTGCCATCCGAATAGACAGTTTTAATTCGGGTATTGAAAAAATTTTCAACTAGTAATTTGAAACATTTAAACACATGTGAGACTTCAGACTTTTGTTTGAGTGGATATAACCAAGTGTATTTAGTGTAATAGTCCACAAAGATGACATAATATTTGAATTTGTTAAATGACGAGATGTGTGCAGGACCCCAAACATCAGTAATTAAGATTTCAAACGGTTTATTACTAGTCAATGTTGATAACCCAAAAGGTAACTTGTGACTCTTATTACACAGACAGACAGAACAAAAAGTAACAGTAGTGTCAGACTTGGTGACAGGAAGACTGTGCGATAATATAAGCTTCTGGAGGACTGGTGGAGAAGGGTGACCGAGGCGACAATGCCATGACTGAGATGAGATGGTTGACTGGGACGACGCAAAATGCTGGTGAGCACTTGAGTGACACGGAAGACTTGATTTTGGCCATACGTAAAGATTCCCGTTATTCTGGCCGCAGACCAAGGATGCCCTCGTGGTCAGATCCTTCACAACAAAAGAGTCAGGAAAAAACTCAATTGATGTATGATTATAAGAGCAGAATTGAGACACAGAAACCAAATTTTGTGAGATAATAGGAGAACACAATACATGTTTAAGAGAAAAGGAATTAGAATCAGCAATTAAATAGGTGGAACCAGTGTGAGTGATAGGAATTGTTTTACCATCCCCAACCATGATATCCTCTGTGCCACCGTATTCAGAGTGAAGAGACAGGTTCTGAAGATCTGATGTCATGTGATGAGAAACACCTATATCAAGTATCCAATTGTTCTGAGAAGTCGACTGGTCCGCGTTCATGTGGTGTGTCTGAGGCCATTGCGGATGAGGTGGACGTGAGCGACATACACGAGCCGTGTGGCCAACCTTATCACATAACTGACACACCGGACAGGATTGATTTGTGGAGGCAAGAGGTCGCCACTGTTGGGTGAAGTGTGGTGTAGATCGGCTTAGATGAGTGTCCTTCGCTGTACCCACCGTGACCACTGCTTGATGCAGTCCCAAAATGTTGCTGCTGCTGCTGCCGCTGTCCGTAACTGTTGTTATTGTTGAAGTTCTGATGTTGTGACGAGTTACCTTAATAGCCACGACCCCGTCGATTAGATGTCCTTTGATTAAACTGTGCCGTGATCGGTGGTTCACCCTTTTTTCAATTCATCACGTTTAAGAAAGGCTTCATAATCAATGAGCTTGTCATATAATTCCTCGAAAGAGATCGAAGAGTCTCGAGCTCGAATGGCAGATGCAAGTGGTAGGTAGGATGGACCCAAACCATTTAGAGTGTGTATAACAGACGCACCATCATCAACTGAGTGACCAATTAGCTCCAGGTTGTCGAGTATGTTCTTGATGCCTTGCATATATTCGGAAACTGATTTGTCCGCCAAACTTATATTGGTGAGTGAGTCTAAGAGGCCTAGCTTGCGAGTGTTGGAGCGATTGGCATATGATGATTCAAGTTTTTCCCAGGCTTGAGCAGAGGTAGAGGCGCGGGTGACAATGGATTGTGCGGCACCGGTACATGTTACCTGTATTGCATGGAGAAGGAGGCAATCTTGGCGAAGCCAGATGTGATGATCCAGATTCAGAATGGTTCCCTGTGGAGTCTGATCATCAGAGATTATTGAGGGATTTGGAATAGTTTCTGGAGGACACGGTTTGGTACCGTCCAGGTATCCCATAAGGCCGTAGCCAAAGAGAAGGTTTTCAAACTGTAACTTCCAAACGGCACAGTTTCCACCTTTGGATAGTTTGACTGGAATCTGTGTAGAGTTGATTGCTATTAGTGATGGTGTCTGGGTAAAGTAGTTCGTTCCTATGAGAGTAACTTGAGGAGAAGAGGCAGAGGCAGAGGAGTTTGCAGATGTAGAGGACGTAGGATTTGTCATTGTTAGGTTTGAGAAGAGACGGAAGAATCGTGATAGAAGGAAGGAAGGAAATTTCGGTAGCTAAGGTTTCAACTAGGGTTTCTGGATCTGTGCTCTAATACCATAATAATGTTTGATATTTTGTGAAGAATTAAATCTTACTGTTTTCATTAATTGATGGTTGTATTTATACATGTTACAATGCTCAGGGTATGAGTGTAATTGCTCCTGAGTAATCCTAATTACATATGGTAAACTGATGGAGAGCTAAGAGTGTTCGGGTGTGACTCTACTGCTATTATATAAACCCCGTAAACATTGGCAAATCCCAATTCTCGCAATGCAAACACAGATGAGGGCGAACTTTCACCGACACAAAGAGCTTTTGCATCTTCACTCAACATTCTCATACCCATTAGCTCTCTGGCGGCATTAACATTCAAATTCACATTCTCCACGCACTGCTACTGCTCAAGTGATCCCAAAATCAGATATATGAGGCCATGTAAGAACCTGTTATGATCATCCTAATTTTATTTAGATATTTATTGTAATGTTATTTTTATGTTTTATTAAATTATTAAGTTAGTGGGTTTACTACTCATTTAATTATATGTGGTGGATATGTAGTGGGTTAGTTAATTACTTAAGCCTAGGAGAGAGTGAGGGGAGAGATTTTGTATAAATAGCTTCAATTCATTAATGAAAAGTATCCAGAGAATTATTGTCCACAATATTTCAATTCATTAATAAAAAGTATCCATTGTGTTGAATAAGGAGGTTATTGGTTCCTCGAAACACCAATATTTAAGAGGTTTAAGGTTTTTTCGAATTATCCTATCTATCCCGTCTTTTATTTTATATTTTATACAAGTTTTTCATTAGAGATATTTGGGTCTGTATCAGAACAAATGCGGATTCAAATAGCCCGAAATCACAGCACAATCGCTAGAGCTAACCCCAGCGAAAAAAACTGGATCAGACCCAGATAAGATGTGCAGGAATGGAACGATCGACAAAGCCGAGGCGACCATAAATGCGCGTAAAATAACACGCCTGGCTATAGACCCATGAAGGATCTTGCATTTCAAGGACTTAAAAAAATCCATGAATCTCGATTTCAAATCAGTGAAATCACGAAGTAACAGATATATCGATCGAATCTTCAGAGAACACAAAACGAGCTTAGTTTGTAGTTTGTTTAATTCAAGTGAAGAGAATATTAGTATTCACTATTGAATAGAGAGATTTGAAAGCCAAAACGAAAACGGAAAAACAGACTAGCGAGTACAAAGCCTGGAGGAGGTGCGATTTCCACCCACGAGGACACCCATTGGATTTTGGAAGCTTAACCAGACCCTCCTTAGAACCCTCTTCGGCCTCGGCTCGAACCACACCTGACCACCCATTTTTTCCCTCGTTTGATAATGAATTCTACATCTACATCTTCCAAATCAGCTTTCCCACTCTCAACTGTGTATGAATTTTGATTTACAAAAAAGAAAAAAGAAGAATAAAACCCAGAAATGATATACAATTGAAGTTGGGGTTTCGAAAAGTAAAGTTAAAAAATGGATGGAGAGAGTGAGTGAGTGTGAGTAATTGATTCGAATATCCGATCTGATATAAAAGAGATAGAGAGATGGTATCTGCTGACGTAATCTAGTGCTTACGTGTCATCCTCCCAACGATTGTTTTAATTATGATTAGCACTTGGGTAGAGATACGTTTAAACCGAATAAATTATCGTAAATTATTAAGCTGACAAAAGCGCGTGGGGTGTCGGGAATCGGGCCCATATGAGATGATTAGAAACGAAGACGATCTGGGTGGATGTGATGCCTTTCATAAAAAAACACGGCCCATACATGATTATAAGCATATTTTCAAGGGAAAATTATAAGCATGTCATCAACTTTAGGTTTAATTACAAGTATATGAAATTATTACTTTAAACATTCACAAAATTCCTTTACTGTTATTTGTGTTTCTCAGTAACTTTATGCGATACTTTAAACGGGTTTAAATATATCAAATTAGAAAAAAAAAAATAGTTATTAAATGGTTTTTAAAATTAAAATAATAAATAAATAAATAAATTGAACACAAACAAATATAAGAGCAAGCCAATATACAATAATATAATGAAAAATAATAAATAAATAAAAACAAAACCTCAAATTCAATAGATGATAGATTGATAGAGTCTCTTCCACCGATGGATAATGTCTTTTATAGTTTAAGGAGCCATCTATTTTCTCCATTTGGAGGAGTGTCGATCTCCTCCGATTGAAGGATATCAACACATCTCTTCTATTGGAATTCCTCCAGACATATGAGATTCACATCAATCCCCTTCAACCGAAGGAAATTATCTCCAATTTATGGAGTTTGAGGTTTTGTTTTCAATTTTATAATTTTTACATATTATTTAAGAATTATTTTTAAGATATATGAAAATTTTGTTATAAATAATTGAAATAATAAATAAAAGAGAGATGAGAGATGGGAGAGATGAGAGAGATATCAGAAATAAATAAAGAGGAGAGAGAGAGAGAGAGAGAATTAACTTT
Organism: Acer negundo; assembly: GCA_035582765.1. Classification (NCBI taxonomy): domain Eukaryota; kingdom Viridiplantae; phylum Streptophyta; class Magnoliopsida; order Sapindales; family Sapindaceae; genus Acer; species Acer negundo. Next base: position 17,619,012 of record CM069243.1, read on the forward strand.
GTAATTTTATTTGAGAGCTTCGGCTAATTAACTTTTACAAAGAGAACCCAATATATATGTGTATATATATGTATATTTATATATATATAGTCCCGTTCCTATCAGGGCATCCTTATATAACTTTATCAGGATATTGAATGTGAGCCACTTATTTATAAAAGTGATTTGACAAATACATATATATCAAGTCAAAGTATGTAAAATGAGTGGCTCACATTCAATGTCCTTATATAATTTTATCAAGGTATCCTCATAGGAACATTTCTGTTTATATATATATATGGAGAGAGAGAGAGAGAGAGTTTTGTGTGCAAGTGGATATGCGGTGGTGTATGTAAGTGGGATTGGATCAACTGGATCAAGTTAAGAGTTGATATTGTTGAAATATCTAATTTGTAATATGTGAAAGTTAATGTGATGATAAATCTAGATGCATTGAACTATGAGAATGAATGTACCAGAATGTATTGGTACATGTATCTAGATAATCTAGAAATCTTAGTCAAGTCTCTTAGAGATTAGATAGGATTAAATGTTCTTAGATTCTACTAATGAGGTCACTTAAGATCATGTATAAATATGTGTCTTGTGCTGCCTCTGTAATCAGATATTGAGAACGAATTCCAGCAATAAAATATTTCCCCTCTTTCAACAATTTCTTTATAAAAATCATTGAGACACTCTTCTTTTCCACATAAATCTCCAACAAATTTGGTATCAGAGCAGGGTTATTTCTTTCTGGCCTTATTAATCAAAGTTCTATAGCAGCAGCAACATCCAGCCATAATTTTCCACAAAATCTTATTCCATTCTTTGATGGAGAAAATTATGAAAACTCTTTTCATCTCTTAAGATCTTTGGGATCTTGTAGAGGAAGGCTATGAAGAACCAGAGTCTACAGCAGTGCTTGTAACATGGTTAGATGATAAGAAGAAGGAGTTTAAGGAGAACAAGAAGAAGGATGCTAAAGCCTTATTCTTCATCCAGCAAGGGGTAAGCAAAGCAATTTTTCCAAGAATTTCTTTCGCTTCAAAATCAAAGGAATCATGGGAAATTTTCAAAGTAGAATTTCAAGGGAGTGAAAAGGTAATCTTCATTAAACTCCAAACCTTATGGAGAGAATTTGATAATTTATTTATGAAAGAAGGTGAATCCATTCAAACTTTCTTCAACAAAGTCTTTGGTATTGTTAACCAAATAAGAAGTTACGGAGATACCATTGACAATAAGAAAATTGTTGAAAAAGTTTTGAGAAGCTGAGCACCTAAATTTGATCATGTAGTTGCTGCTATTGAAGAATCTAAAAATTTGTCTAAACTATCAACTCATGAATTAATGGGTTCTTTTGAGGCACATGAGAAAAGAATGAGCAGGTTTGATCAATCTTTGGAGCAAGCCTTCCAATCAAAAGTGAATTTCAAGAAGAGACAAGAGGCTAGAAATGAAGAGTCAAGAGGGAAATCTTCACAGAAAAATCATGATAGAAGAGGATCAAGTTCTAATCAAATGCAAAAAAATTCTAATTTGTGGAGTTGTGGACAAGGAAGAGGAAGGAATCAACAAGGTAATGAAAAATCAAACTTGCAATGCTATGTCTGCAAGAAGTTTGGTCATGTAAGTAAAGAATGTCGATTCAAATGCACTCGTTGCAATAAGCTCAACCCTATGGATAAAGATTGCTGATACAGAAATAAAAATGAAGCAAATCTTTCAGAAGCAAATGATTCATCAGATCAGCTATTCTACACCTGCCTTAGTTCTCACCAAGAGTCACAAGATATTTGGCATATCGACAGCGGTTGCAGCAACCATATGATAGGGAACAGGGAACGGTTTGTCAGCCTGGATGAGTCAACAACTTCACAAGTTCGACTTGGAGATGGCAAGCTATATAATGTGAAAGGCAGAGGAGTTATTTCCATACAAACAAAAGGAGGTAACTCTAAACTTATGCATGGTGTCCTTTATGTTCCTCGTCTTACTCAAGATTTATTAAGTGTTGGCCAATTAATGTAAAGAGGTTTTAAATTGATCTTTGATGAAAATGAATGTCTCATTTTTGACAAAGGAAAGAAACAAGTGGTGACCAAGGTACAAGTGACACCAAATAAAATCTTTCCTCTTACTCTATCATTAAATACAGAAAATGCTTTAAGGGTTGAGCATGATGATTCATTGCTATGGCATTTGAGATATGGCCATTTGAATTATAAATCCCTTAAAGTATTAAAAAGTAAGAATATGGTGATTGGCCTTCCTATCATTAACATTGAGAAGCAAGTATGTGAATGATGTATTTTTGGGAATCAACATAAGCTTCCATTCACAGAACATCCTGGAGAGCTAAGGCACCTCTTGAATTAGTTCATGCAGATATTTGTGGGCCAACACAAACTCCATCTATCAAGAAGAAAAGATATTTTCTGCTCTTTGTTGATGATTTTACCAGGATGATGTTGGTGTACTTTCTGGAGCAAAAGTCAGAGGCATTCAACACATTTGTTAAATTCAAGGCTTTCACAGAGAGACAAAGTGGGCAGAAGTTAAAGATTCTCAGGACAGACCGTGGTGGAGAATTCACTTCTAAAGAATTTCAAAATTATTGCAGCAGTCAAGGAATCAAGAGAGAGCTGACAGTGAGATACACTCTAGAGCAGAACGGAGTTGCTGAATGCAAGAACCGTACTGTCTTTGAAATGGCTCGGAGTATGCTGAAAGAAAAAGGGCTTCCAAACAAATTATGGGCTAAGGCAGTAAATACTGCAGTCTATATTCTCAACAGAGCACCAACAAAAGCCGTGCTAAACAAAACACCTTTTGAAGCCTGGCACAAGCAAAAACCACAGGTAAAATCTTTCAAAGTTTTTGGCTGCATTGCTTATTCTAATATTCCATCTCAATTTAGGGAAAAATTTGATGAAAAAGGAGAAAAATATATCTTTGTCGGATATAGTGATGAATCAAAGGGGTATCGTCTTCTAAACCCCAAAACTTAAGAATTGCTGATTTCCAGAAATGTAATTTTTTATGAGTTGAATGCTTGGAATTGGGAAAGGGAAGAAGTCAAATCTCTCATCTTTTTGGGAGATACAGATATGCCATCAAAGATAGCAGAACCAGTTTCTTCAATGTCAACTCCAAGCACTGGTCAATCTCCTCACTCTTCACCAAGCTGTCAAAATTCTCCTCCAAGTTCTCCAGAATCTACACCAAAGAAGATGCGGTCTCTAACTGACATTTATGATGCATGTGACTATGAATTTGCTCTCATTGCTCTTGAACCACAGAAGTTTGAAGAAGCTGTAGAAGAAGAAAAATGAGCTCGAGCAACGGATGAAGAAATAAAAATGATTGAAAAAAACAAGAAGTGGGAGCTTGTTGACCGGCCAAAAGAAAAGGACATTATTTGCTTGCAATGGGTCTACAAGACCAAATTTAATGATAATGGCTCAATTCAAAACATAAAGCCTGGTTGGTCGTGTAAGGGTATTCTCAATAGCCTAGTATAGATTTCAATGAGACATTCGCTCATGTTGCACGTATGGAGACAATTCGCACAATCTTAGCTCCTGCAGCCCAATTGGAGTTGAAAGTTTATCAACTGGATGTAAAATTGGCGTTTTTGAATGGGGAGCTAAAGGAAGAAGTCTATGTCGAGCAGCCTCAAGGATATGTTGTCAGAGGAAAAGAAGATAAAGTTTATTGACTTCGAAAAGCCTTGTATGGACTGAAGCAAGCCCTAAGGGCCTGGAATAGCAAAATTGATCATTATTTTCGGGAGAAGGGATTTGAAAGAAGCCCTAGTGAGCCATCTATGTATGTCAAGAGGTGTGGTGATCAAGATTTTATCATAGTTTGTCTTTATGTTGATGACTTAATTTATACCAGCACAAGCTTGAAGATGGCAGAAGATTTTAAGATTTCCATGATAAAAGAATATGAGATGTCTAATCTTGGCCTTATGAGATACTTTCTTGGAATTCAAGTCAAACAATCCAATGGGAGTATCTTCATTTCACAAGAAAAATATGCAGAAGATTTGTTAAAAATGATGAATTGCAAGTCTGTGGCTACACTAATGGCTTTGAATGAAAAGCTAACAAAATCTGATGGAGCATCAAAGGCCAATGCATCTCAATTTCGAAGTCTTGTGGGATCACTTATTTATCTCACAAATACAAGACCTGACATTGTTCATGCTGTTAGTGTCATTTCTCGATTCATGAATGATCCTAGTCAGCTTCATTTTTCTACAGCAAAAAGAGTTCTGCGTTATGTCAAATGAACGAAGAATTTTGGGCTTCATTATATTAAATAAGAGGATAATAGCTTAATTGGCTATACAAATAGCGATTGGGCAGGTTCTGTTGACGACAGGAAGAGCACTTCTGGCTATGTATTTTGTCTTGGAACCAAACCAATCACCTGGTCTTCAAAGAATTAGAGTACAATTGCTTTATCATCAGCTGAAGCTGAATATATATCTGCAACAATTGCAACTTGTGAAGCAATTTGGCTTAGAAAATTTTTGAAGGATGTGAAGCAAGGACAAAAATATACTACAGTTATCTATTGCGATAACATGTCTGCAATTGCGATGACAAAAAATCCAATCTTCCATAGCAGATTGAAGCACATCGAGCTCCGTCATCATTTCATCAGAAAATTGGTTGAAGACAAAGAAATTGAATTGCAATTCTGCAAAACAGACGAACAGTTGGCATATATTTTCACAAAGGCAATATCAACACAGAAGTTCAGCTACTTCAGAGAAGTATTGAAGATTACAAATTAAGAGGGGGTGTTGAAATATCTAATTTGTAATATGTGAAAGTTAATGTGATGATAAATCTAGATGCATTGAACTATGAGAATGAATATACCAGAATGTATTGGTACATGTATCTAGATAATCTAGAAATCCTAATCAAGTCTCTTAGAGATTAGATAGGATTAAATGTTCTTCGTTTCTACTAATGTGGTCACTCAAGATCATGTATAAATATGTGTTTTGTGCTGCCTCTGTAATCAGATATTGAGAAAGAATTCTAGCAATAAAATATTTCCCCTTTTTCAACAATTTCTTTATAAAAATCATTGAGACACTCTTCTTTTCCACATAAATCTCCAACAGATAAGGTGGCAGAGCATGTGTAGAAGTGTTAGACACCTAGACAGTGGAAACCCATCCAATTACAATATTTTTTAAATTTTATAATATACAAATAGTTAAGTTGTTGATATTTTAGATATTTTTCATTAAAGGTTGGTCAATTGTTGCCTTGTTATAGTTGATAGGATAAAACTACGGGCATGGGAGATTCAATTTTGGGTGATATCATATATGTATAATTAAACCTAAGTTTATGGGTATCTATGCAATTTGTTCTATTTAAAACAGTAGTAGTGTTGTCGGTGGCCTCAACCGAGCTAAAAATGCTCTCCTATAAATTTTTTTGCAATAATGGTTTGAGTCGTTTGATATTCAATGTTTATTCATCATAATTACACATACATGATACACCTCCACCTCCATAGTTGTTTTCCATTGAGATTAATATTGGACTACAAAATTGTCATTTCCCTGTAGAATAAGTGCTTATTTGGTTGAGTTTTCTATTGCCTCAAAAGCTCTACACACATTTATTAGAGTTTTTTAGAGTTGTTGTGTCTGGCTTCTGAGATTGTCTATTTTAAATTAAGTAAATGCTAGTAGAGTTTAAACAACTACTAGGCAAAAGCTTAAGGGGAAGAGCTTCTCCAAATAGAATTTTTTTTTTTTTTTTTTTAAAGTTTACCAGCCAAATAATATAAATTTTTTCTTAAAAACTCTATTTTTAATAGATCTACTACAAATAAACCTTTTACAAATATATGTTTTTTAAAAGCCCACCAAAACAAGCTCTAAGACAAAAACGTGAGCAATCAATGTCAAGCAATAATAAATAAGACTCATAAGAGAAGTGTTATTGATACATCCCCTACCGGTTTATTTATGCCCCACTTTTTTAATTATATAATTTTTTTTTGCCTTTAGCAAAAGTACTTAAAGAGATATATAATTTATCTTCTACAAAGTAAATCTATTAAAATCTCACATTCCTTTTCCAAAAAAAAAAACCAACATTCTTGTAATCTATTTCTTGAAAAAAAAAAAAAGTTCTTAACTTTTAAACCCTAAAATTTGCTTCTTACACACATACAAAATTTTATGAAATTTTTTGACAAAGATATCAAGAATATCGAAGAATTGTCTATGAACAATATCAAATATCTAGAAGAGTTGTTTGAGAATGACATAAAAACATATGCAAGATTTGTCTGACAATGATATCAAACATTTGTTAGAATTGTCGGAGAATGATATTAAACATTTGGAAACAATTCATTCTCTTGAAGTTTTAATGTTTATTTTTTCTTTAAAATGATTTTAAACTATCGTTGTGTTAAAACAACCCTGTTATTTCTTTTTTCTTTTCCACCATAAAAGAAAAAGAAGAAGAAGAAAAAGAAAAAGAAGAAGAAGAAGAAGAAGAAGAAGAAGAAGAAGAAGAAGAAGAAGAGAGAGAGAGAGAGAGAGAGATGTATATAAAGATCAGAGATAGTGTGTATTAAGTTTGAAAAATAAGTAAAAATGGGTAGTTTCGGAAATGAATCAAAAAAAATTTATAACAACATTTTATTTTATTTTATTAAAACAAAATTATAAAAAGTGGGGTATAAATAGACCGGTAGGGGGCGTGCCAATAGCATCACTCATAAATAAAGAGGAATTATTAAAAAGTGATTCTATTCAAGGTTAGTTTTAGTAATTAAACTTTGTAATAAATATTAAGCGTAGAGAGAAGTATTTTGGGTCAAATATCCTAAGAATCAGTAAGGGCCCAAGTCCATTTCATACTTATTAAACAGCCCATTCAATGTTCTTTTAATCTATCTCTATAACCAAAGCTTTAGATAGAAAAATGACAACTACTAATTTAAAGCACCCAAGTCACCAAAGTCTAAACAAATATAAAATGCAATCTTATCACATATATGTTATTACAACTCGAGCCTGAGATATTGTCCGATTGAATGAGTATCATTTTCCACAAAACTATATTGGCCGGTCAATCTTTAATTATTACCCTAATAAAATTAAATCATTGTAAATAAATAACACAAAATGCCAAAATCATTAAAATTAATATTACTTTTCAGCCTATTTTTTTTTTTTTCCAAGAAGAAGATGTAAAATTAAAAGGTCTAGAGATTAATCCATCTCAACAAACCTTTATAGAATGATTTAATTTAAATTTTTATTGGTAATTAATTGGTGCATGAAGTTAGATAGATTACAATGTGCACAAAAAAAAAAAAAGGTTAAGAAGAGTGAAAGTCAAAGCAAAGTATTTACAGAAAAAGGAAAAGTGAGCATATGTTGTGATGATTTGATTCACTTTAGGCGGTTCTTTTCTTCCCAATGCGTTTTGATATAACTCAATCAGTGTGTCGTAGGTGGACTATAGATTATGGAGAAGTTTTGACAAATACATCCACTTTGAGTTAAAACATGTAAATTTAATAGTCCACATCAAACTCACTGATGGAGTTATATCAGGAATCAATGATTTAAAAATTTTCCCACTTTAGGTGCTTTCTTCGTTATGTTATTAAGAAATATATGTTTTTAGCAAAATGTATGAGCCACAAAGAAGGAAGAAATCCAGTGGTTTCACACTACAATTAATTATATATTCCCTGCTTGCATGATAATCCTTATCTATTTTTGCCATATTTGAGTAAATTAATTTATGGATAATATCAGTGGATAATATCAAATTATCAGAATGATTATACTTTTGGTCATGGATGTGTTTGTGCCAAATGTTTTTGAACAAAAAACAATTCTTATGAATTTTTTTTCTTTTAATTTTTTACTTGAGAAAAACGTTTAAAAAGACATTTTAAGTGTATATATATATATATATATATATATATATAATTATAAAATATGATTTTATAATTTTAATCAATAAAATGTTATAAAACTTTAGGGAAAAAGATTCAATCAACAATCCTAGAAACCCACACATCCTTTTTTATGTGCATATTCGTTTCCACAATGGTGATGGGGGGTTTGAATTTTACCATATGCATTTTATAAATATGTGTAAATATTATTTTTTCGATGCTGTGAAAGTATATATATATATATATATATATATATATTGATTATTTGAAAAACTTGTGCGTTTACAGTCACGTGGGAAGACCGTCAATGTAATTATATCATATAGCATAATATATATCGGGAATGTAAAAGTAGATTTTAGAAATTCTATGCGACACGATTACATTGGATGGTCTGATCAGGTGGTGGTGGTAGAGATGCACATTTGGGGAATGAGGATGGATGAGGAATTTTGTGGGACCCATATCCATCCCCATCCCCACTTCCCAGACCCTTCCATCCCTTCCAATTTTGTGGGGACCCATATCCATCCCCAATTCTCTATTCCCGCCCCCCACCCACACCCCCCCCCCTCTCCTTTTTTTTTTTTTTTTTTTTTTTTTTTTCCATTTTTCCCGTTTCCCTATTTTTCCATTTGACTTAAATTTACAAATTAAACTAAAAAAACAAACATTTCATTACAGATACAAAATAAAATTCATTAGAACATTTTATATAAAATGTGTATATACTTAAGGAGTTAGGGTTTTCAAAGAATTAAAAAAAAAAATAAAAATAAAAAAATATATTATAGTCATATTTATATATGTTTGGGGGAAATGGAAAAATGGGGATGGTGATTGGGGAGGTGGTGCATCCTAATTTTAATATAATTGTGAGGAAAATGGGGAAATAGGGAAATGGGGATGGGGATGGGATACCCATTTCAATTTGGGGGTGATTTTCATCCCTATCCCTCCCCATTTCCCTATTTTTCTCAACAAAACAATCCTCAAATGGAGATGGAGACACGGGTAATTGGGACCCCAGAGAAAAATATATATCTCTAGTGGTGAGACCGTCAAACGCAAATCATTGGGGAATAAATCCTCCTCTAATCTTGCATCTTGCTTTGGTATTTGTCAACTCAAGACTCAAGAACTCAATGTAGAACGCACAAAACAAAGTGGTGCCTTCCATTAACAAATATCATTTGTACGGCTGTGATTAATTGTCCTTTGCCGGTACACATCCATGTTGAAGGGCCGCACAAACAAAAGTCAAAAACAAGAAAGATTACAATCAATGATTAATAAAAGGGATATTATTATTTCCCCCCTGTAGTTTGATATATTCTGACTTTACCCTCTCTGGTTTTAGAAATGACCGGTCTTTCCCCCGAAAACCAAATAATAAAAAAATATTTTTTTGTTATTTAATTTAATATTTATTATTTCAATCTCCTCTCACAACTCTCACTCTCAATCTCTCTCACTCGATAAATACACCCAACTTAAACAAAAACAAAAAAAAAAAAACAACAACAACACACCGGTCCACCATCTCCTTTGCCTACCGCCCAGCCGAACCCGGAAACCCCTCCCACCACCAAAATCATTCATTCATTCAACAAGTTAGTGGCAAATCGGACTTCGCCAACAGCAACCGCGCTCCATCGACTGCAAAAAAGAAAGACGAAGGAGAGAGCGGCGGGGAGAGAGAAGAGAATCGGGGAGAGAAAGAGAAGAACAGAATGTCGGAAGAGAATCAATGAGAGGGAGAGATCGACCGATTTGGGGTTTTTGATTTTTGGGGTTTGAGGTTTTTGATTTGGGTTTCGTTTGGGGTTTGTGGTATTGATGATAATTTTTTTTTTTTTTTTTTGCTTTTTTGTTTGTGAATCTGTTGGTTTATGTTGATTTCATTATTTTTTGTTTTATTTATTTAAATTTTTTTTTTGTGAATCTGTGGTGTGGCAGTAATTGTAGTTTAGTTATGTTGAAGATGATGAATTGTCTTGTTTAGTTGTGTTGATGATGATAAATGAATAACTGTTGAATTTAATTTATTTATTTTTTCTGATGATTGAATCTGGAGATGACGATGATGAATTGTTGAATTTACGTTTCTTTTTTTTCCTAATTATCTCTACCGTCTATGTTTGAGATGGACGGTAGAGATTGAATATGGAAATCAGTTTTTATTTTTTTAATTCTAATTTTTTTAACAAAAATCAATGTTATTATTAGGGGTAAAAACGTACTTTCAATATTATTTTCACTGTCAAACCACCATTTAAAAAAAAATCCTAACGTTAGGAGGTAAATCTTTGAATAATTTGGTTTTCAAGGGGAAGACCGGTCATTTCTGAACCTAGAGGGGGCAAAGTCAGAATATAGCAAACTAGAGGGGGAAAATAATAATATCCTTTAATAAAATTAGCATCTCAAGAAACGACAACGTTTAACTAATGGGTTGTTTGCAAAGTCATCTTTTACTTTAAGAGAGACTTTCAAAGTTTCAATTTCGTTAAGGTCAACTTTTGTATTATTTTTGAAAAGTTAAAATCAGATTATTTTATAATTTTGATATAAAATAATGTTTGTTAAAACTAAGTAGGTGGAATGTTATTTTTTGAAAGTGATTATGAAATAATCTATTTCATTATTTAATAAATCTTTTAAAATATCATTATTATCCTTATGAAATAAAATTAAAATCATTTATATGCCTTATTTCATCTCAAAATTAAATATTATATTTAAATATTAATTTGATTTGTAAAATCTTTTAAAAATCTTTTATTGTTCTTATTGATTTTTTTTTTATGATTTAAATATTCTACTTAAATATTGATTTAATATATATAATTAATGAAAAAAAATGAAATAGAGTCCTAAAATCATATATATTTTAATCATTGTAACAAATCTCAGTACTTTTACAATAAAATTACTAAATATATGTATACTGCTTTTGAGCTATACAGTAGTTTTAAAAATACAATTAATCAAACATCTGCTGATTAACTTCATAGCTGATTATTCCCTTAGCACAGCTAACAATGATTATTATAAAAGTTACAGTAATATCAAACTAACACTAAATTCCATTGAACAACTTGTATGTTACACATTCAATAATATTTTAAGAGTAATGCTACTTTACCCAAATTTGGTGTCCAAATCTAGTGTCAAAATAATGTGGCAACACTCTAATCCATTCATTTAAATCATGCAAATCTAATACAAATTAAATGAATGGATTATAGTGTTGCCACATCATTTAGACACCAAATTTAGGTAAAGTAGCAATATTGATATTTTAATATTTTATCAGTTAAATTAGGGTTAATATTAAAGATCTCTCCTCACTTTTGAACTATTATTGGATATCTTGATAAAAATGCTTTTATTTCAGAAACATCTACTATGAACTAATAGATAATAGTTCAATTGATTGAGTTTTGATGTTAAAAAATCTAAAATGTCAATATTTAAACTTCATTTGTATGAATTGAACATTATATCCTCCGACTTTTACCAAATACAAGCATTGTTTGTTAGTTCACAAGGGGTGTTTTTAAAATAAAAGCATATTTATTCAGACATTCAATAATAGTTTAAAGGTGAGGGGATGTTTTTAATATTAAACCATTAAATTATTGTATAGTAATTTTCAACCATCAAATAATTGTATCTTTATAATGAAATTGACTTTAATTTTGTGTTAGTGGTGCACCCAATCCTGAACCAATCACTTAGTTTAATGTTCTGTTTCTATTTTTGTATTTTTTGGAATATGCCAAATGTGCTATTTTTCTGTACATATAAACAAGTTTTTATTATACAATTTTTTTTATTTATTATTAGTTAAACAATACAATAGTTGTAAACAGTTTTTTTTTGGTTGAAATCTAATATCAAACTGATAAGAATATATCCACATCAGTTTTATATACACTATCCGAATATTTATTCTATTAACAAATAACGTACATAGTTATTCGAAACAGTGGATGGGAAACAGTGGATGGCAATGGATAAAAGAATGTTAATAACCATTTTCATTGCTCTTGACATCATTAATTAACATATAATTATTGTCCTTGTCTCCTACTCAATTTGGTTTCTACGTTACGTTAGATGAAAATAATTAAAGGGATAAACATAAATTAATTCTATTAAATTGAAGAGTCAACGCAGCAGCCATTCAAATTCATTTTCTTTTGCTCAACGAAACTGCTATGCTATTTCAGATCTCAGCCGGCTGCCGACCAGGGAGTTTTCACGTATGGATTGTTTTACGATCAAACTAGAGTATTTCTAATGTAAAAGTGGATTGTATATCAAAAATCGTTGAAATGACAATAATACTAAGAAACTTTCTTCCTATGTGATATAAAAATAGATTTGATAGACTATTAATTCAAAATTTAATATCTAATGTTTTTGTTTAAAACATATTTATTTTTAATGACTATCCAATTTTTTTTTTTTTCCTTTTTTAATTTTATTTTCTTATTAAAAATAGATAAAAAAATTAATGTCAATTTTAAATACTTGATGAGTCAACCGAAAAAATATATGTTTTTCACATCTGTGTGAAACTGAATATGCACGGTTGTATTGAAAATATATATTTTTTTTAATTGACTGTTTATTTATCCTATATGGTTTTTTTTTTTTTTTTTTCAACAAGCCGCTCTTACATTACAGATGTTATTTTGGATTCAAATTGTTTCTTCACTTTCCTCCGAATTATGAATTTATTATAATAATTCAAAATTGGTGACATGTAAAATTGATCGATATTATTATATTTTTCCATTTATTTATTTTTCTATAATTACCCAAAATGAAATATGCTACCCTCATTTTGGTGGCACACAGATAACTGTCTGTCTGTCTGTATCTGTCTGTTCAAAACAAAAATGGATTATTAACCGATATTTGGAAGTTAATCTCCTAATTTACAAATTTAGTCAAACTTGGTAACTTCTAAAAATTCAATAATTACTAATGAATCTTACCTTTCTTTTCTATTTAAATATCTCTGTAATTAAAACTCCTTCAGAAAATAGTAAGAAAAAAAAAAAAAAAAAGATTAGTTGTATTTGTGACAGACCCACCCCCACCAAATTATCTTTACCTACAAATATGATCACCACGTAAATAAATAAATAAAAAATAAATAAATAAATAAATAAACTGATCAAATACAACAACAATTAATTAATTAAAATCCTGTAATATTCAACTTTCTCTCATTTTCTCTATTTCTCCATTTGTCATTTGCCCACTTTGTCTCTCAGCCTCAGGTGAAACCTGTCCACGTACATCATTTCTTGTACCTTCCCTTTCTCTTCTTCTTTAATAGCTTTCTAGCAAGCTCTTTAGATGGTTCTTGCAGAAATATCTTTTCTTGTTGAAATCTAGTGTACATACATACATAAACATCTACTGCTGCTTTTTTTTTTTTTTTTTTTTTTCAAATATGGGAAATGAAGAACAACAACAACCAGTTGTCAAGGAGAATGATGAACGTGCTTGTAACATTTCTGTTGATTCTCTGGCTCAAAGGGTATTTTTTTTTTCCTTCAAATTTCCTTCTCTACTTCTCTATCATCTCAGTTATTGTTTTCACAAGGTTTGCTGTCAAATTGGTGACATAGCTGTGTCCTGTGTGTTTTGCCTGAATTTTTTTCGATGATTCTTTATCTGTTATTGCTTAATATATGAAAAACAGAGTACAGACTCTGTTTATTTCATGAAAATGAAATGAATAAGCTCTAATTTAGAATTCTATAAACCTGTAACTTTTGTGACTTGACTCAGCCTAACCAGTTGTCTACTCAAGCCATGAAGAAACTCAAAATTTACAGAAAATGTTTGAATATTAGCAGCAGCTTTTAATTTCAGGAATCATTTTGAGTTTACCAAATTTTCGTTAAAGCTTTTGGGTCAAATCTTCTTCTAATTGTTGTTGTTATTGTAGATAAACCATGTCTCAGAACATTCATTAACTTGATAAACTCTCAGAACATTCATTCGTTAATGCTAATTGGTGGTTAATTTTTTTTCCTTATAGGTTGAAAATTCAAATGAAATAGTTGAAGTGAACCCACCTGATCAGCTCATGAGATGGCAAAGCCTTGTCTTAGAGATACCACCAACAACTGTTGTTGATGATGTTGGAGAAGATCTGGTGAGAATAAACATGCCCCTAACACCAATTACAACTCCCAGAAGAGTAAATTTTTCTCCGATGCCCAGTCCCCCTCCTACGGTTGACACAACAAATGAGTCCCAAGGTCCCTTGTCATCGAAAAATAAATCAACCCTTAAAAGCTTCCTTCCAAAGCTAAGCTTCAAATATCGAAACAATACTAATGCAGATATTGAAAAGGCCGCAATCCTAGCTCTAGGTAGTTCGTCTACTGAGACGCGGGGGAAGCCTCGTATTTCAAGGACATTATCTTTTACAAAGCTATTTACACCTAGAGCGAAAGCAGCATCGTCTTTACCTGTTACTCCAATTTCTCATTCAAATCCAGGGTCTATGCACGGGCCAAAAATATATGATCCTGTGAGTATTAACCTTTATATTAGCTTGCAGTATGTGGACTATATAACTATATAAGCATTTGCATATAGAGGTTAAAATCTGAGGGCCTAGAATTTTATTGCATCAACTTGTATGCAGACATGATTTAAGATCCATAAAATGTGTAGAGTTTGCCATCTCTTTGTGCAGCAGATCAACATCAGACATCCATTTTAAGCATATGTAATTTTGGATATTATCCCACTCGCTTATTGGTTCTTCACTTTTTCAATTGATTCGTATTGATGAATTCCTGACTTTACAGAATGGAGGAGCTCAAAATTCTTTTCATCGTTCACATTCAGTCCCTGAGCTCAACAAAGATATAAGCATAAGACAGTTGGATTCGTTACGTGGTGTAATCCGCGTAATTCGTACCACTTCTGAGGATATTATCATGACAACATCAGACACATCTCCTCCAAATGTTACTGGTAAACTTTTGCTCTCTTTGTTGCTCTATAGTTCCTTTTCTTTCAACACCAGCCTTTCTCCACCTACCAACACAGAATATCGAAATTTGACATTTGTGGAATTCACTAATTCCTTCAAACTTAAATTGTTGTTTAACTTGCAATGACCAACCTACGCCTTATCTTAGTCTTATTGTGTAGATAGAAATGATGATGGTGGTGAAGATATTCTGGAGGAAGAAGCTGTTTGTAGAATCTGCTTGATTGAACTAGGAGAAGGCGCCGACACACTCAAGATGGAATGTAGCTGCAAAGGGGAACTTGCATTAGCCCACCAAGAATGTGCTATAAAATGGTTTAGTATTAAAGGTAACAAAAGGTGTGATGTGTGCAAGAACGAGGTCCGAAATCTACCTGTTACCCTTCTACGACTTCAAAATTCCAGTAACACGCGAGGAACTGGTGCTCAGCAAGCTGACGTTATTCCATACACCAGGCAAGTAACCATTTTTAACATTTACAGTGCCTATCCTGAAATTGCTCTATGCTGATCATGTTTTATCTATAATCTTTTTGCCAACATCAACATTGAAGGTGATTAAACTTTGAAGCAAATTTTGCAGGGTTTGGCAGGATGTTCCCGTTCTTGTTCTTGTTAGCATGCTTGCTTACTTTTGTTATCTAGAGCAACTTCTGGTAAGTGTAGCAACTTCTAAATACTGCTGTTAATTTTCTCAAGACATAGTTGTTAACATTATCAAGTGGGCACACAGGTTCCGAAAATGAAATCCGGTGCAATTGCCATCTCTCTCCCATTTTCATGCATTCTAGGCCTTCTTGCTTCCATGACAGCATCAAATATGGGTACTATTGAGTTTTGTCATTTCAATTTAGATGAAATTAGTACACGAGTTTGGCTGCTGGCTATCGGTATCTAACTGACTCCTCTAAGTTTGTGTTGTTCAGTAAGGAGAAAGTTCATCTGGGTTTATGCATTTATTCAATTTGCGTTGGTGGTTCTGTCTGGTCATCTTTTCTACACTTTGGTAAGATGTTCTTTGCTCACAATAACTATTTTTCAGATGACTTGATAAACAAGCTTTAGGATCAGAAAAATGAAATGTAATGACGTGTTTAAGATTTCAGGAATGTTGATTCAGTAGAATCAGTACCTAATTATATATCTGATATGTTTGTTGGGGGATCTACAGCTTCATATGCAGGCTGTTCTTTCTGTTCTACTCTCAACTTTTGTTGGTTTTGGAGGCTCAATGTTTGGAACTTCTATTCTCCGGGAGGTTTTGAGGTGTTGGAGACTATGGCTAGCTATGTCACGTCAACAGCACAATCATCAGGAGGAGGTGACAGAGACACAGACTCAGACACAATCCAATCAACCATCCACAACTCCAAGCCAGAACCAGACAGATTCACAACACCATGGAACTGAAACAAGAGACTCAGAAACCACCCGCGACAGCTGACATAGTATCCTGTTAAAATACCTGAAATCAACGGACAACGGTGTTTAGCTGTGTATGGATAGAAATTACATCATGCACGTATTCTCAGTTGTATGTTTGTATATAAACCAGATCATGTATATGTTTCTCTTCGGTTTCACTTTCAGGATTTTGTATTGTTTTCGCGTGAACTTTGCTTCACCCGACCCCTTTCCCTTGGTTCTTTCTTTTCTTGATTGATGGAAATTGATATCACATTTTGGTTCTTCATTGTATTTTTATTTTATTTTATTGCAATAAGCCATTTTTTAGTGCAATGAAGAAAAAAATCACACCACTAAAGGAGGAAAAGCACATGGCACCATATATCAAAAATAGATGCATAGAGCAGTAGTTTTGACAAGAAGCAAGTAATTCACTCTGTTTCATTGAAGAAAACTACAAAATTTTAAGGTTTCTTACCAGATAATTGGAACCTCGAAACAGCCAGAACTCATTTTAGCTTCAAACTCGAAAAATCAACACATTTTCTGTCCAAATTAAATGACAAACTAATCCAAAGTTACATTAAACCAGGAAGCCACATGAGTGAGGCTAGTTTCCAGAAAGAGTAAGCAAAAATACATGGTAATTGTAACAATGCATTACCAACAGAATGAATAATCACTTGAATGCACCTCAAAAGTAATCCAACTCCTAAACGGAGCAACTTCACATTATTCTTGTGTAAGGGTCATTAAATATATCCTAGCAACAGCCGTTTTGTACTTACAAAGGAAGTTCTTTCTTCCTCCAAACCTCTTAAGTGTCATCAATGGCATTTTTCACCTTGAATATACAATGTAACCTGTCGGTTAGTCTCACTGCAACCGGATTATGTTCACACAATTCTAATTTTAAAGATAAAACCAACTGGATGAAAAGAGATGAACGACCACACTAGTGAATAGAAATGCAACACCGTGACAAAAAGAACTTTGTTTGCCTCATATCTGATGACAGTTTGGTTATTGCCTATAACTAGAACTGCCAACCTTGCTTGACAGCAATGGCTTCTCCTTTGAACTGGTACTCAACAGAGTGTCTGGGTTGTTGCCGGATTGGCTTTCGGAAAATCCGGGTCTCATCCAGATTTTTATGTGCCCCTCTCTACAGACAGAAAGAACAGATTCTTGGGTAAATATCACACCAGAAAGGGGTTCAGTGTGAATGCGGTGTGCAACCAGTGGAGAGAGCTTTGGGACATCACGCATGCTTGGAGCAGGCTGTAGAGTGCCCACAGGGACATTGTCCCAATGGGCTGACTGGCTTCCAGTACTGAAAGTGGGGGACCCTCCAGGAGGGCCTCGACGCAAGGGCACTACAATTTCGTCCATTTCCAAGTCCCAAAGAAGCAACCGTGTATCCTGCTCAAAATAATAAATATGTAAGCTAAACAATTGTGAGATTTAAAGGTTATGAAGTAAAAAGGTTATTCAAGAATGCCAGAGATGGCAAAAAGCTCAATGGTAAATTATACTCCTTGCCTTTGCTCACAAATATTAAGTTACCGGAGAGGTCATATGTGAAGACCTCAAGCATATAAGTGATAACGAAGTTCAAAAAACTGAATTATATAATGTGAGTTAGTGGCGATAAAGGTCAAAATGTCGACAGTCTCAGCATGACTTTTAACCTAGTAGTGATTGATGTATGTTTTTTCTCTGTTCCTTTTTCTCCTCTCTAATTTTTCTCTTTCAACTCTATTCAAGCTTTTACATTCAAATTTTATAAGAGTCTGAAAACCATTGACGTGGCACATGTTAAATATCGCATCAAAATCATTGGCACTCATCATTGGATAATGTTCAGGAAGCACTTGGCCAGAGTCTCTGACTGACTGACTCTGCACAATATGTTTGACCGTCAGGCTTACATCTCCCCATCTATGTTTCTTTCTACTTTTACTAAAATACAGTCTTTGTTGTGTCGAAAAGAACCTATTTAGTTAGTCCGAGCATTCCCCATAGTTCTAAAAACTAGTAAATCTCTGCTATACACAACCAAAATGTCAGACACCTGTCATGTAGCATGCCTGACATAGTTTGATAAAAGTATACAGCTTGCAACATCATCATGATGGCAGAGAGTAAGCATTCATTTCAGAGTTGAAGCTCTAGTAGCACAATCAATCAAAATATAATTACGTTTCTACACAGGAAAGCACCGCAAATAATGGTATCCTAGACAGACAAGAGTACCATTACATATACAAGAAAGCTTGACCAAACTAACAGTGTAACTACAAATAAAGTACCTGACCGACAGAACCAAACCGGTACATGACAGTCTCCCCTGTGCCATCTGAATTTGGCGATGACCAATATGAATCAAAAGCTACACCACTGACCTGCCAATACCACACAGGAAAAACTACTCAGGTAAGAACTGAAGTGGTTAAAATCATGTGCAATAAACTATAACAAGCTTAGTATCGTTAAATCATACCCATGAATTGTGCCCCTCACCCCAAGCTACAACTTTGCGATCTTCCATACTCCAAACTTGAACTAAATCATCTTCACCACCGGTAAGAATGTATTTTCCATCCATGCTGTTCAGCGGCACTTTGTTGTCAAATACGCCTTTAATTTTCTCAAAATAATAATATTTAAAAGTAAACAGAACTATAATTTACAAGAAAAACTTAGAGAAAGGAAATTTGGAGATTGGAATAAATTTTTTAAGCAAATAGCTATCAGCTACAGTTGTAAACAAGTACAGATAGCTACCTCCATGCACAACATAATAGCGCACCATAATAGCTTTTTCCACCGCAAATAAGTTGTTCTTTTGAATAGTCGAAAACTCGTAGATAACCTACATTGAATGAAAAACTTAAGCTCATACAAACTAATGAAAGTAAAGAATAACCTATACAAAGTAAACAGAATACCATCTCTTCCAACGATTGCTAGGTGAGTCCCATCAGTTGAGAAAGCAATGCTATTAATTGGACCTTGGCAAATATGCCATCTAGCAATTGGATTGCTCTGCATAAGAATTTCTTGAAGTCAACAAACGAATATAGATGGAGCAGGCAGCAGAAAAACAATTCAACACTTACAATGCACATGCTTCCTTTTTTCAATAATGAATTACAAACATTAAAAAAAAAAAAAAAAAAAAAGAACGACCAAAAATCAGTATTTTGCCAAGTCCTTGCACATGACCTATCATGCCACTGCCTTCGGACTTAGTAAATACTTAAACCATAATAACCTCAATCAAAACGATGATAAGGTCCCTGCACAAAACATAAAAATTAAAAAATTGTGCTTTGGGCACCATGTCACCAAATACAACTGTCTCATAGAAATGATGTTAGTCTCAAACTACAAACAGCAGGTACGCAGGCACACGCTGATAGTAAATATAAATATATATATGAAATTTGGCTAATGTTATAGCACTAGCCACATACAGAATACAATTCATAGAGAAAATCAATAGCTAGGAGAGATGTGGAGAACAAACGAGGTCAAATGACAGACTCCCAACCCCTCACATGAATTTGGATGCTGAAACAAGTTAACCTTTTTCTGCACCCCAAGTGTATCACTTAAGATCATATATGGTGAACTTGACACATGGTTTTCATAAAATATTATTAATAAATATTGCATACTATTGAAACACAACCACAGCCATTTCTTTCAAGGTACCATGCCACAATGGTAACCACGATTAATGGTAGATATATAGCATAAACAAATATAGACACAAAGAGACATTAGACTTGGAACATACATGCGAAAAGTAAACCCGATGGATAGCAAACCAATCGGACAAGTAAATCAACATGATGGTATTGACTACTTTTTTAACTATTGGAAGCATCAAGCATGTATGAGGCGGACATCAGCATATACACAATTACACTCAGGCACACAAGCATCCATGCAGAGAAACCATCTAACTGCTACTCTTATGTCACCAAGAATCTTGACTAAGACTGGACTATAATAAAAGAGTACAAACTCAATAATGGAACTGTTTGCAACATCAGAATTACCTGCAGCTTTTCTAAGAACATAGCTTCAGTTTCTTGTTAGAAAATCTAAATTAAATTCACCTCAGCAATGAAGGAGCTGATTGCTATTACACCTCATCGCAATTTGAACAGCAGTATCCAGAACCAAACATCTAGAAGGACCTATGAATGAAAATTGAGCTACATGCACAACACGTAAAATAAATATATATGATGCAATGATCAATTTCTTCTAGAAATGATTGTGATGCTGAGTACAAATTGTGGAACAACAATTTCAAAGAAAAGACAACAAAATAAGAACACAAATCATAAAGTATTAGATTTAAACAACATTGACTCCAGTACCTTACTGTAGCGTGCATGTGCAACAGTAAATTGAGTTTGATCTTTGATAACAGGGAACGAAGAATCACCCGCACCATCCTTGCTCTAGAAAAAAATTAAAGCACACCCAAATCACTACATATATCACCATGGAATAAAAAAATTAGGGAAGAAGAAAGTAGTTCTCTTGATATTCAAGGCTTGCCTTTTCATACACGTACAAATTACCATCGGCATGAGCAACAACAAAAGCACCATCACCTCCGGGAACCCATGCAATACTAGCACAACGACTGTTGGAAACAATAAGTAATAATCAAACAAGCTACATACAAATAAAAAAATTAGAGAATTCTCAAACAGCATCAGTAAGAACAGTAAAAAGCTAATAAATTGTAATCAGAAAATGTGTCTTCTGTATAAGCTTGCCAAGTGAGAATTAACTTGAAAATCAAAAAGTAGACAAATACTGACTAAATTGATAGATTTTTTGCAAGTTTAGTGCCAAGGTAATTATATATTCAGCAAAATATCTGTCCCACCTTAGCAACAGACAATATAGACAATATTTAATCCCTCAGTCTGCAATGAATAACTTGTGCAGAAGACCTATATAAAATTCCTTATGCCCCTTAATATCATTTTCACACGTCTCCCATCTGCTGATTCTTCACATAAACCACAAGAAGAACGTAAATAAAAAACGGTCCAATGCCTAATCACCATCCTAAGCTACATGTCATCACCTATGAGCAGTAGTCTAGACATGAATGCAATATCTAATAAGCCCATCATTATACTTGGAAGAGAAATCTAGAAATATCACCAAAGCATAAAATGCAAAAGAAAAAAAAAAGGTTGGAAGGTTATTACAATTGAGTCTTACCCATTATTAACAGACCCATCTTTGTTATAATGATGAGCCCCAACAAGCTTCTTTCCAACATCCTGTAATTGCTGTCTCAGTGACACTGAGTAGACTACAATGATACACAAAAAATTCATTTGAAAAGTTTGAACTTTCAGTCAAACTTGACATTCAAATTCACATTGAAAATATTACCATCACCGGAATTCAACCCAATAAGTAAGTCATGTCCATCCTTGGCATCCTGATCAAATGCGTGGCAAACAGGGTTTGAATTACTGAAATGAATAGACTTGATTGGATCCTACATCCAACAATAAACAGCTTTAGTTTCATATACAAACCCAAAATACCCACTATTCTTAAAAACATTAACACCAAATGCCACCAGATTACCTTATCTTGAGAATTCAAATCACTTATAAAGATGGCATCACCCACATTGAATATGATATAAGTCCCTTTGCCATCAAAATTTGTATTAATCATCGAAGAACTCGAACTTGAAGCACCCAATGAACCAATCCTACTACTCCCACTAAGACTTTTACTCCCACCATTGCCTCCAACAAAACCAAGAGCTCGACTACCATTCCCTGCACCCAACAGCCTTGCTGCAGCTGACCGTACCCCACTGCTGGCACTGAAGCTTGAAGGTGGGGCTGGTGGAGTTGATGGGGCTGGCTTGTCCTTGAGATTAGCTATAGTAACCTGGAGTTATAAATTCAATCATCATATGCTCTCAAAAATGATAATGAAACTTGGTTCTAAATATAAAATTGACTAAATATGCTACCAAAATTCACTTTATTACACATAAAATGGTCTAAAACAACGGTTCCAAAAAAGATTAAAAAGGAGCATTGAGTAAACCTTAAAGAATCATAGTTAACCAACAATGCAATCACATACTAAATTTTATCGAAATGGGTGATTATAAAAAACCCTGTTATCAATGATTTGGAAAATTGACAAACAACATCCCTAGAGAGTCCCTAAATACATACATATTATTTCATAGCCGATTCTCACGGTGAATATCCTACAAATTTGAATTAACATCAAGAAACGCAGACAAAACAGCAGATTTTCAACAAATGGGTATTAACCAAAACCATAAAAGGTTAAAATTAACCCCAAAAAAAAAAAAAAGGAATCCAAACACTGATATCACATAATGGGTAGTTGTAAAAATTCCTTACAAAAATTATTAAAGTACCTGCGTAACAGTTTTCCCGTGCGCGTAGTGAAGCAGACCAGAAGGGTGGGTCTTCTCGTAGTGAAGCTTATATCTCCCTTCTGGGGTTTTGAAATACGTCTTTAGACCCGGTGACTGGGCGTTTGCCGCTGCAGACGATGTCGAAATCATACCGTTGCTGGGGTTGATCATGGTTTCTCTTTGGATAGACCCGGGAGCATGTGATCATGACACTAGGGTTTTATAAATTTTTTTTCTTTTTTTTTTCAGTATTGAATTCGTCGGATATGATGAGCAGTGTCTCTCTAGCTTTTGTTTGTTGTTCGCTTCGCTCTTCTGGGTCTTCAATGGCTAACCGGACCAGATCAAAGAAAGGGTTTGGATCCTATGGTTTGCGACTTATGTGAACGTTGAGGCTGTTTTGTTTTGTTTTGTTTTTTTTTTTTTTCTTTAATCGTTTGTTCTCTCGATTAGTTATTAGAGACTAGAGGGACGTTGGAGTGGTAAAGTCAACGAAATGGACGGTGGTGATGATAGAGAGATCGTCACTCACTCTCTCCCTCACGTTGAAGACGTATGCTTGGCTTCTCTCTTCTCTTCTCCGTTTTAGAGATTTTTATTCAACAGTGGAAAAAGGGTCGGTTTTGTTTACAGATTTGAAAACTCTTAAGAAATATTAGTGTACGATAGGGTCCATGATATAGACTAATAAATCAATGTTTTGTTTTGATCGTAAAAGCATATACACTAACACTAACACAAACACAGTAATTGCAGCATATTATTCTGTGAGATGTTGGTTTGGTTCATGAATCTGTGCCTCATTACAACATATAATCTGCGTTACTGGCCTCGCAGTCTTGTTCTTAAATACCCGTAATGGGATTAAGACTAGTATTTACTTATTTATAACACACAGATTAATCTTGTTTGAAAAAAATTGACAGCTCAAATGATATTTATATGATGCTCATGGATTGCATTTAAGGGTTGACAAATTTGCTCCATTTGGCATTTTGCTTCCATTAATGTGCTTGCTGCCATTTGGGCCACTGTCTTCTTTCATATGTCAGACCTGTAATCTTCTTTACGTGTTAGTTGATATTAATGAACACATGTGTGATGTGTCGAAGCCCAACATGTTTTCCTCTTTCTTGTTTTGTGCTTACTACAAGAAGCCCACAACTTAACACAATCAAGTTTCATTACAGATGTTTGGGTATTTGTATTCATCGACTTGTCTGATAATGGGCTAATTTAAAGCCCAAATTGACATTTAAGTTTCCATTTGTCGGCTCATCAAGCACAAAATTGGAAACACAATTGGGAAGAAGCACTTCTTCTGCTGAGCAGCTGAAGCCATTGATGATGAAATGGGCTAGTAAACAGTAAACAAACCTTGTCTTCTTCTGTTGTGAACTTCCATTTGCTTGATTTGCAGTTTTTTTTTTTTTTTTTTTTCCCTTCTAATATCATTGATGAATAATGAGACTGATGCTTTAATCAATATGATCATATGGGTGGCGGCAATTCAAACCTGAAATATTGTAAGTCAAAATGAGGGTACTTCACCGTCAACTTTGAATCCTTGCTTTGCAACTTCAATTTGAATCTAACAGTTATAGTTAATTTACCAAGCCTTTGCCAACATTGGCGTAGCTCGTCAATGGCTTGAAGTTTGGACAAATGACTTCCAGGTTAGCGGTTCGAATTCTACAAATGGCGAAAACTTTTCAAAAAATTACATGGTTCCGGATTAATAGATATATTTAGTCCTCACATATATCTCTGGTTTAATATTTATTGTAATTTCTAGTCGCTTGATCCTTGGCAGCTGCCCTGTCTGGATAAAATAGACTGGAGAATACTAAGTTTTAACCGATTAATGCATGATTGCTCAACAGAAATTAAAAGATTCCCGATTTGAATTTTATTAATGTCCAATTAACTTTAAATATCAGAAATTCTAATCAATGCAATGCATGACTCATTTTCAGAAATTTGTGTCAAAGTTTGTTGGAGGTCTGTAAAATAATGAAGATCTCAGCATTGGTCCACTAATCCACCATTAACGTACATCACCATCATCATCCCAGCTGGAACCTGAAACTATACAAACTACCATTGACAACTTCAAGTTAAAGTTTCCTTCATAAAAAGTTTAGTCCCCACAAACAAGCAAAAGCATTTCAATATTTCACCATCATCATAATTTTTCCTGCTTACACCCACTCTCATAATTCATTTCTGGCCCTTTTTGATCCCCACTGTTTTTCCTGCCTCGCAAAGCAATCTCCATTTTTATTTTAAAATTTTTCTCTATCTCCCCCAATATCATATATGCATGCCTTACAAAGAAAGATATAGCAATTTTGAAGTACTCTTGCCACCTTAAATTGTAATGTTTCACCTACCATTACAAATTGCAATCCATTCTATAAGTACAATACTTCAAACTCTTCTTCCATTTCAAAATCATTTTTTGAGCTAATTAACAAAATGAAAATGTCATTGATCACCATCTTCTTCTTCTTCTTCTTCTTCCTTCATTGTTGCAGCAAAACTTCTGCTCAAGGCCCTGCTAAAGCGCCTTCAGGTCCACTCAACATAACAGCAATTCTTGAAAAGAATGGTCAATTTTCTCTGTTTATTCGGCTACTTGGAAGCACCCAACAGGGGGATCAAATCAACACACAACTCAACAACTCAAACCAGGGCTTGACAGTGTTTGCTCCAACCGACAATGCCTTCTCGAGCCTCAAAGCAGGGACATTGAACTCGCTCAGCGATGAACAGAAGATCAAGCTGGTGCAATTCCATGTTCTGCCTACTATGATGTCAGCGACACAGTTCCAAACCACTAGCAACCCAATACGTACACAAGCAGGAAACAGTGCTGCTGGTGAATTCCCTCTAAATATCACGACTTCAGGGAATCAAGTCAATTTAACAACTGGGGTCAATCAAGCTTCAGTTTCAAACACTCTGTTTACTGGAAGAAATCTAGCTGTTTATCAGGTCGACAGTGTGCTTCTTCCTGCTGAATATTTTGGGTCACCGGCTCCGGCTACTGCTCCGGCGCCTTCCAAGTCTGATAAAGATGTTCCAGTTTCAACTCCCAAAGCGTCTACCAGCGACAACTCCGTTAATGCTGCCGGTGCAGTGAAGTCTGTACCCTTTGGAGTGGCAGTTTTTGCAGCAATTGCTTTTTGGCTTTGATTTTCCCTTTTTTTTTTTTTTTTTTTTGGTACGGTTGATGATGCTGAGATTTTTATTTTTATTTTTATTTTGTGTTTGTTGATGATGAGATGTTTTGTTAAGCTGGAATCATTATTCTTTTAAATAATTGCCTTGTTGTAAAATTGGTAAGAGAGCAAAATTTACTTCAGGTTTTTCTACTACTGTATTGAGTTTTTAATAGTAGCTAATTATCATTATTTTTTAAATAATTACAATAAATCGAAATCAAAAAATACAAGAATATCTACTCTTGGGATATTATCATCACACATGTTTAAAAAATACCTATAATGGAACTTGAACCCAGTACCCCGCCATTAATAATAGGGGTTGAAATTCTATTCTAAATGGATCAATTATTCAAACCCATCAATTAAGTTAGTTTAATTAGATAAAATCAAGCACATCACCTCGAAATACATATGGTTATGCACATCCCTTCCACATTAATGATGGAGGATTCATAATTTTATATTTCACCGTAAGTATTTTATAAGTATGTGTATAAAGTTTTCTTTTCGGTTTTTGGGAGTAGATATCTCCCGTTAAGAGAGTAGATATTCGGACCGCACATGTATTGTTTGATCTCGATAGGTCCTGACAATCTTACTTTAATAATTCTTGTAAATTGTAATACTTAAAAAAAAAAATAGTTAAAATTAAATGGGTTTAGCTATAATACATGAAATGTATTATTATTATTATTACATAAATTTAAGATTTTTTTTTTTAAGGAGAAGGACTCACAATCTTGTATAGGCTTGAAGGGTATACCATTATTAATCGGCAATTATGTGAGAGAAAGTTAGTTTCTTTTTGTTAGAATTTTTTTATATATTTTTGTTTCCTTAATTTTTATACCCTCTTGAATTGAAATCCAGAGATAAAAGATCTTTATGGCAGCTGAACCCTCATGTTTTTTCAAATTGGATTGGATGGAACAGCGTCCAAGCAAATTACTACTATCATAATCATCAATATAATGTGCAATTATAGAACTTTGATTTGCTGCATTTGCAAGGCTAGCTAAGCCCCACAAAAGTTGCAACAACCGGAGCGCGGAAGAGGAAAGCAAAAAACTTTTGCACTAAATTATTTGATTTGATTGAAGAATAAACAAATTCAATGATTAATGAATTCTACGTCCAGTTGAAGTCGAAGCATAGTAATAGTAGAGAGAGATTCATGCACACAAGTACTAGCCAAAATGCTAATCTTTTTCATTTTTTATCACCTAATAACAAATTCCAGAATTGAGATATCAATGGAACAAAACTTTGTCAAGGGATACATTTTTCGTCTAACAATGAACCTCTTCCGATGGCTGAAAATATACACCACCATGTGATACAGGTCAGCATTAGTAATATTTCGGTGCGCTTAAATGGAAAGCTGCTGCACTCTTGTAAGTTGTAATCTTTCACCACTGGAAAGCCGTGGTTCAATGGAATCAAAAATGAAAGCCGAAACCACCATCGAAACCACCACCACCACCACCACCACCAAAACCTCCAGGAAAGCCTCCTTCAAAATGAAAAGTGTATTGTTGTCCTCCACCACCAAAGTTGTAACCACCGCCTCCACCCATTCCCGACTCTTCAATGTCTTCCCCTCTATCAAATCTTGTACGTTTTTCTTCATCCCCCAGAACCTGTGAAGAGCAATATAGGCGTCAGATAAGAGAACATGACATCCAAATTTCAAATAAGCTAAAAGTTTTGCAGGATTTTTGACATATACATGCACAGTTTCTATCTGTTGAGTTGTATATGTCAGCCTAAATTACACTGGTATATAAATTAAAACGTCGAAGTACCGGGTATTCAACCAAAAAGTAGAAGAGAAACCCTGTAAAATTCAAACATAAATTATATAGAAAGTCAAATATTCCCAAGTCTGACCTCGTATGCAGCAGCAATTTCTTGGAATTTGGCCTCAGCTTCTTCTCTATTGTCGACATTCTTATCTGGGTGCCACTGCAAAGCAAGCTTCTTGTAGGCCCGCTTGATCTCAGATATAGATGCAACCTTTGAAACTCCCAAAATCTTGTACCAGTCTTTGCGTTTGCTCATCTTCAAAGCCTTTTCAGCCCTCATTAGTGCTTCCCGGATATTCATATCCTGCATAGTTAGCAAGTTTTAACTTAAATCACAAATATATACAGTGAAGAAAGAATATTAAACACCATAAATTATACTACAACCTTGGGGAAATATCAACAATAAGGTACGTCAAAAGATTCAAATCAAGAATTAATAGACAAGGAGTCAAGGATGACTGTAAAATTTGAAAGAAACAAAAAATGCTTATTGATGTGCTACTACGGCAGTGTAAAACATTAAAATGGATTTCTGAGCTTAGCTATACTACAGAAATCTATAATATGGATTTCAATTATGACTAACCTGAGGTGATTTCTGAGCAGCCGACTTCAAATCTGCAACAGCTCCTTCCCAGTCCTCCGTCAAAAGTTTAGATTCACCCCTCTGAAAAAAAAAGCCAAGCCAGATAAAAAATGTGAGCAAGGCCATACACAATAAGAAAACCTTAACAAAATTGGTCTCATCTAAGTAAACAGAACAGCAATAAGGATGCATTCATGTATAGCAATTCCACTAACAGCTTAGATAGATGGAGACGAATGGAAACACAACGAACCTGAACTAAAGCATCAATAAGCTCCTCATCAATGTTGAGTGCTTCACTGCAACTGCTTAGAGCATCCTTACCCCTGCCAAGCTTGACCAAGACCTTACACAAACCAAGATGAAGATGCACATTATGTGCAAGATGATTAGGGTCCAATGCAAGAGCTGCCTTGAAGTCCTCTACTGCAACCCGCAGCTTTCCCTTACTTACATTATCTTCCGCCTGAATCAAACACAATTGAGTTCAAGGATAATCACTAAATCATGGTAAATGAAGCATAACATGTCAATTGCACTAACAATTCCTAATGAGGGTTGGTCATGCCAAACTCCACTCTATCTAAACCCCCAACCCAACCCACAAAAATTAACCAAAAGAGAGTAACACACTCAATAGAAGTTGTCTTACACTTTTTGTCTTCTTGAGTAAATTTTTCAATCCAAAATATGCTTTTTTCAGTTCGCTGTGCTCTGGATCCAGGCGAAGACCTTTCTGGTAATGCCTGAAGATAACATATGTATATGAATATAAATTTCTGATTATAAACAAATAATTTAGCACTATTATGATTTAGCAAAGTCTGCTAATAAAAAAACCTTTGAGCAACGTCATGATCTGCTAAATAGTAGTATGCACGGCCACGGAGTAGCAATGCCTCGAGATTATTTTCATCTTCCTTGAGAATAAATCCACTTTCAGCAATGGCACTAGAATAGTCTTTATCCGCCAATAACAACTTCACTTTCAGAAGTTTGGCCTGCAACATGCAATGCATATAGAGTTAACAGCATGCTAAGAACTCTACTCCCGAGCCTTACTCCCAAATCCATGGGGAGAGCCAAAAGCAGCTGGAGTAAATGACTAAAACAAGAAACACAGATATAATGGATAATTATCTGTAAATGATACCTTTGAGCACGCTGGAGAAAAAACAAGTACAACTTTATCAACATATTCCAATGGTTTTGAAAAGTCGCCTGAATCAAAGAGCTTCAAAGCTGTATCTAAAGCCCTCTGAGCCTGAAGCAATTGAGAAAGCTCCTTTTCAGCAACTGAGTGCCCTGGTTTTAACTCCAGAAACTTTTTGTAGTTCTTCTCAGATTCCTCATATCTACATTGAAAAAGCACCTGAATCATATAAGTTTCCAATCAGAAGTTGGAGGATAGGAGAGAGAGAAGTGTTTCACAAGCCTTCCTAAATTCTAATATTCCAAAATCCATAGAGGATATATTGTCTTCCAAGACTTGCTGTCAATTTCAACTCAGACTTGAAACAGATATAAATAATGGTAGCGGATCATAGCTGGAGTCAAGAACAGCAATCCAAACTCATTCGGTATCTTGCAGCTTGCTAGAAATAGCAACTTGAACAAATTGGCAACAAACAATCCACTAGTGCTCTGTTTCATTTGTTTTATAGTCAACATGGTTCTAATCCCATGTATAGGCAAACATCATGCTACCATGACACTCTGATAGCCTGATAAAGCATGTTCTGGAGCTGCACTGATGTGCTTAGATGTGAGATCGGGGTGGTAGCAGCTAGATGGTATGAACATATATAGTATGGGAGAATTTTCAATGAACAAAGGTCCCCAAGGGGAGGAAAAAGGTGCCTATGGCTACAGGGGTAAGGTGTAACATAGCATTGAAATTCTTATAATGTACCATCAAGAGAGATTGGAGTTTAAGGCGGTTTATAGAAACTAGGTCAGATGTCAACAACATGAATGCAGAAATAGTAGGTAAAACCAAATTTGCAAAATAATCTATTGAGATATTGGACCCTTCACAAATGCCTCAAAAATAGTCAAAATAATTTGGAAACAGTTGCCCTTGTACGACATGTGAAAAACAAAATATTGAAATAAAGAAATAGAATACTAAATTTTCAAGACTGAACAACCTGCATAACTGGCGAAGAACAGATCCGCGATGATAATATGCTTCTGAAAGAGTAGGATCTGCCTCTATAGCGGCATTGAGATCATTAATTGCCTCACTGTAATGTTTTACTTTTATACTTTGTGAGACTCTCTCAAACAACTCAGCAGCACTCCCAGGTTTTCCATCTACAGCATACAAGTTACACACATAAGATAGACAATATACAACTTTGTGGACTAAGAAACACTAAGGAGTGCATATCATTCACTACCAATGATATTCAATTTGATAATTTCTCTTAGAACTTAATAATCTTGACATATAGAGAAGCACAAATGTCACAAATGGTAAATTTGAAATCGAAACTCATTGTTTGGTGGCTTGGATTCAACCATTTGTGCATATAATAAAAAAAATGTATAATGAAAGAAATCTGATTACAGATTTATATTTATACAATTGAACATGAAATAGAAAAATCAGACAGCCCTGGGAATAGTGACTAGCTTTAACCATATCCTCCCCGTCTATATTTTTATTGCACCAACAACACCGACCTCAACTTCAAATACCACAAGTTCTTGTTATAATCCACTAAGTTTAGATAGTAGGGTAATTGCAGTAGATAATGAATTAAAATTTAAAATGCATGAAAAAGAAAATGCACTATAAAGAGAATAAAATTTTCTATCCTCCATTAATACATGTCCAATAAACAAATTTAAAATCCTATTTTGCATCTTCAACTATGCCTAAGCAAAAAAGCTGCCATTTTTTTTTAATTAAATACTAAATCCAGCATGAAATTACTATAAACATCCAAGTACGACTATTCAGGAATAAAAAATTAACATAATAGTAACAGATCAAGAGCTTTTCTACCTGAATTAATCCATTCAATAAAAAACAAAAGGACATTAGAGAATATAACATAGAGATCAAAGTGAGAGTTGAAAAATACCTGAAGCAGATACAAGTGGATGTAATAATAGGAACTGGCAAACGAAAACAAAATGGAGAATAAATACTGTGTAAACCAATCCTCTCCATGCCAAAGAATCCATGACAGAAGATAATTTGAGGAAACTCATCGTCTCTTCGTTCGTGTGAACCAACAATAATTTACAGTCACACGCACATATGTCGTGTCCGATGTTTTTGTAATAACTCTGATTTGGAGATTAAAACGCAGCAGAACAGTGAGAGAGACGGTCGATGGAAGAAGAAAATTTTGGGTTTTCAATATATTTTCGAGAGAGGAAGTGAAGTGCGTGACCGTGAGGATTTGCATGTCATTCCACGTCGCTAGCACCAATGGATCACGGACACGTGGATTTTCTAACGAGCTTCCCACATGTGTTGTTGTTATCGCCAATGAGGATTTGACACCTGGGTAGTAAGCCTTTTTCTTTTTATGAGCCCAACTAGGCCCATGTTTTACATTTGGGCTAGACTCTAGTAATAGGGACGGACCATTCTTCAATTTGGGCCAAATGGCCTAGGCTCAATCTGCTGTTAACGTAATCTGATCAAGACGTGCCAGGCACGTCACGGGCAAGCCACGTCATTGTAATATTAACCACGTAAGCACCTAGCCGATGACGTGATCGATCACGTCGGCAAAAGATGATGACGTGCTCAGTCAGTCATCATTTTGGTGTAAATTTCTCTCTTTCTTACTCGGGAAACCGAACCGAGAAAGAAAAAAAAGAAGAAAATTTCCAGCCATCCAAATACAACCTTTTTTTTCTCCCAATGCTCGACAATGGACTCTCTGTCGACGAATTATGCTCGCAGGGACAGACCGGCCTCCCTATCTCGTTTCTCTGGCCGAAGCTCGAGAACTCTCTCTCTCGCTCTCTCAGTCTCTCAAAGCCCGAATCTCCTCAATTGTCATGTTTGTGAACAATTTCTAGCCAGATTCGTCAGCCTTTGAATGATTCTGGTACGGTTGAGGAGTTTGATGTGTTAGCGAACGAGAAGGTGAGTTAAATTATTCAAATTTCATGAATATATTAAGCTTCAACTTTGGTGTTTTGTCGCTTTACTTGTGAAGCTTGAGTTTTTATATATGGGTATAGTAATCATTGCATATGATATCAGATTCTAATAATTTGCAAAGTATTGGTTCAATCCCTCCACATCATTACATTTGTATCTATTTTTGCTTGTTCTGTATATAGTATCTGTATATGTATTTTCCATTTCTTCATGAGGTGGTAATTGCTCTAGAACGTCTCATCAGATATGTTTGATGAATCCTTTAGATTTATTGAATGTAGTTTTTTCTTGTTATTTGCTTTCTTGTGACCTTTCCTTTGGTTTGCATATAAATAACCAGTTCTTCTTCATTGCTTTTAGGTCTTGATATGATGCAATTTCTAAACATAATATGGAGAGCAGAACAAAAGAATGTGAGGTATGTGTGCTATTCTTTGCACCTCTCACATCAATGAGTTAAAATATTTGATCTTTTTTCTTCTTATGTAGCATTTATAATTTATCAATACATAACTATCTCAAGATTATTGGAATAAACCTGGTGAGCTATCTATATGTCACAAGACATGATTTATATGGAATATACGTATTGAATACATCCAAGAATTAAATGAGTACTAAATTACTAACTAGCTTAGTTGGTAAGGTCTCTTGTCGTGTGCAAGAGGTCTTGAGCTGTGCTAATGAACAGGTACTCTGGTCCCATTGAAGACCTTTGTATTGCCTTCTCATGCACAAAAGATTCAGCAATTTGTGGAAAAATATGAGAATACTCCCTGTTTGCAGAAGTTCTTTTCTGTCATCCTTTGGAGAATGCTCTCTTTCTTTATTTATTTCTCTATATAACATTTTTTTTTTTTTTTTTGCGTGTTCACTTTTGGAGCGATCAAATAATGTAAACTTTTATTGCAAGAACTTAAAAAACAAATGGAGTGTATATAAATTGTTCGAATAATTTTCCTCCACATTGTACACTAAACTTAACCCTTCTCCTTGTTGATTGGAGCAGGATTTGAACCCAAGACTTGTTGGGGTTGCATGGATTACAAGATAAGATCAAGCCGGTTCCTTTAAACCTTCAAGATAGGCCTGCTTGGTACAAGGAGAAAGTTTACTCCGGTAACAAGGTGATACTTTTGAAAACAAGTTTGCTTTTATTCGATTATAATTGAGAATTTGTTAGAAGTACATATATTTAGTAATGTGATTGAAGCATATACTTAGTGTACTATTGAAGCATATACAAGCGTCAAACATTTTGGGCTGGCCACACCATTTGCTGTAGGTTCTCTTGATCCCTCATTTATATGTCT
Source organism: Acer negundo (assembly GCA_035582765.1). Taxonomy (NCBI): domain Eukaryota; kingdom Viridiplantae; phylum Streptophyta; class Magnoliopsida; order Sapindales; family Sapindaceae; genus Acer; species Acer negundo. The sequence continues at coordinate 17,652,946 of CM069243.1, forward strand.
AGCACAAACACTTACAACACTTGAACCACACACTCTCTCAAAGTTAGGCATTGATGAAAAAATTATTTTCTCTAGGTTGACTCGATACCAGCTGTTTTTGGTGTTGCGCGGGATCCTTTCATAGTCTTTACTTCTTATCTCTTTGCCATATTAATAGGTACTTGGTACAGTTATTGCCTATTCTTTATATTCATTGTCAGTAAGTCCTATGGATGCTATTTTGGCTAGTCTATTTAGTAAGAGACACCGGTGTGTTGTTCCGCTGCCTCTTTCATTATATAACAAATATTAGAGGACGGTTAATTGACCATAACTCCGTTATCTGCAGGCTTAAGGTCACTTTACATGCAAATTTCTGAGGGCATGGCAGAGTTTGAATATTTGCAGGTAAAATATTTATTACAGTATTCATGTTGCATTCTGACCATAATGGGATTTACACTGAATGTTTCCGCTGCTTACTTCTTTATCAGCCATCCATTGCTGTTGTTCAGGGTTTCATTTTAAAACTCTGTTGTACTTCTTATGCTCACAGTAAAATCTAAGCAGAGCTCTTTGTGTCTGCAGAAAAGATCGACATCTATTGGGCCTGTTTAATTTAATCAACCTTTCGGCCCAACAATTATGTTAGCTCAATAAAAAAAATTAATGACGTGATCAGTCACGTGACGTGCCTGAGCATGTCAGGCAAAGTCAACCTTTGTGGACCTGAATGTATTATTGCTACCCTTTTCAAGATCTTTTCAGTTATTGGCCCAATTTTGGACTGGGCCCAATAAATATATTATCAATAACGTCAATTTTTAAAAGAATATTACTCACCATATTATTATATAATATTACTCATTATTTTTAAAATTTTTCTAAAAAAATAAATAATGGTCTGTTACCAAAGTTAGTTAATGTAATATTGAACTTCGAAGATGAATGTCTCATGTTTGGTTTTTAATTTACTTTAGTATAATTACTTATTACTCGTTATCTTTTCAATATTAATTAAAGTAGAAAATAATTGTTTAAACAAGGCCTCAATTTTCTAAAACTTCCCAGTAAATACTCCTAAGATATAAACAAATCAATTTTAGCAACAAAAATAAATAAATAAATAAATAAAATTGCTTGTAAATCAGTATATATTATGTCTCTCTAACGATGAACATGCTGTGAATTGTTACATTGGAAAGGCTCCAATTTCAAAGAGGTACATATATATAGCTTGACCCAGGTCTCAAAAAGTTGGTCGATCCTGACAAGTACCAATAAAAAGTTTCTCTGTTATTTTAATCTCTCTTTTTGTGCAACTTTGGAATGGTCTTACCGTCTGATTCACGAGACAATCCGATAAGTTTCTTAATTTTGTATAACTTTAATAATTTAAATTTTATTTTATAATTTATAGTAAAAACCGGAGGTAAGACCATCCTAAAAAAGTTTTTCTCCTCCCTTGCATGTCCATTATTGGTCGTGCACAAATACAAACCATACCTTGTATGAATTTATAATGTCTACACATACATTATCTTTATAATAATAATCTTAACAAATATATAGTGCCGTATTGTATTTATTTATGTTAATAATAAAAAAAGACCGACCATTGAAAGTCAAAAACTGTCCCAAGCAATGGACTATATATATTAGGGACAGCAGTGGGTGCCCTAGACTGCTTATAATCTAAGGGGGTCCCCTTCCGTCCTCTCTACAATCTACACTGACAAGAGAAAACTTTCTATTTTATAGGGCTTTTTTTCTTTTCTTTTCTTTTTGTGTGGCTGATCCAGAATCACAAATCAAGCAAAACTGGGAACAAAAACGTATTTGAGTATCCAATAACAACATAAAAGTGAAAAGTGAAAGTGATGATCAACGGCGTTCATGCATGCAGTTTCCAATTTCCAATAATCCACATTGGAAACTTGAACATTCTGTCTTGGTTATTAGTTCCAACTTCCAAGATCTCTGTAACGTACCATCCCAGATTTATCAGAAGCAAAAAGATTTTTCTGATAAAAATAAAAGTGACAAACATGAAGTCAAGGCGTCAAGCCCTCAACTTTTTTCACAAATTAAGTGCATGTTTAAACTATATATATTACTCAATAAAAGTATAAAACTAGTTAAACCTGGTAAATTCTAGGTTTTCTAATTAATTATACAGTTACATATTAAAGTATATGAATGAGATGGTTCAGCTTATGTTAAAAAGCATTTCTCAAGCGATCTCTATAAAGTGTGTGCTTGGTATTACTTTTGTAAGGGTCAAAAACATTTTTTTTTTTTAATGTTAGAAGTTTTTTTTTTTTTTTTTTTAATGTATGAATTATCTCAATTACTCTTTATAAAAGCTATTTTATGTCTGTTAAGAGAGTCCCAAAATTTGGGTTTTTCCAAAAAACTTTTTTTGAGTTTTTTCAAAACATATAAATTGTTTCAACTACCATTTAAAAATTTTATATATTCCAGTATACAACTCTTTCATTAAATATATTAACACCGGATTGGTAATTTATATAATAAAAAACTTTGTTTTTTATTAAAGCCTCTATTGCAAGGGATTTACTTTAGAAGCTCTACTTGAAAAGTCATACCAAACATACTCTAAAAGTAATTTGTAAGAATGATAAAGCATTAAAAATAAATAAAAATAAACTGGCTATACAGAAATTATGGAATTCAAATAAGAATTTTCTACACCAAAAAAAAAAAATGAGTTAATAGCACCAATGACCCCTAAATTATACGTGAAGTTGTAATATACCTTCTAAATTTTTTTTTTTTTTGGTATTAAACCCAATGAACTATCATTTATCTGCAAAACTCGAATATAAATGCCCCATTTTAGGCGAAAAATAAACCTAATTACTTTTCAATAAACGATAATTTATGGGGTTTAATGCTAGGAAAAAGGATTTAAGTGACATATTGAATTTGTGTATAATTTATGGGACAATGGTGCTATTAATAAAAAAAAAATTGTTAGGAATTGGCATAGGCATATAGCTAGCAGTTAGCTGGTCATCAATCCATCAATCTAAGCAGACTCATAATTTTGCAATCCCATCAAATGTTGTTGACAGATCAGACGGCTATCCTTTGATCTTTCAAATTTGTCCTTGGCTCCCTAATTTGCCCTTGAATTTACTATACTTTAAAGGGTACCTATCAACAGTTACCTAGATTCTGATTTCTGACTAGTTGATCGAACATGGCCGTCATGGCACTACATGTACGTGAATCTAATTAGCATAAAAGCAGCAAAGTTATCTCTAAGGTCCTCTCATCGTCTTAATTTTATTGTAAAATAAAGAATGATCTACGGTGTAATTAAGTTAGATTAATGATTTTTTTTTTAATTAGCGCAAGTTGATAATTAGTTAGCTTAAAATAAATGGCTGACGAAGACTTGGGAATTTTCTTCTAAACCCGCCAATGTTGACGAGTTGGAAATAACTTTGACGGACGGTCGACGTTATATAACGTAGTTTTCTGTGCTAGCAATGATCAATATCAAAAAGGAAAAATAAAAAGAGAGAGAGAGAGAGAGAGAGAGAGACAAAACACGATAAAAGAGTAGAGACATAAGAGTAAAAACAACAAGAACAACAACGAGAACATGCATGATGACTTGGAGTTGCCTCATTATTTGGTCACCTCATCAAATATGCACTGGCCTGGCCCCTACTTGTATGCACCCACTGACCATTTTCCACAAGTTGCTCTATAAGACGGTCTCTGTGCTAAATTCTGGCTTGCTTCCGGTACCGAATGTACTGTTGGTTGTGAAGCCTAAAAGAGTAATGTTGCGCTACCCAGACGCAGCATGGCCATCGATCTGATCAGGTCATCATACCCTAATCAAGTCAATTTGTGGCATTTACAAGGGCTAGCTAGCTGTAATTATATCTAGGAAAATATGGGATTTTATTTTAAAGCGCCTTTAGTGGTTGCTGGTGAATTGGGTCAAACCCATGGAAGAACCAATGGAAGCAAACTTTGCTAGCTCATGAGGCAGAAATGGACGACCCGATTGATCTCCACCCATGCCAAGGAAATCTCTAGTAAGACTATGATCGATTGAATTTGAACCTTGATGATGCATTTTCAATTGGACTGCAGGCAGCCGTTGATCATTTTGTTGATCTCCTCTTGTTTGCATCATCAGCTGACTCAGAGAACCGCTACTTGTGCTAGTCATCACTCCTGATGACAAATTATCTTGTAATTCCTTGTTGACATTTTGATAGACCTGGTGCAGCTCGTTTGATCTGTTCTGATTATTGAGAGCATGATGATCATTTGAGTTGATCATGAGGTTTGTTGCATTGTTTGAATTGGCAGAACTAGAGCTCATCACATTAAGTGGACTGGCCGTCGTGTTTCCAAACATGGATGGATTATTGCTTCTTGTAGAACCCATCTGGGCTGCCTTTTGCAAGAGCGCGGTCGCGGACATGGGCACAGCTGGTTTCGATGACTTGTTTTGATGAGTATCTGAATAAAGAGAAGAACTTTCCTCTTTTAGTACTCCTTGTTGAATTGCTGATGATAAGGAAAGATTTCCACCTTTCGAAGTTGTGGCTTGAAACTGATTATTGTTTTGACTCCCAAAATTACCCATATTTGAAGATGAACCATATAGATTACCTGAAGCCATTTGTATCATCTCAGGCAAACCTGTGGATATATATAGTAATTAATTAGAAAAAAATTATCATAATTAATCTAATTAAATTCTGCTGTTAATTTCGACTAAATAGAGTCAAATTAATCACCTCCGGCGGAAAATTCAGGCCGGTAACCGGATCCGAATTGGGAAACTCCAGCAACATCTTGTACTAGTCCCTGGTTTGCAAATCCGTGAGGCATGTTCATGCTTTCACTTCTGAAATTCAGATTTGTTGAAGGAACTGAAGTGAGTCTTGCACTTTCTTCAGCCAAGGCGTCACAGAAAGCTCTGTGAGTGATGAAGCTATCTTTTCTGTTCAATTAAAAAAAAGAACCCAATTAAATTAACTTATTTCTATTTCATATGATCTAATCATTGACTGCATTAAATTCGAAACAAAAAAACTATATGAAACCCTCTACGTGAGCATTTATTTCTACTATAAACGTAACCAAGAACAAATTTGTAAGTAAATATATATATATATACCTGGAAAATAGAGTTCCACAGTCACATTTGTACTCTCTAGTACCACAAGTTTTAGAGTGAGCTTTCCAGTCAGATTGAACTGCATATTTCTTGGAGCATTTCTCACACTTCCATTTCTTCTCTCCATGTTTTCTACTGAAATGCTTTTTTATACCTGTCAAGTCGCCAAGAGCTCTTGACGGATCGTGGTGAACACAGGTCTTCTCTGGACAAATATATACTTTCTTTTTGACCTCTTTGTTTGTCCTTTGCTTGAGCTTCCATGGAAGATTGTGACCTCTTCTGTGAAGCTGTAAGTTTTGGTCTCTTTGAAACCCTTTGTTGCATATCTCACATATGAATCGGTTGGTGGCCATGAGTGTCTTTGGAGAAAGAGCAATAACCTCAGCATCTGGATCTGTTGATATATACACAAAGAAATTAATATTAAAAAATAAATAAGTAAAAACCCATCAAGAAAATCAACAAATAAAAGATAGATAGAGCTTGCAAATTAATCACCTGGTGTTCCTGGTAAATTTCTTCTCTTTTTTGCAGAAGCTGATTGGTTTGGAGGAGTAGGTACAGGATTAGGGTTAGGGTTGGCGTTTTGTTGTTCAGGAACAAACACTCCAAAAGAAGAGGGCATTGAAAACGCATTGCCAGACATCATTTGCATATTTTGGATTCAATTCAATTCAAATAAAATAAAAAAACTGGTTGCTAGTGAATTAATTAGTTGCAACAAAGTTTCAAAACAACTAGTTTTCGAAAAGAGCTCAAAAGCAGTACTAGAAACAAAAACAAAAAAAGTAACACAAAGTGCTTCTCCAAACACAAACAGATAAAAATCTTTGGTATATTCAAATACTGACTCAAGTCTCTGATTTCTACCAAAAGACAAACAAAACCCAACTCAAAACTTTTAATCTAAACACACCCAAAAACACAAAAACAATAGAAAGAGAGAGCAAAGTAAAATAATCTAATGAAAAAATTTCGGACTCTTCTAGCAGAGAGAGAGAAAAAGAGAGAGAGAGAGAGATCTGGTAATCAACCCTTGTTTGATTTCAAAAGAAAACACCAAAAATCATGATAGCTCTAGAGAATATATTGTATCTTCTTTATTTTCTAACCTCTCTCTCTTTCTTTCTCTTTTTATCTTACTCGTATCCACAAAGTCGGTCAGCCATTGATTCAAATGGCCCACCTCTGTGTCTCTCACGCGCGAGATTGGAAAGAAAAAAACAGTAGAAAATTAAGCTTGTATGTGTGAGTGATCGAGTACGTGAGAGTTGAGACAGTATCACAGTAACCTGCTCTCGTGTAGCCAGAATGTGTAGGATTGTGTGTCTTTTTCTGTAACCTTTTGAGCTCAAACTCCAATTATTTCGAGATTAAAAAGGTCAAAATATTATAATGAACTTTTACTTTTATCAAGTTAAAAAGGCAAAAAAGTTCTTGGTATTCTCTATGATAAAATCGATTTACAAGCATAATCCAGCGTAATTTAAGGGTAATTAATATATTACCTGAGCTGAGAATTTATAAAATAATGAATCATTTGAAGAGTTTAAGAAATGACTTTGATACAATAAAAATAAAAAAAATAAATAAATAAAAAAGAGGCTACCTTTTTTACTATATTAAAATATATATATTTTAAAATAATTACATGTCTTATTTTCGAAAAGAGAAGTGAGTTTTCACTTTTCACAGTAGACCAAATTTTTCTTAAAAAAATTATATATATATTGATGAATTTGAATGCAGAAAATTAGGTGGTGTTGGGTCAATATGAATACTGTATATATAAAATGCAATAATATGAAAAGGAGGAGCTGCTTTTGAGATGAGGTATAAAATGATTAAACCATAATTATAAAGGTGAAGAATCCATGGAAGCAGTGCAGTGCAGAGCAAGGTCAGGTCATCAGGCTTGTGGAGAGACTTGTGAGAGAGAGAGAGAGAGTTACGTTACGTTTCCCAAGGAAGGTGATAGGACCGTCCGTGATACCTCTGTTTGTGTAATGTAATATGTCTCACTGATGACTGTGATTGTGGGACCATCCCAAAAAGAATCACTTGCATGGAGCATGTGCTTTGATTTCAAGTCAAAATCATCTCCCTCTTCATCATATCTCTCTATCTATCATTCTATCTATACATTTTACATGCTTCTCATCACCTCTCACTTTGTACTCATGTCTAAGGGTGGACACAAAAACCGAATTGAACCGAATTGAGTCGAAAAATTATGTTTGGTTCGGTTCATAGCTTATATTCCGTTTAAATTGATTTGAAATTTGAAAATTGAATTCAGTTTGGTTTCGGTTTTAAACATATGAGTGGTTCTCTTATAATTGATCATTTATTTTTCGTAAGAACTTTGATGAAATCATATTCATTTCTATGAATTTTGATTTAAATTTTTTTATGGACGATATGTTCAATAAAATCTACCTATGAATTAAATTTGAGAAATTTTCAAACACTACAACTATTTTTCTTGAACTTTCCTATATTTTACCTATTTTTCGATGATATATATATATTGGTTCTCTAGTAAGGACATCCTGATATAACAAGGTAAAGACGTCCAACCATATCCACACATTGGGTATGGGTGTGAGTATTTATTAATATGGGGCTATGGGTCCACTATAAATGTATGGATATGGTTGGAGGTCTTGATATTGTTATATCAGGATGTCATGATATGAGAATTATTCTATATATATATATAATGTTTTCTAGCAAGGACGTCATGAAATTATAAATTAAGGACGTTCAACCACAACTATAAATTCATATTGGGTATGAATATATGTTAATGTGGGATTATAGACTCATTATAAATGTGAGGCTACGATTGGACGTTCTTAAATTATAAAGTCATAATAGTCATTATTGGATTACTGAAGTATTATTATATATGTATATATATATACTTTTAGCCTTCTTACGAATTTTCTATTTTCATAAAAAAAAAAAATAATAATGCAGATTGGAGAATATTCTTTGCTTATTGGTGACATGACATTACACCACTAATAATACTTCACAACGACAGGTCTAGTAAGTTGGTGTCAATCTAATCTAATTATAGAACACGAATCATTTTCTTTGTTCCTTAATATTTCTATTGAATTTTTAATCTCATAACACATTAAATTTAAATGACAATCAATTGAAAAAAAATTCAAATTAAATGTTCTTATATATCTTTTTATAGGGTGTTGATATTGACACCTGTTAAGTTTATTAGTACACCCATATTTTATTAAAAAATTTAATTCTAAAAAGGACAACACTCGGGTGCTGCCCGGTTAATACCTAAGGTACTGACCAGCCCAATAGTTGGTTGCCACGTAACCCAAAACAAGGAGAAAAATGTAAAAAGTGAAAGAGTTTTGACCACGTGGCAACATTCAGTACCTAAACATTTTCCTTAAAAAAATATCTCAATAGGAATTTACCAAATTAAATGTTCTTATATATCTTTTTCTAGGGTGCTGATATTGACACATGTTAAATTTATTAGTACACCCATATTTTATTAAAAAATTTAATTATAAAAAGGACAACACTCGGGTGCTGATCGGTTAATACCTAAGGTACTGACCAACCCAGTAGTTGGTTGCCACGTAACCCAAAACAAGGAGAAAAATGTAAAAAGTGAAAGAGTTTTGGCCACGTGACAACACTCTATTGGGTGGCCAATATATGGCTAAGCATTTTTCTTAAAAAAATATTTCAATAGAAATTTACCAATAAAGACAAATTACTTTAATTAAAAATAAATCAAATACTATATACACTCATTAATTACACTCATATCTTTAACTATATTTCTTTAAAAAAAAAAAAAATTTATAAAAAAAAAATAAAAAAAATAAAAAAAAAAAACTTACGATAAACTCTAACTAAACTCTAATTCTATTTCAAGTTTCAAACTTTCTCATTATCACATGATTATCATATTGTTTTTGTTTTTCTTTTATTTATATTTATGAACTCTATATATCAATAAACAATTTTTTTTTTTTTTAAGATAACTGTGTAAATAAGAGAATTTCAGATTGAAAATCTCTTGACCCAATATACAGTTCCACATATTCCCTTTTATAAAGCTCCTACATTCGAGATATTTCCAAAAGTAAATTAGACTATCATTAAAAGAGGATTTGATTCCAAAAATAATATGATTTTTTTTTTTTTTTTTTATAAATGGGGTATGATAATAATTTAAAAGAATAATTTAAAAGAGTTTATAAATAATATGTATTAAAATGAATATATCTATTTCAATGAGGGTACTTATAGTAATATTTATTTTTTAAATTTTAGACATGAGTATACTTATAAAAATGGATGTACCTCTTTTTCTATCTGAGCTTCAGCCGTTAGAAATCAAGGGAACTAAAAGGAAATTCCAAATGAATACATAATTTGACAATATATATATATATATATATATATATATATATGTCACCTTTAAAGCGTAGCATTATAAAAAATCTCAAATATTCCAGTTATATCCCTCTTCTACCTAATAATACTTGAATATGCAAACCATGTTTATATTGTGTTCTCTTTTATATAAAATTTTTTTATGTCTATTGCATGTGTAGTGTTTGAAGGATATGGAATTTGTTATTTAATTAAAAAAGTATTAGAAATTTAGAATAACTTTAGAGAAATATTTAATAGATTTTTTAAATTATAAAATTAGTTAAAATACTTTTTTAAAAACACTATAGAACTTTATATATATATATATATATATTTTTTCATAAGACCATATTTAATTGTTGGAAACAACTCAAGGTTGATTTAGAAAGCAACTTTAATAAACATCAGAACTAAGATATTTCTCTCTCAAATAAAATATCTGAAAACCTAAAAATCATTTTTCAGTCCACCGTCGACACCCTGTTGAGGCAGCGGGTGCCGGCGGCGAAGTCGCTCCTTCGAGCGAACTTGTCGGCGCCGTCCAACTTTTTGTGGCAAGGCTCTGCCATGGGCTTCTTCTTCCTTCCACCAGCGGGCTGATTTTCTCTTTCTTTTTGTTGCTCTTGGCCGATCCGGCTAGGGATCTTCCCTTGGTTGCATTGCCGATGAAGGTGCTCATCTGGACTACCTAAGTCAGATCTTCCTTGTTCGAGTCGGATCTTCACCAACACCGTCCGTTTCTGGTCTTGGACATTTTCCGACAGCCATGGTGCTCCGCTCTCCGTTTGGATTGGTTATTATTAGGTTTTGCTTGTTATGGGTTTTCTTTTTTTCTTTTTCCTTTGATTTGTAATTTGTGCTAATTTTCTACAAACCGATATTGGCCTCCCTCCATGGTGGTTGGACCCGCCTTTGGAGCCCTCCTCCACCTGTGTGCCAAGGTTTGTATGACTATAAGCGATTTTATTTGGCCGTGTGTGCCCGTTTTCCCTCTTTGTGAGGGTGTTGTGTCCCACTTTATGTGGGTGGTTGTCCCACTTCTGTGGGGTTCTATCTCCCCGTTCGTGGGGGCTCCAGTCTGGACTGCGCTTGGAAGTTGATTCTCGATAGGTCCCAACTTGTTTTTATCAAGTAATTCATGTAATCATGCCCAGGATCTGGAATCCAATTGTTGTAACCCTGTTGTTGTTTATCAATAAAAAAAGAAAAAGAAAAAAAAGACCATATTTAATTGTTTTCTATAAAGTTTATTTTATTATTATTATTATTATTATTTATATAATAAATCGAAACACCTTTTAATCTTAGTTGTTCATAAATGACTTTTAGTTCACTTTTAAAGTTTCCTAGGGTTTTAATCATTCAACTTGAATTATATGCATATATAGTAGTAGGTCACATGACTTGCATTCGCAAAGAAGTTGCTATATTAATTTTGACTTGGTAAATGCACTGTAACATTATCTCTACTACGTACATACTTATAATTAATCAACAAAATATATAATAATAATAATAATAAACATTAGATATGTACAAATTATAGAATTAATTTATGGATATAAATATTGTTACCCATAAAACTAATAAGTACACCAATTTTTATAATTACACCTATCATAATGTCAATAGTACCCTTATAGAAATGAATATATTTATTTTAATACATTTTATTTATAAACCCTCCTAAATTATTAACAAACCTAATTTATTAAAAAAAAATCATATTATTTTTTGAATCAAATCGTCTTCTAATGATGGTCATTTTGAAAATGTCTATAATGTAATAGCCTTTTGAAAGAAAAGGTGTATAACTGAATTGTATAATAATATGAAATTCTCTTATATATACGACTATCTTAAAGAGAAGAGAAAAAAAAAAAAAAAAAAACCATTGATATCTATCAAATTTTCTCTGGTGAGCGCACAACTTATATCATACTTATTGTACAAGTGTCACATCATCCACTTTTTAAATTATCAACCAATTATCAACCACAACTGGCTGTATGCACATGGCAAAAGTGATGATGTGACACTTGTGCTATAAATATGTTATAAGTTTTGTATCTACCAGAGAAAAACTGTGATATCTACAACTATTATTAAAAAATATGTATTTTGTTTACTAATAGAGTTCATAACTAGACATAAAATAATAATAATAATAATAATAATAATAATAATAAAATAAATAAAAATAAAAAAAGTAAAATCATACCTATCTTTTATATATATGATCAGAGTCCATTGAACATATTTTTTTTTCTATAACTTTGTTATATGATAATCATGTGATGGTGAGAAATTAGAGTTTAATTATGGTTTATCATAAGTTTTTTTTTTTTTTTTTTTCTTAAATGAAGAGATATAGGTGAAGATATGCTTGTAATTAATGAGTGTTCATGTTATTTGATTTATTTTTAATTAAAGTAATTCATCCTTATTAGTAAATCAAAACACCTTTTCAATCTCAGTAGTTCATAAATGACTTTTAGTTCACTTTTAAAGTTTTTAAGGGTTTTAATAATTCAACTTGGAATTATAGGCATATATAGTAGTAGGCCAGTTGACTTGCATTCTCAAATTAAGAAGTTGCTATATTAATTTGGACTCGGTAAATGCACTGTAACATTATCTCTACGACGTACATACTTATAATAAACATTAGATATGTATAAATTATAGAATTAATTTATATACTATTCAACTGCTTTTGGCTCCATGCATTCGGATCTTCCTTCAACATAATTGATGCTTCCTCATCTCCCGCTAGGTATCCAAAGCTCTCCCAATGTCTAATATAAATAAATAATGAGGAAAAAAAAAAAAAAAAACATTTATTAAAGTTTCATATATCGAAACCCTAATTCCCAGATGAAGAAGAGAATGAATTTATTATATATTGTGTGTCCGACCAGATACGACATCTCTCACACACATCCATTGCATAGATTCCTAAAAATACACGTATAGATGCAGATTGCAGAATGCCTCTTCTTTCTTTATTTACTTCAAAATCTTGTTTTGTGGTGATTTTAAAAGAACTAATTATAAATCGTTGAATTGTTAAATAAACACTTTACAGTAGTACAATAATTAAATTAGGGTAGTAGTAGTACTGTAGTTCTTCAAAGTGCTCTCTATAATAGAGTACCTAATATTATTTTATTGGATCAATTTAAAGCGACCCTTAGACGTCTTCTAAGGAGATTATGGAATTTTAATTAATTATCAATCACAGCAGGAAATTTATTCATAATCATCCAAAAATTTTCCTAGTCACCTTACCATGAAAATTTTGTTCCATAAAATATATATATATATAAGTCCAGATAAATCAATTTAAATTTGTGATTTAATTGTTTGACTCCAACATCTCAACCACTTGTACACTCTTAATCAAATTATTGAGATTTAAATGTATTTACAACTCTTAGAAGAAAAGCACGTGAATAAGCACGTGAATGGTTGAGAACTTGAGATGTTGAAGTTACAAATTTAAACGCGCACATAAACATATGTGTGAGACACATATATATATATATATTATTGGAGGGTTCTCAGATAATTATTTGTGGGTATATTTAAAATAATTCATAGCTATGTATAAATTTTAGAAACGTCATTTAAAGTTTAATTGTGTTTAATTTAATTAAGAGGCAATGAATTAAAATGTACAAATAAACCTCAATGGGTTAGCCTAACGGTAAAGTCAAGCATGTGATGTGTGGTTAGACACAGTCACAAGTTCGATTCCCTCCGGTGTCAAATTTTTAGGGCCATACAAAGGAGGTAATTCCTTTTTGAATTCGCTAAAAGTCACCCTGGACCAACCAAAGAATTAGTTAAAGTGTGTGAAAATTGGTACAGACATCATTTTTTTTTTTTTTTTTTTAAATGCACAAGTAACACGTTTGCCAATGGCGATATAGTCACTTTACTAAGGAGTGAAAAGCGAGTAACCCCACATTGAAATGTATTAATGATAATTTGAATTAGTTAAAGCATATATGGACAATAATCTCTCTCTCTCTCTCTATATATATGTATATATATATATTTCAAAATGCGTAAATTTACTGATCCTTCACGTGTGTGGTCAGGTCACTGACTCACTGGCCACTGCCCCTATAATTTGATCGCTTAGAATAACTCTAACTCAGATAGTTTTATTGATGCAATTTTTATATTAAAATAGTATAACATTCACACAATTAAACTATTTCATATCTAACCCACCGCATCAACTTTTACTCTAAAATGAATATTTTTATGATTATTCCATTTCTTTCTATTTTTTTAATATTTTTTCATAATTAACATTTTACCTTATAATTAACATAACATTGCAATATAATATTAAATTATGAAATTAATACATTAATAAAAATTAAATTTAATTCTGTAAAATATTACATTTATTATTAAAATAACTTAAACATTACACTTCATAAAATAAAAAAGAAAAGACATAAAAATAAAAGTACATATTGATCATCATCTAATTATCTGAATTAGTATATTCATCTCACAAATGATCTATTACGGCATTTCGGAATGCAATGTGAGTTTCTTTATCCTAGATTTTTTTATGTCGAGCTAGGAATTCTCGAGATCGGGTATTTTCATCTAAAACCATCTCAACTTCTGGAATTGGTGCTTCCATATGATCCTCAATTGTTGCATCAACATCACGCTCTTCCTCGATTATCATGTTGTGCATAATAGTACACATAGTCATTATATCATGTAACACATGTTTATGCCAAAAACGCGTCGATCTTGCCACAATTGCAAACTGTGATTGGAGAACTCCAAATACACGTTCTACGTCTTTTCTACTTCCTTCTTGTTTCATTGCAAATAATTTGTTTTTCGGACCACCTGTATTGTGAATAGTTTGTACAAGCGTAGACCATTTTGGGTATATACCATCAGTTAAATAATAACCCATATTAAATTATATTCTTTTCCTTGAATGACATAATGAGTTGTAGGAGAAATACCTTGAGCGAGGTTGGCAAAAAGATGAGATGCCTCCAGCACATTAATATCATTGTTCGTAGCTGGTAAACCAAAATAGCCATGTCATATCCACAAATCATAATCAGTTATAGCCTCTAGAATAATAGTTGGGGATCCACTACGACCTGTATATTGTCCTGCCCAAGCTATTGGACAATTTTTCCACTTCCAGTGATACAATCTACAGTACCTAGCATTCCTGGAAAATCACGATCTTTACCAATATGAAGTAGTCTGGCAATGTCAGTAGCGTTAGGTGATCTTAGATACTCATATATAAATTTCTCCACAACAGCACGACAAAATCTCTTCAAACTTTCAATTGTTGTAGACTCTTCTATTTTAATATACTCGTCAGTAGCATTCGCTGTTAGACTATATGCCAACATCTGAAATACTGCTGTTATTTTTTACAGAGCAGACAAACCCAGTCTACCCACACTATCTCTTTATTGCACAAAATAGTTGTCACAAGCTTCCACTTTTTCAACAATACGAAGGAATAAACTTCTACTCATTCGATAGCGTCGACGGAACATTTGATCATTAAACCATGGGTTCTTAATAAAATAGTTGTAGAACAAACGACGATCATCACTTCCCCGATCTCGATTGATCACTATATGACCAGGAATTGAGCATCCACAGGTCACTGGGTTGTTTTGTTGATTGAGATACCGAGTGATGGCATGCTGGATGTTACCATGTTAGGCAATTATCGCATCTTGTTCTGAATCAATCTCTTCAAGATTTTCCAGAAGTTGCTCTTCCTCATCGTTGGAAGATGAAGATGAGAAATTAGATGAACCTCCGATATCGAAATTCATTTTCGTTTGGAGCTGAATTGAATGAGTTTTAGCAGACTTTGGCGTAGGCTATTTATCATTGTGAAATATACTATTCTAGATAAGAAATCTGAGCACGGCTAATTGCCAACCGTTGGATGGATTGCATCACCATCTGAACCCTCGGTTACCTTTCGATTATAATATCTTATCTTTTCGATTTGAACCAACAAGCAAGTTTTGACCTGGGTCGCGTATTTACCAAAACAGGGCTGAAAGAATCCCCAATTCGATCGAAGAACATGAGCAATGATAGATATAAACAAATTCAAAATTAAGATTAAAAAGAGGTAATTACACAAGATTGACCAATGAATCACCTAATTCGCATGCTCAATTGCATATTCCAACACTTAACTCGATCAAGTAGCTTCATCTCATATGAATCTCCAATTCGATAGAATAACATGAGCAGTAAATCATAATATCCAGAATATAATTTTCAATTTAAATTAGCGATTGCGATACACGTGTTTATAGAAGGGCAAATGGATGACAGTTGTATCCAGCTGGTTAATAACTCAGAACGTGGCCGATAATAGCTGCATGCCCACGTGGAAAAAGTAGATACGAATAAAAACACCTTAATTCAAAAAATCCAACGCGTGAACCAGATTCATTGAACCTAGACATCCAATACGCATTGTGGGCCCCACTCACTCAATGGCAAACCATTGGATGGGTTTTCAGAGTATCTGAACCGTAGGATTAAATCTTGAAAATAATATCTCAATTTTTCTAGAAATTTGATCTTCACTTTTCCCAAAATACCACGATAAGATATCTAAGCTACTAAATGCCAACCATTAGATGGATTGCATCACCATCTGAACCGTATGATTAAATATCGAAAATAATATCTCAACTTTTCTAGAAATTTGATATTCACTTTTCCCAAAATATCAAGATAAGATATCTGAGCTATCAAATGCCAACTGTTGGATGAATTGCATCACCATCTGAATCGTATGATTAAATCTCGAAAATAATATCTACACTTGTCTAGAATTCTTATCTTCACCTTTTCCAAAATCTGAAGATAAGAAATTTTATCATCATCTAATGCCAACCAATGGATGGATTTCCTCATCATCTGAACCGTAGGATTAAATCTGAAAAGAGTGCCTCCTAGTTTCTATAAATATCAACTCGCACTAAATTAAACTTATCCCTTCAAATCTCTTATCCATTCAAATCACTTCTCTCTTCAAATCAATTTTCCCTTCAAATCACTTTTTCCAAAAAAATGTCTTCAAGTCGAAGTTCTTCATACACACATGCAGAAGGCACACACCTTTGTCACGTATATCTTGATATGTTCGCAAAACCCGATCATAAGTATTTACCAATAGAAGGAGATGTTCTGGTCTCAAGTTGAGAGTGAATACAACAACAACAAACCATATTTTACCACCGAACTTCATAACAACAGAAATTTACAGTGTCGAATGGGGACTATCCTTACCGTAGTTGAGAAACCGCGAGGATGCCTATAACAGATCGAAAGTCTTAATCTTAATGGTGCCTCCGAAGCTGATATTGTGAGTATTTGTTAAAATTAAAGTTGTAGAAAAATTATATTTAATATTAAATTTTAACAATATATATTTGTATCATTTTACAGATGGACCAGGTAAAAGTCTTAATAGCACAAGATAAGAAATTCAAAAATAGATTCAAGTTTGACCATGTGTGGCCCATTCTCAAGGATATACAAAAATTTTCAGATAATGATAGTGCAACATCAGCCTTGCGAAGGCCACGTCGTCATATTGTATCATCACAAGAAGACTCTCCAACTCCAGAGTCTCCAACAACAACATCTTCTAGGCTATCTTCATTTTCTCCTAATATAGTTAATGATGATGTTGAGGTAGTTCATCTCAAGTCTCAACGGCTCGTTAGGGTGAAGAAAGCAAAACTAAAAAGGAGGGTTGTGGAAGAAAATTTAACAGTTGTTGACACTTTTAAAGAAGGACAAGATAAACTCATGAAAGTTTTTGAAAAAAACAATCAGGAGAGGCAAATAACTAACGATGTTTTGGAGAGAAAATTGGAGCTACGGGAAACCAAAATTATAATGATGGATTTGGATTCCATAACTGATCCAAGAAAGCGTGAGTTTGTGAATTAACAACAATTAAAAATTATGGCAAAACATGCTCAGCAACAAGGCCATGGATCCGGTAGTTCATCTAGGTCTTTGGTCATTTTTTCAATAATCTCGGAGGATTTGGAAATGGTCTTCCAAACTACTAAATCGTTGTTGTAATTTATGTTGTATTTTCCCTTAATTTTAGTGTATTCCAATTAGTGGTAATTTATTTTATCACTATGAAGTTTGTATTTCGTTTTTAATGCTTTTATTAATTAATGTAATTTGCTCTAATTTTTGTTGTTTTGAATTAAGTGATTTATTTATATAAAATTTGCATTTAAATTTTTTATTATACACTTCATTTTAGATTATTATAAATGTTAATATCAATAATAATTAAATCAAAACAAAATCATTAAATAATAAAAATGACCAAATTGGAATAAATTTAATTCATGAGGGTAAAACTGTGAATAAACAAAACCTTTAAATAAAGGATATAATCATAATAGATTTTTAAAAAGAGAGTTAAAACGTGATTTTATAAAGGTTGGGGGGTAAAAAAAAACATAGATGAATAGGGTTTGCGCAAAGATGAACAGTGTCACACAATATATTGCGCGACACTGTTCACCTCCCAACCATTGGCGCAGCGATTGCAGCTGGGTTGGAGGTAGATATGCACATTTTTTCCCAGGGTTTCAAATCCCCACGTCCTCGTCCCCATTTGGGATTTTTTTTTTTTTGTTGGACAAAATGGGGAAATTGAGAGGGATGGGGATGAAATGGGGGTGGGGATGGGGTGGAGGTCCCCCATCCCCATTTCCCCAAAACATATATAAATATAATTATAATATATATTTTAATTTTTTTTTTTATTATTCTTTGAAAACTCTAACTCCCTAAGTATATATACATATTTTATATAAAATGCACTAATGAATTTTATTTTATATTTGTAATGGAATGTTTGTTTTTTTAGTTTAATTTGTAAATTTTAGTCAAATGGGGAAATGAGGAAACGGGAAAAACGGAGAAACGGGGAAACGAGGAAATGGGGAAAAACAAAAAAAAAAAAGGGAAAATGAGGAATTGGGGGGGGGGGGGGGGGGGGGGGGGGGGCTGGTACCTATATCCATCCCCACTCCCCAAATATACATCTCTAGTTGGAGGCCGTTTCTACGGCAATTTGGCGATGACGTGGTGAGGTTGGATAAGCTCAAAATTGTTTAAATTACTCAATCAATTAAGAGCATATTAATTATTTTTTTGATATATATCTTATTAAATAAACAAGTATTTAAGTTGTTGGTTTTGCACTTTATTTCCCATAAATATTCGTGTTTCACCACACTCATAACAGCAACAAAAGATATTGTAAGTAAACCTCTTCCCTCTATATGAAAATACCAACAAAAAAAAAAAAAAAAAAAAATCTGAACAATGCTTTTGTAATGCTTGATCTAGTAAGTTTATATATATATATATACTATTTAGAGTATTTCATTTAATTGAAATGCTTTCAAGAATAAATAAAAAAATTAATTAACAAATAAAATTATTTATAAATGTACAGTAATAGTGTTATACATATCTAAAATCATTATACTTTAAGAATATACATTCTTTATTTTTCAAAGTGATAAAGTGGAGAGAGATTGCTGTGAATATTTTTTTTGACAGTCATAACTCATAATAATAACCTAAATCTTGATGCTTCTTGATGAAATGGGGCCATGACTAGCTTGGCTTGAAGCTGTCGGTGCATAAAATATTGCTGTGGCGAAGTTTACACTTTTATTATTAATAAGAGGTGCATATTAATTCTAGAGGATTAATGTGGCTTATTGGTTTCCAAAATGATCATTCAATCTCCCCATCGTGTACTGTAACAATTTATATTATTTCAAGAAATATCACATGTACTTTAGAATATTATTTCTCTTACATATATAAAAGTTGATACAATTTTACACACGAGCATTTAGTTTGGTGGCCCAGAGTCTCTCCAGACTTTCTTGCCACCAAGGATCAAACCTGGCCCAAAGTATGTATTAAGGAAGATTTTCCCACCATTTGTATGGGTTGTGTCCCACCTTGGTGTGGGCTCTCTCTCCCCTTTGTGAGAGCCTCGTTCCGGGTTGAGCTAGTAGAGCCTCATCTCATCTCATTAAGTATAAAATTATTTTAATTAATATTGATCTTACTTATTAAATTTTCCTTTTTTCATGATTGTAGTTCAATTAATATGATTAATTGTTCATAAAATTAAGATCTAAGGAATTTTGGAATACAAATTTAATTAATTGGAGCATTTTTAGAAATGATTTTTAGATACACTCTTTAAACCAATTTTTTTGAAAAAAGAAAAGAAAAGAAAGTAAAACTAGTCAAAATGAAGAAAGAGTTCACTTTCAGATTTATAATAATAGTAATGCTAGACATCACACATTTATATTTTACACCAATCCATCATAATTTATAGATGAATACATATGATAAGTAAATAAATTATAATTAATATATAATAGGTGTAATACCACGTTCCTATTAATTTTAAAGAGAGTCGGATTAAATGGAGGGGGTTAGATTTAGAACAACCCAAAGTCAAATCCACTAAAGATTACAAGACACAACAACTTTTTTTGTTATTTATTTTATTTAAAAAATGTTTAATTAATAAAACACACGACGAGATGAGATTGTTTCGGTAGTAAAACCTCTTACACTTGTACCATAATGAAATTGCAGGTAGTCCTCCTCCAAGAAAGAAAAAAAAATCCAAAATTATGTAACACTTTAATATTTCATATATATATATATATATATATATATATATATATAAAACACATGCATTGTAAGTTTGTAACATTGGATTTGCCCTAATTCTCTCTCCGAGATGTCTTTAGCAGCCTCTTCTAGTACTCTTACAAGCAACATGGCCTTTATGAGATTTCAACTCCATTTGATTAATTAAGACAAACTCTTTCTAGGATACATCGGTCTTATTAAATTGTAAACATTATTGAAAGAGAAATCTCGATACGAACAAGAGTCATCTTCTTTCTAGATGACCTTCATTTTTTTGTTTTTTGAAAGAACCTTCGTTGATCATTTACTATCTTTCATTATCTACAGGTATATATTTTTAATTATTAAAACATTTTTTCTTTCTTCTAAAGATACAAGACATGTATCTTTTAATATAACTTAATTAACATTTCTTTCTCCACTATTCAAACACAAGAATATATGAGCAATCTTTGAGATTTGAAAGAATGGTAATATAAATATAATAATGTTGAAAAAGACTCAATAAGGATGGCAAAAGAAGAGTGATAACAAGGAGATTCCAAGGAGGAAAAAAACACAAAACAGAATCTGTAGTGTAAAGTTGATGGAGATCAAGTGTTATATGTCCCCATTCTCTCTTTCTTTCTTTATGATGATCATGTTCTGTTTCTTGGAGTTTAGCTCAATAAATTATAAAGCTAAGTCATGGGCGATCACAACAGCATCTGTGCAAAAACACCATGTTTTTCTGTAATATAGAGATTTCTGGCTTTAATTTAATCCAGTAACTTGTCTTTGCTGTGCTAACATACTAACATGTCTTGTAAGAATGTAGGTTAAATATATTTGAAGTAGATGGAATATTAAAGGTGTCAAATTTACAATCTACTAGTTAGACAAGTAAGAGTATAAGGATATTCCTTCTTTTTAGCATAAGTTTACGGTGCGGGATCCCGCGGTTTTTTTTTTTCCCACTAGGGGTGGAGGGGATCTGGCCGGGGCTATGGCCCCCCTTCCTAAAAAATAATAATCTAAAATATCTATTTATGTTTTTTTATTTTTGAAATACAAAAATACATATTAAAAAACTATAATTAAAATTGTTACTCAATAATAAACCTTTTTTTTTTTTTTTTTCATTTTGACCTTCCTTATTTTGTTTTTGTTTTTGTATGATAGACTCTCCAAACTTGAATTTCTAACTGTGCCCCTAGCTAAGAAGTAGGAACATTGTTTATCCTATGATAATCAGTTTTGTAATTAATAATATATAATTAAAATAATTTAATTTAGAAGATGCTATCTAGTTCTCAGAGCTTCTTGAAACATTTTGATATGATCTATAGTTTAGCTAGATCTCCCATGTCGCGAAAAAACAAATCCGTGTGTGGACACATAATGTGAATGGTGAATGGAATATTTGTAACAGCGGAAATGGTGGACTTATGTGGAATGGAATTATCAGGAATAGACTATGTCAATAGTTCTGATAAGTTAGCTAAAATAAATTGTAGTAAGTAGCGACAATCATTGGTTTTGTAATGGGAAAGACATGAGTGCCGACACATTTCAATCTTATGCTGTTAGAATTGACACAATTTGGACTTATTTAAAATTAAGAATTTAGTTTTAATAGTTATAAAAAAAATAGGCTTCAAATACGAGTTAGGATCTTATCCTTTAATTACAAGCTGATTTAATTGTGCAGTATATCTTATGTACACAGTGGCTATACTGGGAATTGGCAAAGCAAATTCTTTTAATTACATACCGCTTCATTTTCCCTTGGTGAGGTTTTATTTTTTTAACAACGCCCTTAGTCCCCTACGTTGTTTGATGGTAAAATCCATTAATTTATCCGGTCAATGTCTAAATTCAAGTTGCGCAAAAAATAATAATAATAAAATAATGTTTTAAATATATCAATTCCACCAAATTATTGTGTCAAAAGATCCTGAGACTCCGAGAGTATATATAATATCAGCTTCTTCATGAATTCTAGGGATATGTCTGCTTACAGATTCAATTTTGCTAATCTGGATTTAGAGTTCTCTCCTTTTCTTTTTTGGGTATCTGTATTGCTTTGTATTCAAGTTTGCTTCTCATCAGTTTTTTTTTTTTTGTTTTGTTTTTTTTTTTTAATTATTATTTTTTTTTTAATTTTTTTTAATTTTTATTTATTTATTTAAATAATCTTAATGTCTTAAAATATAATCAAGATAAGGTTAATTATGTCTCTCTATTTTAACACCCAAAAAAAAAAATTAACATTTTGTCATGGATTGTAAAACAAAAAAACCAAATAATAAATTTAATGTTCTTAAAATAAAATACTAAACATGTTTTTGTTGGGAAAAGATGCGTGGAAGCTCATGACTAATATTCACAATATAACAAAGAACATTTATTAGAAGGAAAAAAAAAAAAAGGATGAGAGTATCCAATTGCACAACACAAGATTTTACGTAAAAACCCAGAACAAAGAAAAACCACGGTCGTAAGGATGATAAGAGAAAAATATCACTATGTAGAAAATTGTTACAACTACACAATTCCAATTTTCTTTCTCTAACCCCAAACTCCAATTACAACCAAGTCTTACCGAGCCCAAACTCACAACCGAGCTTACATTCAAGCCCTCCGCTCACAATGCTCTCTCCAGGCCCCTCCTGAGTGCACCCCCATATTCCATTGATCTCCT
This sequence comes from Acer negundo, assembly GCA_035582765.1. Classification (NCBI taxonomy): domain Eukaryota; kingdom Viridiplantae; phylum Streptophyta; class Magnoliopsida; order Sapindales; family Sapindaceae; genus Acer; species Acer negundo. The sequence goes on from CM069243.1 coordinate 17,676,000, forward strand.
CCCGGGTTTCCCCCAGATATCCCTTGAGTTTCCCACCCTCGGATATCCCTTGGGGTCTCCCTCGGATCTCCCCAAGGTCTCACTCCTCGAATTCAACCACTCTCTGATGTTCTCAGGGTTTCTCTAGTTTCTCCAAGTGTTATCAACCGAGGAATAAGTCTCACTATTTATAGGATCACTATTCTTGGTCCGTAAGGAATCAGACTTTCAAAAGCAGTTGGAAACCACCTAACATGTGTTTCCTAAACAAGTAATCCTGAAACAAAACCTTACCCAACTAAAAAACCAACTCGCACATGTTTTCTCATGTCTCTCAAAAGTTTCACACGCCAAACAGGGCCCTAAAAAAGTCTCACTCACTCAAATACTTCCGGCCCGCAACAACACGCAGGTGCAATCTTTCGGCGGCAGTACTAGTGCATCTGGGACTAGATTTCAACGACGTTTTCACTGTTGGCTTCGTCTCGGACTCTTCTTTCCAACACCACCTGAATCGCGATCATCTGAATCCCTTTAGATCACTTGCACATCAGTTGAAGTCGTTTGGTTCACATTATGAATACAAGCTAAATCCTAATGGTTTTTTTTTTGACATTTTTCTATCGAAATTGTAAAGTAGAAGACTGAAAACCAAATAAACCCGTATCCTTTCCCAATATTCTCCTTGCCTGTGATCTTTTTAAAATTACGATGGTTTGAATATATTTGACAAAGCCAGTCATCATTGACCAACCGTGTGTAATAAATATATACAATTAAAAATTAGATGCTCATGCATTGGGCCGCATCAACATTCAACAGCAAACAATCGAAATCTATCAAATAATACCATATATACTTCTTTAAAAGGTTTACCAAATTTCACATAATGCATTAGATTGGATGATTTAAATTATTATTTTTTTACGAAAAAAAAGTGTGAGGTCATTCAAAGGTTTGGCATAATTAATATTAATTGATGAAGTTAATTAACAGAAAATCATATTTTCTCAAATTCTTTAATCTAAAATGACATAAAATGATATATGACTTGTTGCAGGTTTCAAATTCTACCGTAAACATTTTACAAATATGTGTATGATCTCTACGATATTTATAGGAGTAGAAAACTCCTAATAATCTAGCAAATCAATAACCCGTCACATTGCAAGAAAAAAAGAAGAAGAAGAAAAAAAAAAGAAGAGGTTTTTATAGTTTTATTAAAAAGGAATGTGCGGTCCAATTACAGGTAACATATATATCAAGACAAACGTCCAAGATGTTGCCTTCAATTCTCTTTCGTTGAATCTTCGCTATGTATGTCAACATCTGCATGAGAGAACACACCACCTATATAACTCCTCTGCACAGTACACAAATTTCACCTAAATCGATCGATAATATCATTGGTTTTTTCCTTGTTCCAACGTACATCCCCAAGAAAAAAATAATGCAACTCTCAGTTTCCATGGAGAAAAAATCCTCCTCGTCAGATATTCAACTCCCTCCTGGTTTCAGATTCCACCCATCTGATGAAGAACTCATCGTTCACTATTTGAGAAAAAAAGTCACTTCAAATCCTCTCCCAGCTTCTATTATCGCTGACATCGATTTATATAAATATAATCCTTGGGATCTACCAAGTATGTATTGTATTGTACTGTGTCGTATCAATTATTATTTGTTATATATTTTTACTATTATGCTTTTGTTTGCTTTAACGAAATCATTTTTTTATTTGTTATGAGAGTAGAGAAGGCTTTGTTTGGGGAGGATGAGTGGTATTTTTTCACGCCAAGGGACAGGAAGTATCCGAATGGAGTTCGGCCGAACAGAGCAGCTGCGTCAGGATATTGGAAGGCGACGGGGACCGATAAACCGATTCTGACTTCGTCCGGGATGAAGAGTATTGGAGTGAAGAAAGCTTTGGTGTTCTATAAAGGACGCCCTCCAAAAGGATACAAGACGGATTGGATCATGCATGAATACAGATTACTTGATACCATTATTTGGACCCCCAAGAAAAAAGGCTCGATGAGGGTAAGTAATCTATGCATGTATATTCATTGATCATCAATACTTAGATATCTGTAGACTATATTCATCTTAGATAATTCTCAAAAAAAATATTCATCTTAGATAATTTTCACGATGGATCATATAAATGGAGAGAAAGAAATTTAAATATTCTTAGCCAATTAATTATATATGGTTTCATTCAAATTGAAACCATATTAAAGAAATAGTGAAGTAGCACATCAACTTTGAACACAAGTGATAGTGCATCTCTAGTATGGTGAAGGTTTTTAGTTTCATCATGCACATTTTACAAGTATGTGTGTGGAGTTTTCTTATTTTCAATAATTGTTTTAAGTTTAATTAAGGTAATGCTACTCGCTAGATAACCAAAATATTTTGTCCAAAATTCATTTCAAAATGATGTGCATGTGCAATTTTTTTAAATTTTTTTTTTTTGTAAACACATCATTTGATTATAAATTTTGAGCACTCTAGGACCACTGGACCAGTAATCTTTCATAATAAAATTACAAATAAATAAATAAATAAATTGCTTGATATTATTGTTTTAAGAAAACATTGAAAAGAGTAAATTAATCATATGTTTTTGTGTCTTTTTTGGTTATTAAAAACAAGAACAGGAACAATATATATATTAAGTTACTATTCTACGTCTCCAAGCTTTTTACCTAGTGTTTGCATGTATAGTACACTAATAAATGGTTAAATTTTAAGTGGATGCATGATTAATAGTTTTCTTTTCTATATGGCAGCTAGACGACTGGGTGCTGTGTAGAGTCAGGCAAAAGAACGGTAACCCTAGAAACACTTGGGACGATCACAACTGTCCAACTCATGAAACAACTGGGTTTCTTCCAAAAGCGAAAGAATTATGGCCTTTGAATATAAATCCCAACAATATTGAAATTGCGAAGAGTTTTCTATACAACGATTGCCCGATGTTACCTTACATTTTCGCATCTCAAGACTTATTTCCTTGTATCGACACGGACACGGCCACAAGCATCACCTTCCAAGATACTAATGGTCACAGAAAGGACAACTTGATGTTCTCGATTTCTTCTTTAGACAGTTCACTGAAAAGAAAATTCAATACAGAGAGCAGAAATCAGCGAGAAAACGATTATGTTCAAGTTCCAGTTCCACCAAGCAAGAAAATTGCAGCTGCAGAGGAAATTGTAATATCATCATCAGCTATTAGTAATGAATATGAAGTCACTAGTACTACTACTACTGACCATTCAGATAGTAACAATTTGGGTCATGATCATCATCAGTGGAGTACTGTCATGCAATATCAAGAACTCAATAACTTGGCCTTCTCAAAAAGTGATGATCAGTACAGTAGATAGAATCAATTGTATATATATACGTATAATGAATATATTTTTCTAGGGTTCTTATATAGTATAGTGTGTTTGTGAGAGGTTTGACCTATTTCATTTCAAAAGTTGTTGATTTTTCAAGTGTGATATTTGTACATATATAATTTGTAAACCAAAATAAAATAAAACAGTGTTTATAAGGTTATGCGAAGCTGCTTTAATAAGAAGAAACTGGTTTCGATATCTCTATTTTTTTATAATTAATTTCCTATAAACGTCACATAGAGAGAGAGAGAGATAGAACGGTTTGTTGTGGGCCTGTGTCACCAAAGGAAGCAGACGATATTGGTGAGTGGGTGGGTTTGGCATGGACCCAGATTAATATTATTATTGATATTAAACTTTCTCTCGCTGTCACAGAGAGAGAGAGAGAGTTGAGTTTTTGGTCCAAGACCAATCAGACAAGTCTCTGATTGGTCTTAGCTAAAAACAATCGAGTCAATGAAAATATGGACCGTTTAAAAGTCTAGCCCAGTTTAATTTTCATCCACAACCATATCAAAGCCCATAATTGACGTGCCTAGACACATCATCAGGCTATCGTGTAAAACTCTACTTGGTCTTAGGCAGTTTCAAAAGTCTCCCTCAGCCAATGTTTGACAGTTTCCTGTATACAGGGTATTGTTATGGGGCTGCTGTTTCTCAAATTCAGAATTACTTCAATCAATTTGAAGTAGCAAAATTAATTCAACTGCACCAGATGCAAATACATAGTAAACATGTATATTGACAGGTCTTGTTAATTTATACATAAAAAATAACAGTACAATTTTCGAATGTGAGAAATTTATCACAAACATAGTAGGAACAAATAATACAAATCAAATGAATAAATCAAACACCAGAATGAATCCTCCCAATGTAAAACATTGTCAGGAACCGAGGAAAGCCACCAACATATGAGGGAAACAGGTCAAGCAGCCCTTTGTATATTCACTTCTTAAGCACACTGCAAATGAAGGGCATTCCATGAGAAAAAATATTGGATAGTAATTGAGAAAAATCGAGAAGCAAGGAAGCAAGTATGAGAAAAAAAGATCTCAAAATGGCAACTCTAGGAAGAGAATCAGTGACAACTCTAAACCAGGAAGGATCCAGGCAACTTAAATATGCCTATAGTTAATCACGTCATCATACAAAGATTAGATTCGGTAAATCAACTTGATCAGAGGCCATAATTTTTTTTTATTATTATTATTTTAAAAGCTCAAATGAAAACTCCAATTTATGCAAGGTATCCTCATGCTTTAAGTGCTAAATTACAATTATTATTTTTCTGACGACTCCCGTACCCAAAATCAAAGCATGTAGATAGTGGACCCCAATATTCATCTCCTTAGTCCTTCCCGAAAACTTCCATAAGTAAAATGCATTGGATGCTAATCAAGAAGCCAATGGAAAGATAGGTCTACAAGCCTCAGTACATATTGTGCAAAGTGATAAATTTAAAAGTTAAATTCAAACTAGTGACTTCAAAAACATTATTACCTATGCAATGTAATTTGTACAATTTGATGACACAATGACCCATTCCAGTTTCCCATCCATTACACAGACAATTTACACATCACTCAATTCTATCCATGTGGGTGCCCAAACTTCAATGATTTTTTTAATATAAGGAAATGCAGATGATGCCATAACCTTATGGGGACAATCAGGGTAATTTCATGGTAATTTAGATTCCGAAGAATGAGTAGCGATATAAATATAAAGCTGGAAGGAAAAGAAAAAAAAAAACGCATACACCAAAAATAACTAGTCAAATAAGAAAGCTTTGATGGTAGTTATTAAAAACTTCTATACAGACTTAATCCTAAGCTATATAATAAGTCAAACTTAAAGAATTCCTAATCACATGAATCCAACTGAATGTGTGCAAAATTTGATGGATTTTTTGCCATGATGTTGTGGGAGAAAATGATACAGTAAAGTTGATAAGACAGTGACAGGCATGCGGAGTGCATTAACGCTACTTATGAAATGGGAAGGAACTTACTTGTATAAATAGGCAGCAATTCCCAGAATTATACACAACAAAACAATATCGATACAGAAATTGCGGCTGGACCTCAACTGGAACAGAACCAAAATTTAAGTTAGATCCAGCAAAGAAACAAACAATTGGAGACAGCTAAAACCAGAAGAAAACTTAAACTTCATAAAGTTGCCGGTCATCACCTGGTTAACAGTGTCCTTAAGTCTAACATTTGTATTCTTAAGGTCAGCTGTAGCCCGATCCACCTGTAAAATTGAAGGAACAAATTCAACATATATTTTATATTCCAACAGGGCACAATTTTAAAAGCATACGAGGATAACGATGTTTCGTACCTTAGAGTCGATTTCATCCACCAAAGGAACTTGCCTATCCAATTCCTGTAAATCCCACAAGATACAGTGAGCTAAAGTGTGTGAATATAGTAACTGAGCTAGTAGTTGAAGCCAACCCAGCATACCTCATTCATGTCACCGGCCATGTTTTTTAAAGTATCCAAACCTTCAGAAATCATATCCAAGCCTTGATCCTGGGTGAATGCAAAAATAGATAAAGTTCAAAAACCTTAGGTCCATAGCTGAAAATGCAGGACGTGTATATAAAATCACTTATGCTTCCTTCTAATTATAATACATTAATACTAATATTGATAAATATATAAGAGAAGCTGCATCTGTAGATATGAGCCTTGCCTGCTTCATTTTGCGCATTTCATACTCTTGCCTGAATTGGCTCGACTCCTCAGTTTGTTGAAAGTATTCACTATCAAACCTGCCATCTTTAGCAAACACAACAGATGTAAGTAGACAATAATAATAATTCATAAAAGATACAAAAATACTTCAAAATTTACATAGATTTCAGTTATTAGATTGAAGTATGATGCTTTTGTAATGTCTAGCAATGTATACAAAGTCATCTGCACAGGTTTAATTGTTTTATCTTCTTTAATTTCCAAGGGTTTTGTAAAGATCTAAACCATGGTCTCACAACCCTTCTAAAAGGTTTTAAATCTTTAGATCAGCTAAATCAAAAACTCAAGAAATACTTTATGTTATTTTCTTATTTCCTCTTCATTTGAAAGAAAAAGTAACGAATGGTACACAGGAAATGTTTGGCAAATAAAGCCTAGCCTATATATCAATTCGATTCTCGTGTTTCGGGTCTGTATTTCACTAAAGAAGAAAATCACCTGAATCAAACTTGATTTCAGTACGAGAAGCTGATGTTGTCCAGCCTCCACTTTGTTTGGGTGCAGTTGCAGTTCCATCTGGTATAGCTTGAATCCTATCAGGCAATGCAAGTACTAAATCATTACGAGCAGCAAATTCTTCTGTTGAAAGCCCTTTAACCTGTAAACACATTTTATGATTTATGTGAAGGCAGATAAAGTAATCAACACCATAATTCTGCAAGGGAAACTATGTACATAATTGTATTGGAAATTCCCATCACAGAATGTATGTCTTGATGATGATTTAGTCAATCAGCGATATTTATGAAGCTCTAGCTTTAAACAAATTCTATAACTATCAAAAGAAGCTTCTAAAATAACTAGAGGAGTGAATATTAACCTTCTTCATGGCCAATCTCTGCAACTTGGGGACCTCTTCTAGCAATCGAGCTTTAGTCCGCCGAATCTCGGCATTCAAAGCGACTGCAGATGCCTTATTTTTCTCCTTGGCAGCAGCCTCTGCTTTCTACATATCAGAATCTCAAAGTTTAGTTAAGTAAACCAACAAAAACATAAACAAGCTAAATCCTAGTCTCACTTCTAATTTCACCAAAATGTAGATAGAAAACATTTTGACATTTTCAAGTTCTCAACAATCGAAAATGAGAGGTGATAAATATTAATCAGATTGAAGCTAATAGATATTAATTAGTATCAAACATGATAAAGAGTCAAGTAAAGACCACAGATCTCATGTTAATTGCAACTCAGCTAATGATTCACTTGAAATTAAGATAAAGCATTCCCTTCTTAAAATGCCAAAACAAAACAAAAAATCATCAGATCCGAAATTCCCTAAATTGAAAGCCAGAGAAAGAGAGGTCAAGTTACCCCAATAGCGGCTTCGATGTCGCCTTCAACGGTGCTGTAGAGGCGAGCAAATGCATCGTCACCGGAGACATTGGCGTCCTTCTGCTTTTCGATGTCGTATCTGTCGTACTTCTTGCAGATCGCGTCTACTCTCGTTAGTATGTCGATCACGCTCATTTTCTAGCTTTTTTTTCCCTTCAATTTCGCTGTATAACAGTACAAATCGCTCCAATTTAGAGGAGGAAGAAAGAAAAAGAGAAAAATTTGAAGTTCAATTGTTTGGAGTTACAGTTTACAGTCTCTTTTTGCTGTTGTTGCTGAGTAATCAACGCCGGTAAATGGTAACCTACAGGCTACAGCCTGTCTGAAGCACGAAAATTCTTTTCACTGGACACGTGGCGCAGTAGCGCGTGGACTTGATCAAGTTTTTTTTTTAGATGGAAAACCTGAATCAACTGTCTATGGATAAGAATCTGCGCCATTTAAAATAGATATATATACTATTATTTTTAGAGAACGATCCTCTTATCTCTTTACTTAATCTTATGATATATAAACATCACAATGAATAAATGGTTAAGTTGTGAATGATACTTTATTAACAACCAACCATATATTTTAAAAAAGTGAAGAAAATGTAAGGATGAGATGAGGGAAGGAGAGGATCCTGATCTATTATTTTGAGGATGGAGCATGATGGATGTCATCATAATATCCATTTTATTTTCAGGAGTATAGATTTTAATATTTTAAAATATAAAAATTTATTATATAATTTTTAATTATAATTATGTAAGTTATTAATAAAAAAAAATTATTTGAAGTATTTGTTTCACCCTTTAAATAAGACAAGATGTATCATTACACATGTCAGTTACAATTTTCTTTGGTAAACTATAAAAATTAATGTTTTTTTCTTATGATACAAATATAGACGGAGCGGAAATATATATCTCTACCTCTATTCAGGGATTATCTAAATCCACCCCACACACTTATAAATGAGAATGGATACGGGAATAAGAATATATATTTCAAACAGTACCCCAATCCAATATATTGACATCCTTATTCATCGGCTTGCAATAATGTCTTTTTTTTTTTGTGTTTGAAAGCGCGAAATGATGTATTAAATAAAATAAAAGCTATATTTTAAAAATGTTAGCAGAAATTAAAAAATAGGTTGTATAAGATAAGTGGTGAACCGGTGGTGACCGGTGAGTTGCGAGCTTATTGGAGTTATTTTCATTTTATTTTTATCAAAATTTATAACATCACTAATATTGATTTAATTATTTTATTACATTAAATAAAAAAAATCAATAGTAGTTATCTACTAAGATAACCCTTTCCGTCAACATTTACAGGGGAGCTTGATAAAATTCAATAAATTTTGATTTTTTTTTTCTTTTCAATAAATGATCAGGTCAATGAAAGATTTATATATATTTTCTTTTCGGTAAACGATAAAGTCAAGGAAATATATATATATATATATATATAGTCTTTCTATTATCAGTTTGTCCTAACAAGTTTTGATAAGTGCATATACTTTGAGTCAAAGTATGTAAATCTAATGATTCACATATTTCGTCGTGATATATTTTATATCAGGACGAACTGATAATAAAAAAAATTGTGTATATATACGGTCTCGGTATGTAAATCTAATGATTCACATATTTCGTCGTGATATATTTTATATCAGGACGAACTGATAATAAAAAAAATTGTGTATATATACGGTCTCGTTCATATCATTGCGCACTGATATAAAATACATGTGGACCACTGATTATGGAAAAACTTTGACAAGTGTCATACACTTTGAGTTAAAGTATGTAAATCTAATGGTCCGCATCTAACGCACTTATAAAATTATATCAATAGTTCAGTATGCACTAATTATATATATATATGTGCATAAACATTTGAGTCAAAGCATATAAGTATATTAGTCCACATATAACGCATTGATACAAGTTATATCGGTACGGACTGACTTAAAAATTTATATATAGAGAGATGAAAGATACTTGTAAAATAAAATTTGAAAACTTTTCAGTATTAACACTATTTTTTCCACAAATTTTGAAACACTAAGTTATATATATATATATATATAACACTAATTTCTCATAAATTTTGAAATAAGATCTCTCCACAATTACTAAATAAATTAATGCTACACTAGACAAAACAAAAATAGTCTAAAAACCAACTTAAATGGCCTATTTAAAGTATATATATATATACACACGGTATTTATATTGTCAGTTCATCCTGACAATAAATATATTAGGACGAAGAATGTGGACCATAGATTATAGAAAAGTTTTGACAAATACATACGCTTTGAGTCGAAGTATGTATCTAGTGGTCCATATTTTTCGTCCTAATATATTTATTTTCAGGATGAACCGATGATAGAAAATCTGTATGTATATATATATATGGATCGATTTGACAAAAAACACAAATGTAAGTATAAAATTGACCTTTTCCAATTACTAAGCCAATAAACTGTAAACCCACCTTAAAAATACAAAAGGGGCCATACAATTCAATTACTTGGGACAAGTATTTTAGTTTGAGAAACAGACAGCCAGACAATACAGTTCAACTGACACCTAATCAGTTTAATTGAGAATTTCCGTGAGGATCCCACTATGTTGATTAATTGCAAATATAATATCTTACAACTTTGTGGAACACGAACAAGTAATGCGTGAATGCGTCCACAATTGGTAATGGCCCAGTTAATTTATAGGCAGAAGTGATAAGGAATCCCGATTAAGAAATCAAAGAGTGCTTCGATTCCAAGCCACCTATCCATCCAAATTATCAAAATGTATGGTAAGTTAACAACCCACTTTAATGACTTAAGGGTCTGCCGGACCTATCGAGATCAAACATTATATGCGTAGTCGAGATATCTATTATTATAATACTGAAGAGAAAACTCAGGGATCGAACTTCTTGCCACGAACATGTTGAAAGAGATGTGCATGCCAAAAGAATTAAAACGAGATGTGATTTTTATCACTTATTTTGAAATGGCTAAATCAACCTTTTAACCCAATTTCAAGTTTTATTTTGAATCGATAAGATGAAGGTGGTCCAATGATATTTCCTTCACAATTGCCACCCATATTATGATATTATGGGTTCGAGTCTCCCCCTTTTCTAAAACCCAAATTATTTTAATATTTTAACGAACAAAAAAAGTTCTATGCTGGATCAATTAATATCAATCATTATAATTAATTACTTTGAATTTATAAGTAAAAAAGTCAGTATGATAGTTTGGACTAGCAAATTTTCCTTACAATATCTAATTCAAAGTCGAGAAGATTTTGAAATATTACACCAGAAACATCTCAAATAAATTTGTTTGTGTCGTGGTGGAGTGTGACGTGTACGATGATGTTATAATGTTGCAATAAACAATTCAATTGGTGTTTTTAATAAGTGATAAAAATAAATAAATAAATCAAAATCAAAATTTTGAGGTTTAAAATTTTATGTTTGCTTCTCTAGTAAAACAAAATTTTTTAGCTTTATAAGATGTCAATGATAATAATTGATATCTAATTTAAAAGTATATAAAGTAATTATAATCATAGGTGGAGTTATATACTTATATTAATGTAAACTTTTGATTTTTTTTTTTTTAAATAATAAACTTTTGATTTCATACCCAATTATTTATTCAGCTTTAACTAAATGGCTGAAAAAAAAAAAAGTGAATATTGACTTAACAATTGATTGAACTTGTGGTTTAATAATTAAAAGTTAAAACTCATAAATTTAAATAACACAAGTGGGATGTCGATGAGGTGGGATTGGAGCGAGGTTAGGAATCCTCAATATCGACTCAGAAAAAGTTATATATCCCCAAACCCATCCCGACATGACAATTGAAGTTGGGGTTCAGGGCCCTATATTAAATTACTAACAAAGTAGAATAAATTAGCTAATTTAAACATATTTTTCTTCAAATATCACGTATTAGTGTAAAACTCAAACATATTTTCATGGTAATGCCGATGCTACAAGCCCTACAAGCATGGCTCACGCAGCCATAATGCTCCCATAACCGGAAAGCATGTTTTGACGCCCGACTCTTTAGTGTGTTTTATTTTATATTATTTTATCTTTCTGTTTGCCTTTATAAACTTGGCAGCTTGGGTTAGAAACTTAGAATTATTATCCAAAAAAAAGAAGTTATAATTGTTTCCGATAGATATTGATTTTAATTCCATTACCGATGTAAAAAATTAAGGGCATGTTTACTAATCAGAAATTGATGGAATTGAAATCAAGTTCCATTGGAAAAGGAATTGAGAGGAATCAGAATTAAGTTATTAAATTACATTCCAGTGTTTACTAACAATTTAGAAATCGGAAACAGAATCAAAATTATTATATTTTAGACTTTTAGTGTTTACTTAAACTAATGAATCAGAATGATACATAACTGATTATATAAATAACATTGTGTATAAAATATGATGAAATATTTTTTTATTAGTACGAAAAAATATATTTTATATATTTTATATTACTCGTAACACTATAATTATAATAATTAATGTTTTTATATTGTAATATTTGATGTAATTAGATAAAGAATTATAGAAATAACTTGATTAAAAAAAATCGAAGCCGCAATAACATGTATATACATATAGATGAATTTTTTAGAAATCACACGGCTAGAATAATATAAATTATTAATTATGTAAACCAATATGAAGATTAAAAAAAAAGTATAGCAATATGATTTACGAAAACTAAAAACAAAAGTAAAAAAATCATGAAGAAGATTGTTTTTTTTTATTTTTTAAATGAGGATATTTTAGTAAATATATCATGAATTCCTTTTTTTAATCAGTAAAGGGAACTTGATTCCTATGGACTAGGGTGGCTGTGAGGAATCAAATTCTTTTTCCATTAATGTCGCATTTGCTAATCGTGAATGAAAAAAATCGGAATCAAATTCCAATAGAAAGGGAATGGAAGGGAATCAGAATTAAGTTAATAAATCCATTCCAGCGTTTACTAACTTTTTAAAAATTAAAAATGGAATGAAGATGACATAAAGTTGATTATAAAAATACCCTTATATATAGCATGTTGAAATATTTTTTTAATATAAAAACATAATTCCTTATAGAATCCACTGTATGTATATATAAAATTGTAGTCTAAATAGCAATATATATACATATGACTATATGAGAGATGTTTAGGTATTAGTGTATTACAAGGTATGTATATATATATATATAAAATAATCAAACCAAAGCAACGTGAAATTCAAGGTGGTAGAGGCAACGTGAATTCAAGATGCCCAGGTGTCGTTCACATTGATTTATATTCTGCAGTTCATTTTTTTTCTTCTTATAATTGATAGTTCATGTATATTATATAAATACCCAATAATGGCGGCAATTCACTTTTTTTTTTTTAATCTGTAGTACATATATACAAATTTTTTGAAAATATGATTTCACACACAAGATAAACAATTTATTCATAACAAATTCAATAATATATAGAGAGAAAACGATATGGAGAAAAAAAAAAAAAAGACCGAAACAATCCATAAAAGAAAATGACAAAACAGAGATATAACTGTTTTATTTTATTATCTATTACTTTTAAATGAGGATATTTTAGTAAATATATATGAATTCTTTTTTCAATCAAGAAAATGAACTTGATTCATAGGGTGAGTGGAGGGAATTAAGTTCTCTTTTATTCATGAACTTAATTCCTTTTCTTGGGAAGGATTCCTGATTGGTAAACACTCCTAAGAACTTAATTCCTTATTTGTGAGTGGGGTCTGTATAATTTAATTGTCTAAAAATTTAGTAAACAGAGTTCAGAAATCAAGAACTTAATTTTCTTTTCTAATTAGAATTCCCGATTAGTAAACACATCATAAAAGAGTATATTAAATGAACAAAATTGTTCAACTCTGAACTAAATAAAAATAGGTAGTGGTGTACTGTATTATTAAAAACAAATAAACTTCTTTATGTGGAAATGAAATTGAGATTTTTTGATGTTTGAAAAAAAAAAAAAAAAAAAAGATCGAGTTTTTTTTTTTAAATTTTTTTTTTTATTTTTAAACTTGAACTTGAACTTGAAAATTTTCAAATTTTAACTATAAATATACAAATTAACTTTTTGAGTGGTAATATGGACTCAAAGGACATCTACAATAATAAAAACATCTTATTTTAATTAATTGAAGATTAATTTTATTTAATCATAAAAAATAAAAATAAAATAAAAAAACCCACTCAAAACTAGACGATACATTGGTGGTGAAGAAATTAAAATATATTTATGTAGAATCTACTAAGGTGATGCTTGGTTTGCAAAAATGAATACATCTACAAGTGGAAACTTTATAGGAAAGGAATCCACTTCTTAGATGGATTAGTGGATTCCTTTGTTTGGTTTCAATACGGAATCCATTATAGAATCTGTGAGTTTTTGACTAAAAGGCCCCTTAAATGTTTGATGTATTAAAAATGTTTTATATTAAAATATTATTATAATATTTAGATAATAAATAATTAAAATTTAAAAATATTTTCCAAACAATTATGAATAATATTTTTTAAATATTTTTAAACAATATAATTTTATTAATTTAAAGATTTAATAATAATTTTAAAATATAAATTAATTTATTAGAAAACAAACCTTAAAAAAAAAAAAAGAATAATAATAATAAATGTAAAATTTTCATCGGCTTTCTGAGCCGTCACATCCTTGACTTCATGTGCCTTCTCCTTAGCTGTGTTTGCCATATCACTAGCCTTCTCGGACGACGTGTACACCGTATCAGTCGTACCGTCATTTGTTCTGTTTGTGAAGTCAGTTGCTACATTATTGGCATCTTTGGCTTTCTCTACTTAGTATTGAGTAGCTTTAGAGGTGAAATTAGGGGCAGAATCGGAGGATCTCGATGATGGATTAGTTGATGTGATTCTCGAGATAGATTAGGAGATTGAGGTTGTGAAGGCCGACGTTAGCGTCGATGGAGCATCATTCGACAATGGCCTATGTTTTTTTTTTTTTCAAATTTAATTTTCAAATTTTTTTAATTGAGGGACAAATGGGTAGCTTTGTCATTTTTGGGTAGGTGGAATTCATATTATGATCTCAAGAGGTAGGAATTCATTCCAACAATTTGATGGAATCATGATTCCGTGGTTAATTAGGGGAAAACAAACAATGGAAAAAGATCCCATTTTTCTTTCTTGCCCAAATCCATCAACCAAACATCACCTTAAAGTATATAAAAGAAAGACATAATGGAAAGAGAAATTTCTAGGCCTTATTTGATGTTTGTTTTGTGTAATTGGTACAAAGTTATTAGAGCAAATTACACAGAACCTACACGAGGTTTGTCTTGTGACACTCAAAGTCAAATTTTCATAAATTTAACACCCCTCCCCCTCCCAGGGAACTAATGGAAGTCTAATAACGTTAGTTTAGTGAAGGACAAACTCGTCATTTTAGTGCTTGGAAACATCATGTTAACCGACAATATTAATTAGATTTGACCTTTTATAAAAATTAAAATAAATTAAAAGAAATTGAAAAGTATTTAGAGAGGGTGCCAATCGATCAAAAAGACTTATCAAACAGCTCCCTCTCTAACTCTAAACCCATGGATTTCTTTGCAAACTCTTGCTCACACATCTCTTGTTTTTCAATTTTAAGCATTGTCATCTCCATTTACAATGTCAGCAACTTCGTTGTTCGTTTGTTTGACGTGGTAGCTAGCGACGATTTAATTTTTTTGACAGAACCAGATACAATCCCTATCAAAATGCTTTATTTCATGCATTTTGGTTTTTATTTTGGTTTTAGAGTTTACGAATTTGACAACATGATTTACGTTTCTATAGTGTTCTCTAGCGTTTGGGTTTTGTTATAATTTCTATCCATGCGTGTGTACTGTTTGTTTGTGAAATTTTTGTATTGAGTAGCTGTTTAAATGTTTAAAATTCCACTTTTGATTCTATTTGATGGCGTTTTGAAGCTAGTGTTTGTATTTGAGTTTTAATAGTAATCGTATAAGAGCATTATGTTTAAACAAAATGGTTTGGGTTTTCATTGATGTTTGTTGATGCTTTGAATTTTTCTTCAAAGTTAACACTTTGATGTTTAAAACAAAAAAATTATGTATTTATATCAAAAAAAAAAAAAAAAAAGTTCTACTTGTTTGAAAAACATGAAAAAAAAAAAATGTTTTCTTGTCTTAATTAGAGTTTGATTTATATGAAGTTTGTTTTTATATTTTTTGGATGTCGAAAAAAAAGTTGATACGATATATCTTTTTTTCTTTTAAAAATCTATTTTTTTTTTTTTTTAATGTATGAAGTAAACTATGTTTTTTTTAATGGTGTCATATGATTTGTAAAGTATGTTTAATGTTAACAAAATGATTTGTTAACATTTTAATTGTATTTAAAGTATGTTGTGCGAGTGTTTTTCAATGCTCTGTTTTCTTTTTATTATCCTTTTTATATAAAAAAATTATAAGATGTTCACTTTCTATGTTATAACAACTAAACCACAAAGAGTGAAAAGATCGATGAGATTCAAGATTTGTTTGCTATGAAATGAAAATTTATTGTATTTTGCAACCCAAGTATACAACTTCTTTGCAAACTCATAATTTGCTTACTACGAAAAGAAAATTGTTATAGTCATTGTAATATGAATTCATGTGATTATAAATTTATAATGTGAGTAATACTATGTGTTTTTAAATTTCCCATTTATACAAATAGTCAGAACATAACTAGAATAACTTCCATTATTTCCACATATTAATGTTTCAAATAATTTTTATTTTTGATGCCAACATATGGTTGAATACCATTTTATAGGCAACCAAACAATTTATTTAATGTTTAGAAAAAATGAACCATAGGATGCAAATGGTCAAAAAATCAAGAAAATATTTTGTCCAACTAAAAAATAACAATTTTTTCATTTTTTTCGTCATGTAAATATTCATTTTCAGTAGAGGTATTTCGGTGAAAAAAACAGTTATTACAACAAAAACCTGTAGACAACATTCCCACCATTTTTATCATTTTTATTATTATATTTTTTGTCTTGATTTATAGGTAATAAAAACTCAAAAAAAAAAAAAAAAAAAAAAAAACCTTTTTTCATTTAAATAGAAGGGTATTTTGGTCTTTTTAATATATGGCATTGTTAGATGTTAATGTTAACAGACTTCCGTTAGTTCGAAGGGATGTAAGTGTCAATTTTATAAAAGGTTGACTATAAGTGTTACAAGACAAAGCTCGGGTAGATTACGTGTAATTTGCTTACGTTAATAAGTTTATTTGTATTTTTTTTTTTAAATAGAGTTTTAATAGTACATATTACATAAAATATATATTTTTTGAAGTACATAAAATATATTTTTAACAAAAATACATTTGAAAAAGAAAGAAAATAAATCTAAAAATCATCACATAAAAGAAAAAATTGAAAACCAAAACAAAAATAAAACAGACAACACACAAAAAATTTAAAATAAATCCTAATTCCTAATTCCTAAAGAACCTAAACCAAACAGATTTGAATCCTTTGATGATTTGATTTTTTTCATGACATTTTTAAATCATATAATTGATTGTTGATAAAGTGGTTGTAAAAACCAATCACATTTTAAAGCATTTATAGTGCAAGGAGTGGCTCGTGAAAAAAAGATGTCACATAAGATAAATAGACATTCTATTAAAAAAAATGTATCTCCAATGCAACGGTGTATATTCAACATTTTGTTGATGTGACAAAAAAAATATTAGACATTGCCAACATGACCCTCTACTTTATACGACATGTTGTACAACTATTTTTTCGGTTGACTTAGTAAGTATTTAAAATTGATATTAATTTTTCATCCATTTTTAGTAAAGAAATTAAAAAAAGATAAAAATTTGGACGCATCATTAAAAATAAATGTGTTTTAAATAGAAACATTGAAGATCAAATTTTGAATTGGTTGTTTATCAAGTGTATCTTTATATTACATAGGAAGCAAGTCTCTTTATATTGTTGTCATATCAATGATTTTTGGTATGCAAGTTACTTTTGCATTTTATCCCTTCATTGTAATGTTTATGTGTTATGAGATTATCTAAGGTTATAAAAAAGATCAGAGTAGCAGAAGATCCAAATTCAAATCAAACACGAGAAAAAGAAAAATCATCTTTTATATATCAATAATGCTAAACATCTCACCTACAATCCCACTATTTTCATCCCAACACATGTGGCAACTGAGGTGTGACTTGGTGAGTGGATACACATTAATTGATATTTATCTCTCTTACCTATGTATTCACTTGCCGATTAATGTTTGTCCACTCACCAAGTGACACCTCAACTGTCACATGTGTTGGGATGAAAATGGTAGAATTGTAGGTGAGATGTGTAGCATTACAGTTTATATATTTAGGGGTAGGATCCATGCAAATTTTCTCTGGTGAGCACACAACTTAAATTATTAACCACTTATCAACCATAACTGGATATATACACATAGCAAAAGTGATGACGTGACACTTGTGCTATAAGTATGCTATAAGTTATGTGACTACTAGAGAAAAACTGAGGATCCATGACCCTATCTTTTTACATCATTTTTGACACAACTTCTTGGTCATTGGAGCTTGCTTCTTTTAATGGATATGATTTAATCTCTTTCATCTTTCCTTATTTAATACAGACATCGTCTATCACCTATTTAATACTTTATCTCTCCAAAATATTATTATTTTATTAAATTATGTCACATTATTTAATTTTACTTTTATTTTTTCTTTTGTATGTTTTTTTTTTTTTTTTTTACTTTACCTGAATCTAGAACATTATCGATGTAACTTTTACTCTAATTTTTCGGTCTTTAAAATCATTTTATTCTATTTTTTTTTTACTATTCTTATTTATCAATTTACTCCATCTAAAACCATAAATTTTATACATGTAATCACCGTTTATTTCCACTCTCCTATTTTGTTTTTTTTTTTTTTAAATTTTTTTAATTCTTTCGTCTTTTATCATTTCGTCCTTTATCATTAGCTTATGAGGTGTAATTCTGTAAAGTTGTACAACTAAATTAATTTCACTTGTATTGGTTTTGTTAATATATTTGTAAAGTTGAACAATAACATCGTACATGACTTCATTTATATTGATATTTGTAAAGTAAAAACTACGTGTAACAAATAATTCAATGAAAAACTACCGATGAATACATAATTTGATCTATAAAATTAATAAAACAAAAGAGGAAAGTGGAAAAGAACAAGTGAATACATGTATAAATTTTTTGATTTTACATAAAGTAAATTGAGAAATAAGAACAGTAAAAAACAAGAGTAAGGAAAAAAAAAAAGAAGAGATTTTAAAGACTAAAAAGTGAGAGTGAAAGTCATACAATTATTTTATGGTTTCAAGTAAAAAAACATAAAAAATAAAAAATAAAAAAAACCGTAAAGGAAAAATGAAAAGAAAAGAAAAATAAATAAAAGACAGACAATTAAATAAGATAAAAGTATCAAATAAGTGAGAGTTAATATCTCCATTAAAGAAAGATAAAAGAGATTAAATTCTATCCATTAAAACAAAAAAGATCCAATGACTAAGAAGTTGTGTCAAAAATTGTATAATATATATATATATATATATATATATTTTCAATTGTTATTTCGAACTGATCCTTCCATGTGGGCCATTTATTTAAATGCTTTGACTTTGCTGCATGTCAAAGTATATTTTAAATCTAATGGCTTACATGCAATAAACTGATATATTTTATATCAGTTTGAACTAATAATATAATATATATATATATATAGTAGTTCTTTAGTAAGGACGTTCTTAAATTATAAAGTAAGGACAATCACACACAACCAGATACGACATTCACTTTGGGTGTGGACTCAATGTGAATGTATGACTGTGGTTGGACGTCCTGAAATTATAAAATCAGAACGTTTTGACTAGAGAACCACTATGTGTATATATATATATGGTCTCGTTATGATCAGTGTGCACTGATGTAACTATATCAGTATCAATGCATGTAGATCATTGATTAAACCATATCCAATGCATATGCCAATGCCAAATTTGGCACAAAAAAAAAAAAAAAAAGTAAAATACTATATTTGACACATCAATTTAGCATTGTGCTCTAATACACACTTCTATTTAAAATGCTATTTTTATTATTTTATTAATTAAAATTATAAAAGTAAACACTTACTATTAATGCATTCATTATTTTTTTTTAATGCTTCAATGCAAGGTTCTATTAATGCATCCATTATTTCATTTAATATATATAATAGTATTTTTGTAATTAAAAAAATGAACATTTATTGCTGTGCCAAATTTGGCATAAACTATTTGACACACAGTATAGCATATGCCAAATTTGATACATCATTTGGCACTGTATTGGAGGATGATTTTTGCACCCTGTGCTACATTGGAGATGATTTTATGGAGAAGTTTTGACAAATGCATATGCTTTGAGTCAAAGTATATAAATCTAATGGTGCACATCCAATGCACTAATGAAGTTATATAAGTGCGTACTAACTTGAACATTTATGTATATATACAATTTTTCGATTGTTAGTTCATCATAATATAAAATATATCAGGATGAAGAATGTAGACTATTAGATTTACATACTTTGACTCAAAGTGTATGCAGTTGTTAAAACTTTTCCATAATTTATAACCCATATACAACGCAATGATGAAGTTATATCATGACGCACTGAGGAGAAAATAACTATATATATCGGTCCCGTTTTTATCAGAGCATCCTTATATAACTTTATCAGGATATTGAACATGAGCCACTCATTTATATAAGTGATTTGACAAGTGTATATATACCAAGTCAAAGTATGTAAAACGAGTGACTCACATTCAATATCCGTATATAGTTCTATCAGGACATCCTGTTACGATATCTACTCTGCCACCATCCTAAATAGTTATCACTCCTACATTCTAGCATATATTGTTATCACCAATAGGGTTCCAAGGGTTCCCTTTGTTTTATATAAATAGCTTAGTATTGTAACACAGTAAAAACAAGTTATTCAGAAATACAAAACTTACATGGTATCAGAGCTATACACTTTCTAACGAAAACCTAATTTTTCTTTTCCTCTCTTCCGCTTCTTCTCATGGCCACCACCGCCGCCGCTTCTTCCTCGTCTGCCTCCTCTGCCTCTCCGATATCTTCCTTCACTGCTTCTTTTCCTTCTGCATCTTCTCCATCCGGTCCATCTGGTCCGACAGTTGCAAACTTCCTCAAACTTACGGAGTCGAACTATCTTCTGTGGACTGCCCAACTGCGTCCCTTCCTCATTGGTCATGGCCTTTATCATTATATGGATGGTTCTGCACCGGCTCCTACACCTGCTGTTCTTCTCGCTGATGACGGCTCCGCCTCTCCCAATCCAGCCTACCTCAAATGGTTTCAACAGGATCAGCTTGTCGTCAGTTACCTGGTTGCTACTATGACTGAGCCCATACTCTCTTTAATTGTCGGCAAAGCCACTGCCTTAGAGATGTGGTCGTGTCTCAAGGAAAACTTCTCTCAACAATCGGTTGCCAATGCGGCGAACACTCGTTTCCAGCTTATGGACATGACGAAAGGTACAAAAATAATCTCTGCCTACCTTCAACATGCTAAGTCTCTGTCTGACTCTCTTGCAGCCATCTGTGAACCGGTCTCGTCTACTGATCTGGTTACCACTGTCCTTCGGGGTCTTGGTTCAGAATATGCCATGATTGTTACGGCAATCTTGAACTTTCCTCCTCTACCTAGGTTTGAGGATCTTCGTGCACGTCTCCTCTCTTTTGAATCACAATTGCTGCGTTCCAAACCGGCTGATTCTGGTAGTACTACTGCTTTTGTTACCACTCAGTCTTCTTCTCCTACTGCGAACATCACTCAGGGTCCGTCGTCTGGTCGTGGTCAGTCTCGTGGTAATGGTCGCCATAATCGCCGTGGTAATTTCCGTGGACATGGACGTGCATCCTGGCATTCTACCCCTGCTTATTCGGTTTATGGCTTAGGTCGTGGTTCTTTTTGGCCCCAGCAGAATGGTGGTCGTGGTCTCCTTGGCTCTCACCCATCTCAGTCGCACACATCTCAGTGGTGCTCGACGTGTTCCACTTCTCTGCATTCTTATTCCCATTGTCCTCACCGCTATCATGGTCCGGAGTCCCTTACTGCTCCGTTTGCGGGCATGCATGTCGCTCAGTATCCGTCTCCTCCTGATTTTACCTGGTACCCTGACACTGGTGCCACTCACCACATGACAAGTACTGCACTCTCGGATTCCGTTCCATTTACTGGTAATACCTCTGTCTTACTTGGTAATGGGGCTTCTCTTCCCATCACCAACACTGGTAACATTCCTGTGTCTTTAGGCTCTCAAAAATTTTCTCTCAATAATGTATTTCATGTTCCTTCTCTAAATAAAAATTTACTGTCTGTTGCACGTTTCACTAAGGATAATTCTGTCAGTTTTACCTTCACCCCTTCTGGTTATATTATTTCTGATCTCACCTCAGGTGCTCCTCTATTTCAGGGCCCATGTAAAGATGGTTTGTATCCGTTCTTGCAGCCGCAGCCTTCTGCCTTGGCAGCTGTGGTACCGAATCTTTGGCATCTTCGTCTTGGTCATCCGTCATCCACCGTCCTGCGTCGCTTAGGTTCCGGTTCTCTAGGTTCTAATTTTTCCAGTAGTTTCTCTTTTTGTAATGACTGCGCTACCTGCAAGTCACATAAGCTTCCATTTATATCAAATAAAATTTATGCAACGACTCCTTTTTCTATAATTCATTCTGATGTTTGGATGTCCTCTATTATTTCTGTTTCAGGCTATAAATACTATGTTTTATTTACTGACGAATTTTCGCGCTACTCATGGATTTATCCAATGCGTCAAAAGTCTGAAGTCTTTACTCATTTTTGCAATTTCGTTGCTATGGTCAAAAATCTTTTTCAATCCTCGATTCAAATTTAACAAAGTGATGGCGGTACTGAATATGTTAATTCCAATTTCACAAATTATTGTCACACTTTAGGTATTCACCAACGTCGTTCTTGTCCTCACACACCTGAGCAAAACGGTCTTGCCGAGCGTAAGCATCGGCATATTGCTGACATGACTCGAACCTTGCTATCTACGGCTCATGCTCCGCTCGAGTTATGGGTCGAGGCAGCCTTAACCTCTGTTTATCTCATAAATCTCTTACCTACTCCTACTCTTGAGTGGTCGTCTCCGTACTACATGCTCTTTCGTCAACATCCTAGCTATAGTCATCTTCGTGTCTTCGGATGCGCTTGTTTTCCTCATCTTAGGTCTTATGTTTCGAATAAGCTTCAACCTCGTTCAACTGAGTGTGTTTTTCTGGGGTACAGTACTCATCATAAAGGTTATCGGTGTCTCGATCGGGTAAATCAATGGGTATATATTTCGCGTCATGTTATTTTTAACGAATGTGTTTTTCCCTTTGCTAATAGACAGGTTTCACATGATCCGGCACCGCTGGCCACATTGGAACTTCATCATCTGCATTCGCCAAGTCCTGTAGAGTTGACTGTTCTGCAGTCTTCACCTCGCCCTGCACAAGCACTTGTGCCGCCGCCGATCTCAGTTTCTGGCCCAGCACCTCAGCAGGCTCTTCCAGCTGTGTCTGACCCATCTTCTGCTGCACCACCTGCACCGCTCACCTTGCCTGACCCTGATTCTGCTGCTGCTGCACCGCCTGACCTGGAACCGTCTTCGGTCGATCCACTTGCACTGCCAGCCGAGCTCCCTTCCTCCACCGTACCACTCCCGTCGTCCCCTCCGCTACATGGTCATCACATGATCACTCGATTACGGGATGGTGTTAAACAGCCCAAGATCCGTACTGATGGCACGGTTCGCTATCCTATTTCTGAAGCACATGCGTCGGTGTTGTCTCAATCTCTTGAACCAACATGTTTTTCCCAAGCTGTCAGGCATTCCGAGTGGCGTAGTGCTATGGCTGAGGAATTTAATGCCCTTGTCAAAAATGACACTTGGACTCTGGTTCCCCCTTCTCCGTCTCATAATACAGTTGGGTGCAAGTGGGTTTTCCGAATCAAACGTCACTCAGACGGCTCGATAGAGTGTTACAAGGCACGACTTGTTGCCAAGGGATTTCACCAGCAGCCTGGTCTTGATTATGATGAAACATTCAGCCCTGTTGTCAAGCTTGCCACAGTTCGAACTGTTCTATGCCTTACAGTTACTCACTCTTGGCCTCTCCGTCAAATGGACATAAAAAATGCTTTCCTAAATGGTGTTCTCAGTGAGGAGGTCTTTATGTCTCAACCGCCTGGTTTTGTGGACCCGCAGCATCCCCATCATGTTTGCAAGCTCCAGAAAGCTTTATATGGTTTAAAACAGGCACCTCGAGCATGGTTTAGTCGATTCAGCTTATTTTTGCTTCGTTTTGGTTTCACTCAGAGCAAGGCCGATCCTTCTCTCTTCATCTATCATCAGAATAATTTTAAACTTTATTTGTTATTGTATGTTGATGATATTATACTTACTGGCAGCCATGCGAAGTTTATCTCTCATTTTGTTGAACAGCTTGGCAAGGAATTCAATGTGAAAGACTTGGGTTCCCTGCGGTACTTCCTAGGCCTTGAAGTTAATCCTTATTCCGAAGGTTTGCATATTTCTCAGGTCAAATATACTTTGGATCTTCTTCACCGCCACTCTATGACTGAATGCAAGCCTTGCTCCACTCCTCTTGCTGCTGCCGTGAAACTCTCAGCCGATGAGGGTGATCTTCTTGTCAACGCTACAGAGTATAGGCACTTGGTTGGCTCCCTCCAATACTTGACTTTGACTCGTCCTGATATTGCCTTCGCAGTCAGCACTGTAGCTCAATTTCTCAGTGCCCCACGCCAACCTCACTTGGTTGCAGTCAAACGTATTCTTCGCTACCTCAAAGGTTCCATTGATAACGGTATTCTCATTAGAGCCTCGCCTACACCGCTGAATATTCAAGCCTTTTCTGATGCGGATTGGGCTGGCTGTCCTACCTCTCGGCGATCTACCACTGGCTACCTCATCTTCTTGGGTTCAACTCTCATCTCCTGGTGCTCTAAAAAGCAACCAACTATTGCTCGCTCGAGCACTGAGTCTGAATATCGATCTTTGGCTCATGCATGTGCAGAAACTGTGTGGATTAGTTATCTTCTTCATGAACTTGGCTGTCCTGTTTCTTTTCCCTCTATGCTCTATTGTGACAACATCAGTGCCACCTATCTTGCTGCGAACCCGGTTCATCATGCTCGCTCTCGTCATATAGAATTGGACTATCACTTTGTTCGTGAAAAAGTGGCTCTCGGCAGCCATCGTGTTTCGTTTATTCCTTCTGATGATCAGCTTGCTGACCTTCTCACCAAGGGTCTCCACAAACGTCGCCACACTCAGCTGTCAAGCAAACTTGTTCGTCCACGGCCGTCCAGTTTGAGGGGGGGTGTTACGATATCTACTCTGCCACCATCCTAAATAGTTATCACTCCTACATTCTAGCATATATTGTTATCACCAATAGGGTTCCAAGGGTTCCCTTTGTTTTATATAAATAGCTTAGTATTGTAACACAGTAAAAACAAGTTATTCAGAAATACAAAACTTACACATCCTTATAGGAAAATTTATATATATATATATATAAATATATATTCGCCTTTTGTGGCATTATCGTGTGGACACGCTCTCGCACTTGCGACGATTGTCAGTAAACTTTAAAATAAGAGAAATTGGAAGTCTTTACTATTTACAAATTACAATACAGATCAAGATATAGCCACGACATCCACGTTGTCACATAAAAAGCGGTTCAACGTTTCTTTACGTGTCACTTTGTCAGGTCAAACAAAGACAAATAATAATACTACAGTACAAAGACCAGAGCTTGGGCTATCGTGGCCATCGCTCCTGCTGCCACCTAAAATATAATGGGTTCGTGATTCGTGCGTTGCTTACTGGCGCTGCGCTCCATAGCCGCATTAAGGGCTTTTTCGTCCAAACAATTATGGGTATCTCCAAAACACCCCTCACATCAAATGTGTCTCACACTATCACTTGATAATTAGTGTATCTATCGTACTTGCTAATTACTATTTTTGTACAAATATAAAAAAGGAAATACAGCAATTAGAGTAACTTGTATATTTGGTGATGTTTTTACTTTATACAATTGTTTTTGAAATAAAATTAATTTTTTAAAATTTGATTCGTGATCTATCATCTATATACTATTTTAAAGATTCGATTTAGATACAATTATAGTATTTTACTCAATTGCCTTTTGAAATAATTCTCAAAATTGACAGACAATTGCTTTATTTTATTTTTTTTTAATAGATTATATGTTGTTTTAAAATCAATTTTTGGTAAAAAAAAAAAAAAAAAGGAGAACATTGAGGTTGTGAGCTTGATTGGTGCTCCTTCCCTAGAACCAGCAACCTTACATCATAAGGATCGTGATTCAAATCGTATTCCCTTTAAAACTCGAATTAATCGTAATAGTTAAACGAAAAAGCCCTTAGTAATGTTTTTAAAGATGTTTTCGAATAAATTTAAAAGAAATTGATTTGTGATCTTTTAAAAGTTTGAATATAATTAAATTTCAAGTTACAATTTGAAAGAATTGATTTTTGAATCAATTCAAGATCATAACAAGAATTTTTTTTTTTATAATTTAATTAAAATGTATATACAAATTTTAGATAGCATTATCTGAAATAAATTATATTTAAAGTTGTTTATCAATCATATTAATTAGTTAAATCTATTTCATAATTTTTCTAAATCTGTTGAAATTGAGATATTTTTTTAATAAAAAATTTATTTTAATTTAAATAATTGAATTTAATATCTATATTTTTAAATGCATTTCATGTATCTTTTTTTTTTAATTGACTTTCGTATTTCATATATCTTAAAATATATATTTTTTAAAACTTTTTAAAATACTAATTTATTTAGAAGAAACTTAAAATACTATTTTAAACTACATATTATTTCCTTTTTTATTTATTTTTAAAACACATATTATTTCCTTTAAAGAATAAAAAAAACTACATATTATTTGTTTATTTAACAAAAAACGTTTTATTAAAAAAAACAAAAACAAAAAACGTTTAATTACATAAAATAATAAAAGTCACACGTTCTCTTCAAAAATAATAATAATAATAAAAGTTACACGTTAATACGTTTTTTTTTTTTTGTAAAAAACAATTAATACGGCTTAAATCGGTAGCCGGTAAAGGTAGGCAGACCAGCCAATTCTCTCCTCTTTTTTTATGTAAACTACGCTTTATTTCATTGTTTTCCTTCTCAGAACAAACGTCTCACCTCTCTCTCTCTCTCTCTCTCTCTCTCTGAAATTCTCTCTTTCAAAGTCCTCTCCCTGATTCGTCCTTAACCGGCGCGGACCTCTAATCGGCGTTTTCAAGGTACGTTTCTCCAGTAAAATTTTATATCTGACATCATATGTATGCCACGTACACGTGTATTTCTTTTGATCGTTCTATTTTTCTGCTTGAATTTTGTTTAACGTCCTCCGATCATCTCTAAGTTGATCAGTTTCGAGATTCTGTGCTCGATCCTTCGGTTGGTGGTGTATACTTTGTTGTTTGTAGCATTTGATCGTTGCGTCTTGCTTGTTTGGTGTATTATCTGTTTTTTGTCCTTCAAATTTTTTTTGCCCTTCAAATTTTTTTTTGTTTGGTGATTTTACGGTTGATTATCGTCTTCAGGTGTTTGGTACTAACTGAGGAAAATACTGAATGGAAATGCGAATATTCCAAATACTTTTGAAATTTTATCATCCTGACTAATAGACTATGTGATGACTGCTTCTCTTTCTCAATTTTTATATCGTACGGTGCAGAAATTGTTGCTTAAATTTGTTTTGGATTTCGGTTTTTGTGGATTGAATATTGTTTTTAATTGATTTCGGACGATTGTTAATATTATTTGAAGAAATGTGATCATGAATATTGTATCGGGTACGGTTAACCGTTAATATATTTTATTTTCTACCATTTTAACAAATTCTTAGAAGATGTTTATAGGTGATAGACTGATAGGTGAAAAGAAGTTGTATGGATCATTTATGTTAATATCTATTGATTTCTCTTTAATTGAGTCTATGGATTAGCCTTGCACATTGTTTTCCTAGTAATAGCCACAGTAATATCACTTGTTTTATGTGTAGTATTTTTGTTGGTGGTTTCGCACATTAAAAAACTGTAGTTTTCTTTGTTCATATAGGACTCAATGATGCCTAGTGTTGGTTTTGATTGCGAAATTTGGGATCACTAATTAATTGGTGGAAGAAAACAAGACTTATAATTGCCATCATAGATTCATAGGAATGAATATCATTTTGTTGTGTGCTAGTTTTCTGGATGTTTAACTTGTTTTAGCTTTGTATATGTCGAATAGCTTCTTGTCGGACAAGGGAGTTTAGTTATAGCCTTTGTCCTAGTTTTACTCTCGATTACCTTAGCATCAGCTAGGTTTAGACGGTTTCTGTTATGCAGGTTTAGGGGCTCTGATGGTGTCAACAATGCTCATGTGTTGAGTTTGAACTCGAGAATGAACATTAAGTAGTATGGAAATTTTGGAACGATAGCACATCTACAGCTACAGGTGAGAGGTTTTGAAATTATTAGCTTTCTCTTAGTTTCTCTACCTACGCAAGCAATCGCAGCTTTCAAACAATATATCGAGATATTTATTTTAGGTGTAGTTTATGGCTAGTGTATGTAGCCATGTAGGTCAGTCAGATTTTCTGCTATTTACAGTTTCTTGACCTTATACCTTGTTTAGCATAGCCAAAAATATATTTTAACCCTCCATTCCCTTGAGCAGTAATTTATTTTGTGACTAAGTAGTAGATTGTTTTTAAATATTGGTGGCTGGCCCTCTGAAATGGCTGTATATAGAATGCTTAAGTTGTCGGGATAGTCAAGTTAGGCTTTTCTGCTTTACATTTTCTGAATTGCAAATGGTGTTGCAGGCACTTTTGGTCGATTGCGCAACTGAAGATCAGATTTGAATTGGAAATGTGTATTTCCCCGAAGAATTTGCTAGCATATATTCTACAATTTCAGAGTGTTGTGAATTGGTCTCTCTACTTGGAGAGCAAAGTATATGGTAGTAGAGATTCTATACCTATAACTCGTTAGACCTTTTTCAGTTGAAATTCACTTCACAAAATGGGGTTGTATGGGAAAAAAAAGATAACTTAGTGACTATGTTGGGGATGCCATGATATTTAAGCCTCTCATGTTTGAGATCTACATAAGTGATATCAGGTGTTTGGTACAAAGATTGTTACCAAAAATTTAGGGGAATTGATAAGAAAAAAAATGCACAATTCAATATTTAAACTTTAGTTTATGGCATGCAGTGCTGAGATGATGTAATCCCAAGAATCTGGTAGTCAACTTACTACTATTGTTGTGCTGGTAGCAGAAGTTCAATCTATGGCTGCTGCTACAAGCCAGACTGTATTAGAGTTTGATGTTGGAATTACTGAAATCTCTGGGCTTAGTGGATGATTGCTGGATAGTGTGCTGATTAACTTTTGGCCATTATTACATGCTATTTCTGTAGAATTTGTTTGGTGGAGCTGAATGGATGTTGTAAAGAACAAACTTGGTTCTTAGTGATGGTGGCAGGCATATAACTGCACTGTGTACTGCGTGTTACTTCTATTTCTTGTGGATTTATGGTAACACGATTATTAGGTTGATCTTGTATAACTCTCGTTGCAATCTGATACCTAGAATGAGGATAGTTAAAACTTGTAGCATTAAGGTCCTGATGCTCATATTAAGTCAAATGGACAATTCTAATGCCTTCTGGTTGATATATTTATGAGGGTGGAGGGAGAATACTTTTACTTGCATGATGTGATCCATATAGCTAAATCCAATGCTTAAAATATTACTTCCCTAGATGCAGTGCATGGACTCTTGACAAGAGGTCTGATTGAGTGTTGGAAAAATATAAAGAATCTTAACTCTGCTTTTCGCAGGTTTTTCCGCAGCTTGATATAAAAGCACAGTTACCGAGAGTTAAGATTTGTGAGAATATCCCAATTGCATACTAGGACATGTTTTATTGACCAGCCCTTGGGAGGGGAGGGGAGAGGGGAGTGTAGAGGGGGAGGGGGAGAGAGAGAGAGAGAGAGAGGGAGAGTTCTATGAATGTGTGTGTGATGCTTCTTTCTTCTCCAGAGATACTTTTTGTATATTCTGTTAGGTCACATGTAATTCCTGTAATTTGTATTACCAATGCTGTGATTGGGAACTTTTCTGAGCTTTTGTTTTGATGAGAAGCAATACGTATTTCTGTTCAGAGAAACTTTCCCATAGTATGAGGGTAATATTATTGTAAATGTAGTTAACTTTAAGTGATAGAAGATCTTGAGCTTTTAGCAATGTATATAGCGTGCTTATACTTACTGATGTTCCACCTTGACTGGAAAAATGTCACAACTTCTATTTATTCAATTTTGTATTTGCCCATCGAAGAGCTTTGGGTTACTCAATGTTTACTTAGCATTAATTCAATAAATTATTAATTTTATGTGTTTTTGTGTAATTTTATTAAATTTCCTACAGTTTTCATTTGTAACCTCTTGTACTTACTATATTATGTAACTGTTTGTAGAAAATGAAAACAAGTATGACGATACAAGTAGATAAGGGCACCGATGAAATATGCATACTACATATGGCCAACCAGGACGTGAAATACCTAATTTCCATGATTTAGAAGAATAAAACTCGAAAATTGAACTTGATGCTGAAAACGCATCATACTATGTTCGTCTGATTTGTATGAAATTGAAAAAAGCTTTCTTTTGATGACTTGAAGGAGGAGAAGTCATTACATGAAGTGCTGTTCTTAGCAATGCTAAAGAACTGTTAGAGTTTCCTATGTTACAGATGGTAATGGGGTTGATTTAGGTTGGAATAAGGCATGAAAAGAATTGACTATGATTTGTTCAAACTTAATCATTGATTTCAAAATTTGGATTCATCCTTTCCAGTTGTCTTTTGGTTTCCCCTTTGTAATTTATTCTTATGATAGAAGTTCTTACACTTCAAATCTTTTCTTGACTTATGCCTGACTTGTGAAACAATGTTAGTTTCATGTGTCAATTGAAAATATTCTGCAGCGTTGTTGTTTGCTGTATCAGTCAGTACTACCGGTATTTATGATGTCTCTGTTTCCTCATTTAGTGGTGATACTGTTGAGTTTTATACGTGTTCAAGAGTCCTACAACTGCTACCAGTGCTTATAATGTCTCCCCTTCCACATTTAGTGTGGATACTACTGATTTTTATACCTGTTTGTGAAGGATATTGTTGCTTTAACTTTTTTTTTTTTTTTAATATACATTTATGCTAGATGTTCCATAATTCTGTACTAATTGATTTTTTTTTTTTTTTTTTCATATAACTTAGTATTTCAAAATAAAAAAAAACATATCTATTTCTGAATTTGGTGGCTGGGAGGGTATATGGAGGTTTTTTTGAAAGGGCTGGTTTCTGTACTTCCAAGTGTAACAATCATTTTGCTTTATGGCAGTTGAGCTGAGCAGTTGATGAGATTATGCCTTGTGCTTTTACTAAAAAGAGAATTTGAACCTGATATTTCAGTTATATGTAATATGCTCTCCTTCATGCTACCTGCTAAGGTATATGCCTATGTCTAATTTTGTGTCTGTTACTCTGGCCAAGGTGCTCACTTTGATTTAAACCCTAGCTTTCTGACATATCTTCACACTTCAAAAGGTTACAACTATGTTCAATTCCTCGAAGCAGAGAAAATTTACTCTCTTGTGGATGTTACTTATGAGTTGTATATATCTTTGGTTTGATGACTTCCGACAAACGGTGGATAGGACTGAAAGGCCAAATTCTTCTTCCTGGAACCTTGATGTGCATTATTCTATGCCAAATGCATGGTTGAATATTCATCACAGGTGCAGGAAAATAATGAAAATGCTTAGTGTTTACTGTTTAAGTGAAAGATTTAGTAATGATGCCATTACTTCCCCTTCACATGACTTCTTTGATCAAATCCAGGTAAGGTCCTTTTTGTGAGTATTCTGTTCCTCATCCTTCTTCTTTTCCTCATTAATAACAAATCTGATCTCCTGGAGAGTATAACGTCCTATTTTGATCCTCTGTGTAATTAGTTAATCTTGTTATTCTACCATGGCTTCACTTTTTCTTCTTCTTTGTTTATGGGCCTCAGAATTTGAAGGAGCTTCCTCTTGTTGAGATATTCTTTTCCAGTCACGAATTTAGGGACAAGCCACAATTTTATGTTCTGGAAGGCCGAATTGTTATCTTTTAGGACCCCCTAATTTGTGAGGGTTAATTTTCAGTATGATGTTTTAAAGTAGTAAAAGTTTCTGATTTTATGTTTTGTTGTAAAAAATAGTTTAAATAAATGAATTTTTGTTATTGAAAACTACCTTGTTAGTCAGTTGTCACAAACTCAATTTATATTGAAATAGGATTTTCTTATGCTTGACAGTAATATTATTCTGAATTTGCTGAAACTGTTGAAAAATAATAAAACATTCTGTTGTGGGAGACCAATATTAGTGAAAAATGAACATTATTATCCTCATGAATAATATATTGAGCCATACATATTCATAGCAAATGCTATGCGTGTTTAAATGCTGCATTGCTTTTGACAGTAACATTGATGCATTGAAGTGTTTATATATATATAATTTAATTTAATTTTGCTATGTACTTATGAATATATGAGATTATTTATTTATTAAATTTTCACTTTTTGCAGCTGATTTTGACTCCAAAT
This sequence comes from Acer negundo, assembly GCA_035582765.1. Classification (NCBI taxonomy): domain Eukaryota; kingdom Viridiplantae; phylum Streptophyta; class Magnoliopsida; order Sapindales; family Sapindaceae; genus Acer; species Acer negundo. The sequence continues at coordinate 17,708,460 of CM069243.1, forward strand.
AATTTGCTTCTGGCTCTGAGGTGGCATAGTTATGGGGCATAGACATTTATTTAACACACCACAAATGTTTGAGGGTGAACATGATCAGAACTGGAACCATATGCATACAGAGCAACCTTTGGCAAATATGGGTATTGGGACTTGAAATGTTTTCCATCTGCAATTTATGCTTTGTTATTAATAATGTTGCAGTAGAATAGTAAAGACATGCCCTTTCAAAAAAAAAAAATGGATTTGTCAAGACATGTCTTTTTTCTTGCAAAGTGAACAGGAAAATTTTGTGTAGAAAATATGGCTTTAAATCATATTGTATGTTTCTGTATTACAATTGCCTACTCAAGCCTGTTTGGAGTTCTTTACTTTGCAGCATTGCATAATCAATGAAACCCAGAAAGTGAATTTCTGAAGTATTTGAACAACCGTTGTTTCTTCATGTGGTTCCTTTTTTTGGTAACTTGATGAACATTCAGTTTTCTATGAGGGTTTAACAGACCGGTGATTTCATTTATTTTTGTGTCTTGTAGGAGACCTAACTTGTGGATTGAGTTTGGCTGTCATGATCTTTACTAAATACTAATATTGTATTTGTGTTGCAGCCAGGGCTGGCGCTGCAGATAATGGTTCTTTCTTTTATCCTGGGGAAACTATGTCGGTTGATGGATTACATTTTACTTCTCATTGGAACCCTGCTTCAAGCTCAAATGGGTTCACTTTAAATCACAATGTTGAAGCGCCTCATTACCAACCAGATGCTTCTGGCCCATCCCATGATCCTTTTCTGTGTCCATCAGCTGCTGGAGCCTTCTATACTGTCCCAGAAAATTTTGTGCATCCTGCTGCCTCTTCAAATTATGACAGACAGACATTCCATGGCATTGAAGGTGGATTTGTAGATCTTACCATGGGCAATGGTAGAGGGCCTCATAAGCGAAAAAGCCCGGGAGTTCCTTCAGTTTGTGAAAGAGGCAGTACAAGCAGATTCTACAATGCTGGAAGTTCTTCTGACCTCCCTCCACCTGAAGTGTGGCAGGAGAAACCAAATATGGATTCCCTACACATGCCTTGGGACCGTGTTAACATGACTTCCGGTTACAGGAGTAATGCCCTCTCAATTAGGGGCGAGGGTTCTATGAGGAATGTCAGAAGTCGTCCTGCACTTGATTTAGAATCCAACTTGGCTAGGGCCCATTTATCAAACAATCCTTCCCACAGTTCCTATTCAACAGGCCGCCCCATTGACCATTCTAGCCCAGCGGACCTCTCAGCTCAGAGTTCTAGTGCCATAGCTAGGGAGTGGAGCCACAACAGAATTTCTCCTGGTCATGGAAGGATTCAGGTTTCAGGTAGTTGTCAATATAATTTTGTTTTTCCGTATATTGAATTTGTAGTCTCTTATAATATTTTTGTTGGGAAATTGCAGATTCAAGTGCATTTAATCATGAGATAAACCACTTTCTTGCTGGAAGTGGTAGTAGTACAAATACTTCGGCAGATATTGGAGCATTTCAACATGATTTCAGTTTGGGTAGAAATTCTGCTGTTCCTCAAAGTTTCCATGGTGCCTCAACTCAACCTGTGAGGGGTGTTCGCAGTAGCTATACTCAGAGATCTGGCCCAACTTTTAGGGCTTCTTCAAGCAATATGCGCATGGGACAGGGACATGTTGGATCTTCAGATGAGGGGCTGCAGTTGGTGACTGAAAATTACTCCAGACATCCAAGGCCATTGTCAACTGTAGCATGGCGTCATAGTGATAGGAGTGGGAGATCAAGGATTTCAAATGAGAGATATCGAGCACTAGCTGATGAGGCAAGTCTTCATGATCGATTTTCTTCCGAGGTATGTACTCGTGTATCATGTTTGCTTCTTGTGACATTTGAGAGAGGGTTATGCATTCTCTACAATGATTAGAGAATGTCATTTCATTTCGTGTCAGTATACATAAGCCACTGCATCATTTCAACTGAACGGAGTAGTATAGTTTATCATCCATATTGCTTCTCAGTAGAAATGTAGAATCACATTGATCTGATGCCAATTCCTGGATGCATGTAATGTGATGCTGTATATCGAATGATTAAACAGGATTCAAAACCTCTACAGCCAGTGTTTTGTTTACGGTTGATAAAAACCAGGAAAAAAGCTATCAGGGGGACTTTTTGTGAGACATTTGTTTGCTTGCATTCACATGGACTATATGGGGGCCTAGATACGGTAGCCTGAGTTTTATGAGCCAGCAAACACCTGTTTTATCTGAGTGGTTGCTTGTGCTCAACTTGAAACCTAATTGAGGTTTGACTTGAGTCATCATTATAGATTTAATGCATGTATACGATCTTCATTCGGAAGTTGGTGAATACAGTTGAGCAGTTTTAGTAATAAAAAAAAAAAAAGAAGAGAAAAGGTATACGTTAACAGTAGCATCATGCAAAAGTCAACAGCCTGCAAAATGCTAGCTGATCCTATAATATTTGAGCCCTACATCGAAGCATGACTAATAAAATTCATGAAAGCAACAAAAAATTGTATCATGATGCTGAACTAGTTCTATATTGAAATTTCTCTCTGCTTTTTGTTTGGGCCTATATGGAATCCTTAATGTCATATTATCATTACTCCAACTATTTTTCCATTCTCTTGCTGTGATTTGTTGCTGAAAGTTCATACTTTACTTTTAATTTGCAGGGTTTTATGATTGCGGACCGCACTACTATGTATGGTTCCAGAAGTATGTTTGATCAGCATAGAGACATGAGGCTCGACATAGACAACATGACATATGAGGTTATTATAACTGTTCCTATGTCAGTTTCAATATTGAAATCTTTGTTGAAATTATTTTATACTAAAAGTCTTGAATAATTGACCTGAGCAGGAACTACTTGCACTAGGAGAAAGAATTGGACATGTCAGCACAGGTTTATCAGAAGATTTGATATCCAAATGCGTGACAGAAACAATATACTGTTCTTCCGATCAAATGCAGGAGGAAGGAACTTGTGTTATTTGTCTGGTAAGGAGTTTACCCTATTTAAACCTGCTTTTCGTGCATGTTAGTCTTGACACACGCGGCACTGAGTGATTTCATTGAGCTTTGGTGTTAAAACTCTTCTAGCACTAATTAATCTCTATTACGATTGACAGGAAGAGTACAAGAACATGGACGATGTTGGGACAATGAAACATTGTGGGCATGATTATCATGTGAGCTGCATCAAGAAATGGCTATCAATGAAGAACATGTGTCCAATCTGCAAAGCTTCAGTTGTAGCTGATAATACAAAGCCATAATTTATTCTTCGTTCGTTTTAACAATTTACCATTGCTGTATCTGTGTATATATATATATAATATATTTGGAGATTCCCTCAATTGAAGGAAGCAAAACTTTGCTGGAAAATTTGTATAAATGGAATGCTTCCATTTGTCATTGGCCTCCATATCATTTTTTGTGGAACCTTCAAGTCATCTTTTCGATGGTTTTATTTAAGTGAATGTGATTTTACGTAAAGTCGATTTCAAGCTTCTGTTGATTTTTTATCTTTATCTCGGCAATTTTCATGTTTTCACCAACACTTCGGTTTAAAACTGCCAAGATTATGAGATGCTTTTGTATTGATTTAAGTAATTTATTCATTTAACAAAAAAATTTCAACCGTTTGTAAAATAATTGTTACCTTTTCTTATTTAATGACACCAAAAAACTGGTTATGTGCCTATTAAGTATCAACCTTAAGCATTACTTACTAGTATTAATATTGAGTTGAGTTATTTTATTTATTTATTTTTATTTTTGTTAATTTACAATTCAATCTCTAATCAAAACCTAATTCAATTCCAACCCAATAATGTCAGGGGTTCAAAATTTTTTTGTCACTATTTGGGCCTGACTTTGTAAGAAAGTCACCGGTTTAATAACTTAAGTTTAACTTTAAAAGACACCTATTATGGTGAATGGACAAAAATGCCCCCCACAGTAACCTTCTTCACCATTTTTTTTTCTTTCAAAATCCTCCATCAATGGACGACGGTGGACCACGACCAAACACAATAGTGACTTTTTTTATATCCCAACCTTTGTTAGTTACATCTGAGATACAAACCATTTTGTTAGTTGCTTTTTTCTTTTTCTTTTTTTCAATTTAAAACACTCTTTTGTAAACCTTAAGAAAAAAAAATATTGTTAAAAAGGCTCGAAAAAGTCTCAAAAAAAGCTCCATTAAAAGGATAAATAAAAGTTAAGAATGAAAACGGCTCGGATAAGAAATGAAAAGGCTCGGAGATTCAAAATTAACAAAAAAAAATTATTGAAAAGTCTCAAGAAATGAAAAGTAATGAAAAGGACAGTTCATTAAAAGGCTCGGAGAAGTAATGAAATTAACAAAAAAAAAAAAAATTGTTGAAAAACTCGGAGAAGAAATGAAAAGGCTTTCATTAAAAGGTTCGAAGAAGTAATGAAAAGGCTCAGACAGTTCATTAAAAGGTTCGGAGAAGTAATGAAATTAACAAAAAAAAAATTATTGAAAAGTCTCGGAGAAGAAATGAAAAGGCTCGAGCCTTTTCATTTAGTCTCCGATACTTTTCAATTAGTCTCCGAGACTTTTCCGAGCCTTTTCATTACTTCTCTGAGCCTTTTCATTTCTTCTCCGAGACTTTTCATTTCTTCTCTAAGCCAATCATTTTTTTTTTAATTTTGAATATCCGAACCTTTTTATTTCTTTTCCGAGCTTTTTAATGAACTGTCCGAGCCTTTTCATTTCTTCTCCGAGCCTTTTCATTTCTTCTCCGAGCCTTTTCAGCAATTTTGTTTTTTGTTAATTTCATTACTTCTTCGAGTCTTTTAATGAACTGTCCGAGCCTTTTCATTACTTCTCCGAGGCTTTTCATTTCTTCTCCGAAACTTTTAATGAACTGTCCGAGCCTTTTCATTTTTTCTCCGAGACTTTTCAATTAGATTCAAAATTCATATAACCAGAGAAAGACTTACAAAAGACTCAGATAACAAATGAAAAGGAACCCAGTTAGGGTTTTGAATTGAAAAAAAAAGCTCTGGGGACGCTGCCCCCTGCACCCCCGCGAGCTGATAGGGCAGCTCGACCCCCGAATGCGTTTGCGTAGCGCTACAAAATTAATTATCCAAAGGAGATGAATTGATAATGTTATGGTATTCAACCTCCATCCTCCATTGAAGGTTTGTTACATAGGAATATAAAGAAAAAATCTCAGAAAATTTTAAAGTAAGAAAGAGAATGCGTAAAATAAGGACATTTTGGGAAATCACTTACTTTAGTGCCTTTTAAACTTACATTATTAAATCGGTCACTTTGTCACCTAGTGAGTTGGAAAAAGTGATATTTTTCACCATTTCCTCGTAATGTTAGATCGTAGGAAATTGGTTGGTCCTTGACCTTGTCCTATTTGTTTTAGACCACAAATTAAGATTATATCATTGGAAAATCGTAATAAAATAAGAAAAGTAAAAGGCGTAAGCTAAGCTTGTACAGTTGTACCGATTCTTCTTGATCACTAGTTTTTGAAGATAAGGATTTCATCTTATCCTAGAAAAAGCCTCTTTATTTTTCCTATATAAACCACCTCTCCTTCCCCTTTTCCTTGCATCCAATCAATCTCTCTTATCTCAAATTTCTCTTCGATTTTTTGTGTTGTAATCTCAACAAACTATTCTCAAAAATGCAGATCTTCGTCAAAACTTTGACCGGAAAGACCATAACTCTCGAAGTCGAGAGTTCCGATACCATCGACAACGTCAAGGCCAAGATCCAAGACAAGGAAGGCATCCCTCCTGACCAGCAACGTCTTATCTTCGCCGGCAAGCAGTTGGAAGACGGCCGTACTTTGGCCGATTATAACATCCAGAAGGAGTCTACTCTCCACCTTGTCCTCCGTCTCCGTGGAGGTATGCAGATCTTCGTCAAAACGCTTACCGGAAAAACGATTACTCTTGAGGTTGAGAGCTCCGACACCATCGACAACGTCAAGGCCAAGATCCAGGACAAGGAAGGAATTCCTCCAGATCAGCAAAGGTTGATCTTCGCCGGAAAGCAGCTCGAGGATGGCCGTACTTTGGCCGATTACAATATTCAGAAGGAGTCAACCCTCCATCTTGTCCTCCGTCTTCGTGGAGGTATGCAGATCTTCGTCAAGACCCTTACAGGGAAGACCATAACGCTCGAGGTGGAGAGCTCTGACACAATTGACAACGTCAAGGCCAAGATCCAGGATAAGGAGGGAATTCCACCGGATCAGCAAAGATTGATCTTCGCCGGCAAGCAGCTTGAGGACGGCCGTACTTTGGCCGATTACAATATCCAGAAGGAGTCAACCCTCCATCTTGTCCTCCGTCTCCGTGGAGGTATGCAGATCTTTGTCAAAACCCTAACTGGGAAGACCATTACTCTGGAGGTGGAGAGCTCTGACACGATTGACAACGTCAAGGCCAAGATCCAGGATAAGGAAGGGATTCCTCCGGATCAACAGCGTTTGATCTTCGCGGGAAAGCAATTGGAGGATGGCAGGACCCTGGCGGACTACAACATCCAAAAGGAATCTACTCTTCACCTGGTGCTCCGTCTTCGCGGTGGTATGCAGATCTTTGTTAAGACCTTGACAGGGAAGACGATTACATTGGAGGTGGAAAGCTCGGACACAATCGACAATGTGAAGGCAAAGATTCAGGACAAGGAGGGGATCCCACCTGATCAGCAGAGGCTTATCTTCGCTGGAAAGCAGCTGGAGGATGGCCGCACTCTTGCTGATTACAACATCCAAAAGGAGTCCACCCTCCACCTTGTCCTCCGTCTCCGTGGTGGTCAATTCTGAGAAAGTTGGGATTACATGGTTCCCTCTCTGTTTGTTTGTTTAAGTTGGTCGTCTTGGTCGTAAACAAGACTATGTTTCTGGTTATTGAATAATATAAATAGTTTAAATAAAATTGTGTAACCTTCAATCGGCTGGGAATTATATGTTGATTGATCTATTTGCCATTTTATTACAATGATGAATGTGATGTGTGAAATAGAATGCTGATTTTATTTATAGGAGTTGAATTTATAACGTTGTGCAGGATCAAGCTTCCATTGCTAGGAAGATAGTATTCCAAAAGTGCCCATATAAAGAAACAGTGTGGTGTTTAGTATGCTGAAACTCTCAGCAAGCATCCTCTCTTTCTTTTTTGTCATATTGAGAGATCAGTTTCTGTGCTTTGTTTGAATGGCTTTATTTGTGGTTCTTTTTTTCACTCCACGTTTAGTTGTAGAATTGTTGAATTTTAGATTGGTTGTTGATAACGCTTCCGACACAGAAATCTGATCAAGAATTGTAGAATGCTGGTTTAGTAGGAGTTTAGTTTATAAGATTTTGCTGGGGAGCAACTGTGCAAAACATTGATGTGCAAATATAAGATAGAATTCCATATAAAACAACCATATATAGCTATATAGTTTTAGTAATCTGAAACATTGATGTGCAAAACATTGATTTAAATATTGTAAAGGGACAAAGGGTGCATATTCAAATTGGTAGGTTCGAGTCACTGCACATAATAATAATGATAATAATTAAAAAAAACATTGGGTTGAACCCTAATATTGGTTGAAAGTTGAAAGCTTTTAATATTGTGGTGGTGGATTGAGTGGATTGCATGAACACCAGCCTAAAACGCAGATGGGTGTCGGATGGGGTAGAGGAAGACACACCTGTGCACAGTCCGAGTTCCGTTTGCATTGATTTCCCAATTGCACTGTTTCTCCCATTCTCATACCTATCAATATCAATGTCACATTATTATAATATTCATCTCTACCTTTAATTTTAGCAAATAATAAAAATAAAAAGAGTGAATAAAGGTTGGTAATACCAGAAACAATGATGAGAAGAACTACCAAGCAAGCCAGTTTGATTGATTGCTTTTCCATTCTTGTTTTTCAGTTTCTGATTACTAAAGAGTAAAGAGAGAAGAGTTCTTGCTTTTATATATGTCGATATTGAAAGAAACAGAAATATATCTCAAGTGATATGATAGTTAGAGATATTCACGAGTGATATGGCAAGACCAATTCAATTTCCACGTAAAATTAGTATTATTTTCTTTATGTTAAGTTGCATCTAAATATAAAAGTTTAAGTTATTTAGTTTATTGATTAGTTGCTGGTTTATATTATTAATATTAGTTAAGGTTGTTGTTGATTTAACTCTTTAGATTTCTTCTCGTAATAAATCTATCAAATGACGAATAGAGAAGAAAAATGTATATACTTGATGCAATTATATTTCTTTATTTTTATGAATTTTCACCATTAATGGATAAATTATATGCAGTCGGATACTTTTAATAAATACTATAATTGACGGTCTTAATGCAGCATGGAATGGCGATCCGAAATAGCAGAGTAACCTATCGAATGACCATAATATTACGGAAATACTGATGAAGTTACTCTTGTTTGCAACCAGTAACAATCAAGATTCTTGTGACGAGAATGATGAGGTATGTTGATCCGGTAGTATACACTTCACACCTACATTACGAGATTGTGGATTCGAGTTCTTCCCTTTAAAAAAAAATCCCGACTTTATGTAATACTTCAGGAAAAAAAAAATCAAGATTCTTGTTTTAAGAGTACTTAATTAATTCATGAAGGTATAATAACTTTGGGTGTTTTAGACCCATTTAATAAATGAGGAAATGGTGAAAAATATCACCTTTTCCAACTCACTTGGTGACAAAGTGACCGGTTTAATAACGTAAGTTTAAAAGGCACTAAAGTAAGTGATTTCCCAAAATGCCCTTATTTTACACATTCTCTTTCTTACTTTAAATTTTTCTGAGATTTTTTCTTTTATATTCCTCTGTAACAAACCTTCAATGGAGGATGGAGGTTGAATACCATAACATTATCAATTCATCTCCTTTGGATAATTAATTTTGTAGTGCTACGCAAACGCATTCGGGGGTCGAGCTCCCCGGTGAGCTCGCCGTGGTTGAGCTGCCCGGTCAGCTCGCGGGTGTGCTGGGGGCAGCGCCCCCAGAGCTTTTTTTTTCAATTCAAAACCCTAACTGGGTTCCTTTTCATTTGTTATCTGAGTCTTTTGTAAGTCTTTCTCTGGTTATATGAATTTTGAATCTAAATGAAAAGTCTCGGAGAAGAAATGAAAATGCTCGGACAATTCATTAAAAGGCTCGAAGAAGTAATGAAAAGGCTCGGAGAAGAAATGAAAAGGCTCGGACAGTTCATTATTACTTCTCCGAGCCTTTTAATGAACTGTCCGAGCCTTTTCATTTCTTCTCCGAGCCTTTTCATTACTTCTTCGAGCCTTTTAATGAATTGTCCGAGCCTTTTCATTTCTTCTCCGAGACTTTTCAACAATTTTTTTTTGTTAATTTCATTACTTCTCCGAGCCTTTTAATGAACTGTCCGAGCCTTTTCATTTCTTCTCCGAGCCTTTTCATTTCTTCTCCGAGCCTTTTCATTACTTCTTCGAGCCTTTTAATGAATTGTCCGAGCCTTTTAATTTCTTCTCCGAGCCTTTTCATTACTTCTCCGAGCCTTTTCATTTCTTCTCCGAGACTTTTCAACAATTTTTTTTTGTTAATTTCATTACTTCTCCGAGCCTTTTAATGAACTGTCCGAGCCTTTTCATTACTTCTCCGAGCCTTTTCATGAATTGTCCGAGCCTTTTCATTTCTTCTCCGAGACTTTTCAACAATTTTTTTTTTGTTAATTTCATTACTTCTCCGAGCCTTTTAATGAACTGTCCGAGCCTTTTCCTTCTCCGAGCCTTTTCAGCCTTTTCATTACTTCTCCGAGCTTTTTCATTTCTTCTCCGAGCCTTTTCAACAATTTTTTTTTTTGTTAATTTCATTACTTCTTCGAGTCTTTTAATGAACTGTCCGAGTCTTTTCATTACTTCTCCGAGCCTTTTCATTTCTTTTCCGAGACTTTTCAACAATTTTTTTTTGTTAATTTTGAATCTTCGAGCCTTTTCATTTCTTATCCGAGCCTTTTAATGAACTATCCGAGCCTTTTCATTACTTCTCCAAGCCTTTTCATTTCTTCTCCGAAACTTTTAATGAACTGTCCGAGCCTTTCTAAGCTTTTTCCGAGACTTTTTCGAGCCTTTTTAATAATTTTTTTTTTCTTTATACAATCTGTTTAAGGTTTACAAAAGAGTGTTTTAAATTGAAAAAAAGAAAAAGAAAAAAGCAACTAACAAGACGGTTTGTATCTCAGATGTAACTAACAAAGGTTGGGACATAAAAAAAGTCTCTATTGTGTTTGGTCGTGGTCCACTGTCGTCCATTGATGGAGGATTTTGAAAGAAAAAAAAAAAACAAAATGGTGAAGAAGGTTACTGTGGGCGGTATTTTTGTCCGTTCACCATAATAGGTGCCTTTTAAACTTAAGTTATTAAACCGGTGACTTTCTTACAAAGTCAGGCCCAAATAGTGACAAAAAAATTTTGAACCCTTTAATAAATCGATATATCTTTTTCATATTAAAATAATTAAGGCTATGTTTGGAATTGTCTTACTTATGAAATGGAAATGGTGGGAAATGTCACATTTTTAAAGTGTTTTTGTAAGAAAGTCATCACTTTAATAATTTAAGTTTAAAAGACACCTATTATGGTGAACGGATAAAAATGCCCTTACTTTACACACATTCTCTTACTTTGAAGTTTTTTATTTATTTGTTATTCTTTCATCTTCTTCATAGAAGTCCGTTTAACAGACCTCCAATGAAGGTTGAATCTCATTGGATAATTAGTTTAGTGGCTACGCAGACGCATTTGGGGGAGATCAATGCAAACGGAAGACTTTTAACATCATTGGATAATTGGTTTAGTGGCTACGCAGACATCATTAAAAGTATCGGAGATTCAAAAAGTCTCAAACAAAGACTTTTAACATTGTATTCGAGTCTTTTCAACAGTTCTCTGAGGCTTTTCATACACCGTTCGAGCATTTTTTGAGCCTTTTTAACTATCAGCTTTAAAAAAAAAAAAATTTGTATCTCCGTGACTTTGTAAATAGTCTCCGAGTCTTTTAACACTGGCTCCGAGACTTTGTAAATAGTCTCCAAGCTTTTTCAATTTGTCTCCGAGCTTTTTTAATTAGATTCAAAATTCACACAACCAGCTTAAGGTTGTTGTTTTAATGTGGTTTTTGTTGTTCGCCGTGAAATTTTTAGGCGTATTTCTTGCGGCCGATGTTTTCTCTCTCTTTGTCAACTGTTTTCTCTCTAGGTTTGAAAAGACACAAACTGACAAAATAAGAGTATTTTTTTTTTGAACTCTACTTATGAAATAATCTGCTTTTAGCTTAATTTAAGGAATAATCGACTTACAAGATAAGTCGATAGGTGTTTGGTAAATTGACTTTATACATAATCAACTTACGAAAAAAGTATGGAAAAAGTGTTTGGTAAACTTTAATTGATTATGGAAAATGTCTAAAATATACATACTTGTTAAAATTTAATATATTATTCAAAAAAAATTTAATACTTAATTTTTTTTTTATTTAAATTAAAAATACTTATATAAAGCATAGGAAATATATATATATATATATACTTGTCAAAGAACCCAATAACTTCCACCCCACAATCACTATATCAATTATATTTGGTTTTTTAAAAACTTGTGTCTATTTGTAAAAAGTGGTTTTTTAAAAACTTATGTCTATTTGTAAAAAGTGGAAAAGCTAATCTATGGAATCAACCGTATTTATTTTAATATATTTTATTTATAAACCCTTTTAAACTATTAATACACTCAATTAAAAAATATATATATATATTATTTTTGGATGAAAATATGAAATATTTAAAGGTTAAACATATAATGATCTCTTTTTACCGAATGTTTGCTGATTTTATTTATTATTTACCAATCTTAATGTTAATTAGCCAACGCATACATTGATCTCATCAACTAGGGTTGCTGTGTTTTTAGCTAAACTAATCAGCATATTATTGTTCATGTTATTTGTATGCTATGATGTTTTTGTTTTTATAAAAAAAAACTGGAATATTAGTAAAACAAAAATATAAAATCCTTTATATGATTAGTCCTTTAAAATTCTTTTATTATTACTTTGTGTCATGCCCTAGGCATTTTAATTATATTTTTGATATGTTTTTGGATTGATTTTGTAGGTTTGAAGGTTGCTGGAAATTGAAGGTTGAAGAACAGATAAGAGAGAGAGAGAGAGAGAGAGAGAGAGAGAGAGAGAGAGAGAGAATGTTGAGAGAAGAGAGAGAATTTGTTAGAGAGAGAATAGAATTTGGATAAGGAAGTTGTAATATTTTTGACTGATTGTAAATGCTGTTACAGACTCTATGAATACAGACTCTAATGTAATAAAGACTCTTTAGGAATTGATTCCCTACATCGGACACATATTATTTATTTTGGACACACTAAATCTCTAATATTAATACCTAATTTCCACAATCCTGACACTTTGTTAAATGATAATCATGATATGACATTTTGATACTTGAAATCGAATTAGGGTTTATCATAAGATTCTTTTTTTTATTTTTTATTTTTAAATTAGGGTTTAATTGAGATAAATTTGAAGATATAATGAGTGTACATAACAAGAGAAACATATATCTAAATATGTGCTTTGATACTTAATAATGGTGAACGTACCCAAGATAAAGAAGACATACAGCAAAAGCAAGGAGTGTAGGAAACACACCTTGCACAAGGTGACGAAGTACATCTTAGCTGCTAAAGGCAAGCGTCGTACCGATCCGAAACAATCAAGAGATGCAAGCACTTAGAGATTGGGCATGCCCGCAAGGGCACTTATCTTTTAACATCACAATATTAATATTATGAGTAATAAATTTATATTATATAACCCATTCTCTCTCAAAAATGGCTTGATAAATTTAGATTAACTTTAAATTTATGTGATACGTACACCTTGATCCTGTAAGAAAAATTCGTACAAAATCCCAAACTTGATAATTTCTTTAGGGCTTGTTTGACACACCGTATTAGATTGTATTGGAATGTATTGGATTGAATTTGATTGTATTGGACTGTATTATCATTAATACAAATCAGTGTTTGGTGATGTACTGTATTATATCGTATTAAGTTATTCATATATGATTTTATTGTATTTTATTGTATTTTATTATATTATAAAAATATAATATTTTTTTTAAAAATAGTTAATAATTAATTTTAAATATCCTAACCACGAATAAATCAATAAATATTTTTATTTTAATTGAAACAAAAAATTTAAATAACTAATATTTTTACAAATAAAATAAACATTTCCTATATAATTTTGAAATTCAAAAAAAATATTAACAACATAACACATATTTTTTCAATATTCCATATTTGTTGAAAAATAGAGGGAAATGAACATTTTTTTTTTCCTAATACAATACAACCTAATACCACAAACTATAATGTATTAGCTAATACAGTATTTGTTGTATTAGACAATTAAAATATACTAAAATAATACAATACAATCTTTACATTAAATACTGTATTGTATTATTTTAATACATTTTAAATGGCTAGTATAATACAATACAAGCCAACAAACATGGCCTTAAATATATAATAATATAAAGAGTGAAGAAAGGTTGGTAATACCAGAACAGATGATGAGAAGAACTACAAAGCAAGCTAATTTGACTGATTGTTTCTCCATTTTGTTTGAAAGAGGAGTAGTTTTTTGATTTTATGTCCATGAAAGAAATACAAGGGGGTATATATATATATATATATATATAAGGAATGCTAGACTTTCAAATTTTTCCCCCAAAAAACTTTCCAAATCATGTTGGTATGTGAGTTTTCACTATTATATCCCTCACTACATAAACTCATGATTTATAAGATGTTGACAACTCATATGCCAACATGATTTGAGAAGTTTTTTAGGAAAAAAATTGGGAAGTCTAGCATTCCTCATATATATATATATATATATATACCACTTTGTATTTCTTTCATGGACATAAAATCAAAAAACTACTTCTCTTTCAAACAAAATGGAGAAACAATCAGTCAAATTAGCTTGCTTTGTAGTTCTTCTCACCATCGTTTCTGGTATTACCAACCTTTCTTCACTCTTTATATTATTTATATATTTAAAGAAATTATCAAGTGCGGGATTCTATATGAATTTTTCTTACATAATCAAAGTTAAACTCATGCTTTATAAGATGTTGACAACTCACATATTAACATGATTTGGGATGTCATCATCTTGTAAATCATGAATATATGTGGTGAGGAATGTGATATTGACAACTCATCATACCATATAATTTGGAAAGTTTTTTGGAAAAAAATTTAAAAAACCTAACGTCACTTGTACTTTTTTTCAGTGTGAAATGTTTTTCGCCATCTTATTGCACAGATCTTGCAATGCATGACATATTATTAAAGATTCTAAATTTTAAAAATATTCTTGTGATTTATATAATCTTTTATAATGGAGCGTAAACTTTCCATGTGTCAATGTGAAAGAAGTTGGCTTTAAATTCTGGTAACTATTAATATTTATATATTCATTGAAAGAAAAAAAAAAAAAAAAAAAACTAATTGTCCCAACATTAACATCAGAATATTAATATTATTAGTAATAAATTCATATTATATCTATATAATCTCCTATTCTAATAAGAGTAATGTTACATTGTCTAAATTTGATGTCCAAATCTGGTGTCCAAATGATGTGGCAACACTCTTGATCATTCATTTAAAACATACAAATCTAATACAATTTAAATGAATGGCCCACGGTGTTGCCACATCATTTTGGATACTAGATTTGGACACCAAATTTGGACAATGTAGCATTACTCTTCTAATAATATTAATAACCTTTCTTATTCAATTTATTAAAAATAAATAAATTAAAACCCCTATCCTATTATACCATAATTTTTTTTTTTTTTTATGGAAGTATATACCATAATTAATTAAAAATACTAATTATATTTTGATAAAAAAAAACAAAAATACTTAAATTTCTTATCCGATAGTTAATATTAAATTTATTAATTATTGATATTACAGTTGATAATTAATAACCTTTCCTATTCAATTTATTTTCCTATTATACCATAACTATTTTTTTTTTTTTAATTATATACCATAATTAATTAAAAATACTAATTATATTTTTATAAAAAGACTTTAAAAAAAAAACCTTTCATATCCAATAGTTAATGTTAAATTCATTAATTATTGATATTACGATTGATGATTAGTAACCTTTCCTATTCAATTTATTAAAAAAAAAAAAAAAAGTTATAACCCCTTTCCCTATTCAACCGTACTAACTATTTATAACATAATTAATTATTGGGATAATTACCCTGTTGGTCACACACTATCAAAATGACCACTAGATTGAGAATTGATTTCAAAATGACCATTTTTGACAAAAAGTGTGATACTAATGGTCATTCAATCCAATAAGTGGTATTTTGGTAAAAAAAAGGGATGTCATTAATTTATTTTAGATGTTTTTTGGAAATCAATTTTTTTTAAAAAAACGAATAATTATATATTGTATGTGTATATATGTATAACATATCTCAAACACACACACACATACACACACAGATATAACTTCATCGTGCGCACTGAGATATAACTTCAGTGCGCAATGTTTAAGTCAGTGCGCACTGATATAACTTCATCGTGCGTTGGATGTGATCATTAGATTTATATACTTTGACTCAAAATGTATGCACTTGTCAAAAGCTTCTCCATAATCAGTGGTCCACATGCATTAGTATTGATGTAGTTACATCAGTGCGTATTGACCAGAACGAGACTGTATATATATATATATATATATATATTTTTTTTTTTCTTTTTTAAGAAAATCAAGGATACAAAATCTAAAAAACAAAGAAGAGACACGTGTATGGATCTAAACCATTTTTTTTTTTATAAAAAAAATGAATAATTATATTTAGTGTGTGTAAATATATATATATATACACACACACTAAATATAATTATTCTTTTCAAAAAACAAAAGAAAAAATTGATTTCCAAAAAAATATCTAAAATAAATTAATGTCATTCCCTTATTTACCAAAATATCACTCATTGAAAAAATTGATTTCCAAAAAACATCTAAAATAAATTAATGTCATCCTCTTATTTACTAAAATGTCACTCATTGGAATATCTGATAGACTCACCAATCTCCAATCCAACGGGCCCACAATTAATCCTATCAACACGGGATTACACAAAGAGCAATATTATACCATTCAAATAATAAATATAATTCAAATTATCTATCATTACCACACAAATCATGAAATGATGTGGTTAATGAAAAATTCATTTGTCACACTATTTTGTTTAGTTTTTGGGTTGTCTAGCATTAGTGTTACACAAATCCACTAAATCAGTGGGTTTGTGACTTAGTGTAATCTCGCGTCGGTGGGAGTATATATATAGTTTTGTTGTTAAAAAAAAAATATATATATATATATATATATTAAATAAATGATAAATAAATCATAGATTTAAAAATATATATAAAACTATAGATTTATTTAAAATTAATTTTGAATATTTTTAATTTAATAATTTATAAATTAAAATATTATTTTATTTTAAAAAATTATTTCAATAATTTGTTATTCAATTTTCTTCTAATTATATAAAATTATAAAGGACTGAGATTATTACACTTTTTTTGGTGTGAAAATGTTTTTGGCCATTAATAGTTTTGATTGAAGTAATCAATGATCAGGAAAAATCAGATAGAATGTGACAATTAAATTAGATGTAGAGATCTAAAAAAGAAACAAGAAAATTAAAATTTTATTAATCAGAAACGTTGATATGCAAACACAGTTCAGAAATCATTGCTTTTTAGACATTGGGTTCATTTCTAGTATTCGCTGCTGGTGGTAACTTCTCTGTTATGCATGCACAAATGCCAGAAGGGGTGCACGTAGGAGTGTAAGAACTGGGTGTACACACTAGACGACCATAACAGTCTGAGTCCTGATGGCATTGAGGTTCCATTGCTTCTCCCATTCTCATACCTATCAATATCAGTGTCACACATTCAATTTAAAATAAATATTCATTCTAGCTCTACCTTTGATTTTAACAACTAAATAAGAGATTATGATGTAACATATATATATATATATAAAAGAGGGAATAAAGGTTGGCAATACCAGCAACGATGATGAGAAGAACTACAAAGCAAGCCAATTTGACTGATTGTTTCTCCATTTTGTTTGAAAGAGAGGAATAGTACTTTTTGCTTTTAAATGTCCATGAAAGAAATACAAAGGGTAGGGTATATACATACATTTTTTTGAGTGTGAAAATGTTTTTGGCTATCATATTGCATCTTGTGATGCATGAGATAGGATTTAGATCCCTTCCTCACATCATATCGTACCCATCTTGTTATCACTCCGTTCTTACCTAAATCAATGATCTTGATTGATTCTATTTTCTGGTGGAGTAAAACATAAAGATTAATATAAATAATACAAATCATTGATTTGTTATATTAAACACACGTTTCAATAGATTATGGAGGTGAGGACAATTAAGGTGGGGTGAGGACCTAGAACCATGAGATATTATTAAAGATTTTAAAATTTAAAAATATTCTTGTAATTAATACATATTATTATGTTTCCTTTTATTATATATTGAATTATAATTGCATATTAACTTATATATTTATTTCGGTTTTGAATTTGATTAGATTTATTTTCATACTTATTTATAATTCTATTTGAGGCTAAAAATACTTTTATATTTGTTTAAATTTACTTCAATATTTATTTATATTTTTATGAGTAATTCTACATTGTCCAAATTTGGTGTCTAAATCTGGTGTCCAAAATGATGTTGCAACACCGTGGGTCATTCATTTAAATTGTATTAGATTTGCATGTTTTAAATGAATAGCCCAGAGTGTTGCCACATCATTTGGGCACCAGATTTGGACATCAAATTTAGGCAATGTATCATTATTCTATTTTTATATGCGATCCAAATTGATTTTATATTTATTTAATTTAATTCCTTACTTATTTATAGAGTGATTCTCTCAAATGAATTCCTTATATTAATTTCTGTAAGGACCTTGATGAAATCACGTCGATTTTTATGAATTTAATCCGAATTTTTTTGCGAATGATATGTTCAATGAAATCTAACTATTAATAAAATTTAATAAATTTTTAAGCGTTAAAACTATTTATCTCGATTTTGTTAAATATGAAAGCATCGAAAAATGGACGAATATAGGAAAATTTAAGAAAAATAGTTGTAGTGTTTGAAAAATTCTCAAATTTTATTCATAAGTAAATTCTATTGAACATATCATCCACACAAAAAATTCAAATCAAAATTCATAAAAATGGATGTGATTTCATCAAAGTCTTTACCTAAATTAAAATAAGGTATCTCTTATGAGACAATCACTCCTTATTTATAATTATATTGGAGTTAAGAGCATCTCCAATGCAAACGTGGCTTGTGAAAAAAAAAAAAAAAAAGATGCCACGTTGCATAAATAGACATTCTATTAATAATTGTGTCTCCAATATAGACATGCATATTCAACCTCAAGTTGACATGGCCAAAAAAATATTAGACATTGTCAACATGACCGTCTACTTTCAGACGGTCTGTTGCACATCTATTTTTTAGGTTGACTCAACAAACATTTAAAACTGACATTAATTTTTCATATATTTTTGATAAGGAAATAAAATAAAAAATAAAATAGGAAAAAAAAAATGGACACGTCATTACAAAAATTGTGTTTTAGACGGAAACATTGGAGACTAAGGGGTCGTTGTTTTTTTTGTCTGAAGACTGAACAGTCCTGAATTTTTCTAGAAACTGAATAGGGACTGAAATCTGAACTTGAATGATATGTTTTTTTTTTTTTTTTCTTCCTCATATCTGAATGTAATGTTAACACGTTTGTTTTTTAAAAGTAAATTTGTTTGAAAATAAGTAATTTTACATTTATACTCATGTTAAACAATTATACATATAATATGGAATAAAAACAATCCAAAAATAATAATTATATAGAATACATATGATCATGATCTTCTTCTTCGATTACAAACAAACTTCATTTTTACTAAGAAAAGAAAAAGTTTTTTTTTTTTCCTCAAAAATAAAAGGGGCAACAGTAAAACTCACACCAAACTCTTAAAGAAATAATATATAAATACATCACCATAACTTCATAATAAAGTATTAATATTAAACACCAATATGAGAAGTGATTAGAGTTCTTTTTTATTTTTTTAAAGCTATTTAAAAGAATTAATATATTAAAATAAAGATTACTATACCATATATATAACTATGATGAAATTGAAAATATGTTATAAATGAGGGATAATAGAGGAAGAAAAGATTTTAGATTGCATTTAATACAATTCAGTGATTTGCAATTAAGTGAAAAATCATGATTTTTTACTTTTTATTTTAAGCTGTTTTTGAATTGGTGTTTTTAAGTTGTTTGATCACTAAAAAAAAAAAACAAAAAAAAAAAAAACTTAATAATTATGATGCAGATTTCAGACCCATTAAGTTTTAAGTGGAAAAAACAAACGACCCATAAATTTTGAATTGATTGTCTATCAAATCTTTTTTTATGCCACATTGGATGCAAGTCTTTTGACATTGTTGTCATGTCAACGATTATTGATATGCAAGCAACTTTTGCATTGGAGTTGCTCTAATAACACCCAACCTTAGGTGGGTTCAAAATTTTTTTGTCACTATTTGGGCCTGACTTTGTAAGAAAGTCACCGGTTTAATAACTTAAGTTTAAAAGGCACCTATTATGGTGAACGGACAAAAATACCCCCCACAGTAACCTTCTTCACCATTTTGTTTTTTTTTTTCCTTTCAAAATCCTCCATCAATGGACGACGGTGGACCACGACCAAACACAATAGCGACTTTTTTTATGTCCCAGCCTTTGTTAGTTACATCTGAGATACAAACCGTCTTGTTAGTTGCTTTTTTCTTTTTCTTTTTTTCAATTTAAAACACTCTTTTCTAAACCTTAAACAGATTGTACAAAGAAAAAATAAATAATTAAAAAGGCTCGAAAAAGTCTCGGAAAAAGCTTAGAAAGGCTCGGACAGTTCATTAAAAGTTTCGGAGAAGAAATGAAAAGGCTTGGAGAAGTAATGAAAAAGCTCGGATTAAAAGGCACGGATAAGAAATGAAAAGGCTCGAAGATTCAAAATTAACAAAAAAAAATTGTTGAAAAGTCTCGGAAAAGAAATGAAAAGGCTCGGAGAAGTAATGAAAAGACTCGGAGAAGTAATGAAAAGACTCGGATAGTTCATTAAAAGGCTCGAAGAAGTAATGAAATTAACAAAAAAAAAAAATTGTTGAAAAGGCTCGGAGAAGAAATGAAAAAGCTCGGAGAAGTAATGAAAAAACTCGGACAGTTCATTAAAAGGCTCGGAGAAGTAATGAAATTAACAAAAAAAAAATTGTTGAAAAGTCTCGGAGAAGAAATGAAAAGGCTCGGAGAAGAAATGAAAAGGCTCGAGAAGTAATGAAAAGGCTGAATAAAAGGCTCGAAATGAAATGAAATTAAAAGGCTCGAAGAAGTAATGAAATTAACAAAAAAAAAAAAATTGTTGAAAAGGCTCAGAGAAGAAATGAAAAAGCTCCGAGAAGTAATGAAAAGGCTCGGACAGT
Source organism: Acer negundo (assembly GCA_035582765.1). Classification (NCBI taxonomy): domain Eukaryota; kingdom Viridiplantae; phylum Streptophyta; class Magnoliopsida; order Sapindales; family Sapindaceae; genus Acer; species Acer negundo. The sequence continues at coordinate 17,729,223 of CM069243.1, forward strand.
TCATTAAAAAGCTCGGAGAAGTAATGAAATTAACAAAAAAAAAATTGTTGAAAAGGCTCGGAGAAGAAATGAAAAGGCTCGGAGAAGAAATGAAAAGGTTGGGAGAAGTAATGAAAAGGCTCGGACAGTTCATTAAAAGGCTCGGAGAAGTAATGAAATTAACAAAAAAAAAATTGTTGAAAAGTCTCGGAGAAGAAATGAAAAGGCTCGGAGAAGTAATGAAAAGGCTCGGACAGTTCATTAAAAGGCTCGGAGAAGTAATGAAATTAACAAAAAAAAAAATTGTTGAAAAGTCTTGGAGAAGAAATGAAAAGGCTCGGACAATTCATGAAAAGGCTCGGAGAAGTAATGAAAAGGCTCGGACAGTTCATTAAAAGGCTCGGAGAAGTAATGAAATTAACAAAAAAAAAATTGTTGAAAAGTCTCGGAGAAGAAATGAAAAGGCTCGGAGAAGAAATGAAAAGGCTCGGACAGTTCATTAAAAGGCTCGGAGAAGTAATAATGAAATGTCCGAGCATTTTCATTACTTCTTCGAGCCTTTTAATGAATTGTCCGAGCTTTTTAATGAATTGTCCGAGCCTTTTCATTTCTTCTCCGAGCCTTTTAATGAATTGTCCGAGACTTTTCAATTAGATTCAAAATTCATATAACCAGAGAAAGACTTACAAAAGACTCAGATAACAAATGAAAAGGAGCTCGACCCCCGAATGCGTCTGCGTAGCACTATAAAATTAATTATCCAAAGGAGATGAACTGATAATGTTATGGTGTTCAACCTTCATCCTCCATTGAAGGTTTGTTACAGAGGAATATAAAAAAAAAAAAATCTCAGAAAACTTTAAAGTAAGAAAGAGAATGTGTAAAATAAGGGCATTTTGGGAAATCACTTACTTTAGTGCCTTTTAAACTTACGTTATTAAACCGGTCACTTTGTCACTAAGTGAGTTGGAAAAGGTGATATTTTTCACCATTTCCTCACCTTAGGTTTGCCATTTTACGCTTGAATCAATTTTATCAAAAATTGACACTTACCAAATTTGATCGTTATAAATACTAAAATACCCCTGAGAAATCTTAATTAACAAATTTTTTGTTTGAAGTATTACTACAATTTTAAAATCTTAACTACAACAATAACAATAACAGACACTCGAATGTAGGAATTAAATGCATTGACACTCTACATCTCCATTGTCTCCATCAGACTCGAATCGAATCAGCTGTCTAAAAAAGGTGTTCTAATTTGTGTATAACCAACCAAATTGAAATATGTGTCTACACTTATGGAAGAAGTTGAAAAAAATATTAATTAAATATATATACATGTCCCAATTTGGTTGGTTATACACAAATTGAGACACCATTTTTGGATGAGTGGTGTTATTGGTACACCCACTGCTGAACTATTTATACCTCGCTTCTTAAATTATTTAGTATTCTTTTTTTTTCTTTTATCAAATTACTTAAAGAGACATACAATTTTTATTAAAAAAATTATGTACAAAGTAAAACTAATAAAACCCTACTTTTCTTATTTCAAAACCCTAATGACATATATTATTTCAAATCATTGAATGTTTACTATTTTTGTTTATATTTTCTTTTAGATCTTGATCTCATGTTTTTCATGTTTAGTATTTATTGATTTTATTGTTTCATATGTTTGTTTTGTTTTTCTTTCCAAATCCCAAATCCATATTTGCTATTTTTTTTTTCTTCTTTGATTTATTTTCTTTCAGATCGTCCAGGCATTCTATGATTCGTATCAATTCTCTTGTAATTTATTCCGGGTCTTCCAAAATTAGTTTAATGTTATTTACAAACAAAAAAAATAATGAAATCGCACCAAGAATTGCAACCAAAAAAACCTAATCTCTAAAAAAACGAAACCACACCAAAACTCTAACTCAGTTGTTCAAAAAAATCATTATACGATTAATATCACACTCACAATCAACCACCAACAATCGAATTGACCACAAAAAAATATCGCATCTAATAAGGATTGTTTCACCATGAAATAAGGAGAAAAAACAAGTCCTGCGAATGGATGTGAAAAACTGTATATAAAGATTAAAGATAAATTGTATTTTTACTTTTACTTTTTTGAAAAAGATATGAAGTATATTAAGTTTAAAAAATATGTAAAAGGGTAATCTTGGAAATAAATCAAAAAATTAATAAAATCATTTAATTTTATATAATTAAATCAAAATTTTAAAAAGTGAGACATAAATAGTGTAGTGGTGGGGTGCCAATAGCACCCCACTTTTTGGACAGTTAATTTGAGTCCGTCTCCATTTACACCTCCATTGCGTCATTGGTGGCTTCACACAGCTTTAGACGTAGACTTTAAGGATGTGTTTGATAGGGATGAAAGAAAATATGAAGGATAGAAAGATTTGGAGGGATATAAAACATGAGGGAAAGAAAGGAAAATGATTTTCCCTTGAGCTGTTTGGTAAACAATAAGGAAAGAAGGGATCTTCTTTATCAATTTTACTAATTTACCCTTGTATTATAGTTTATATAGGGCAAATTACACAAACTTACTATGATTATATGTGAAATTGCACTAAAACCCACAAAAAATTCATAATAACAATGACTTCCCCTTAACCAGTTGACTAACCATTAACTAACTGTTGACCGTATTAATTAATCACACAATGTCTGTTTTGCCATTACTCTACATAAAAATATATATATATATATATATTTAAAATTAAATAATATTTAAATAGTTTATAAAATTAAAGTAACACAATTTTTTTTTAAAGGTACACATAATTAGGAAGATCTTATAAAAATAACAAAAATTAATGGATAAAAGAAAATTATTAAAAAACAGTTATAATTTTAAAACATAAAAAATTAATGGATAATAGAAAATTATTAAAAAAAAAAAACAGTTAATAGATAATCAAAAAAAGAAATTATATAAATAAAAAATAAAAAATAAAATAAATCTGAAACGATCTCTATTGTTTCAGGCTGCAATGGAGATCGACCGAATCTTCATTCGCTCGGCGAGAAGGTGACTCAACGATGGACATCTATCTTAAGAATTATTTTAATGTTATTTGATTGGAAAAAAAAAAAAAAAACTCAGTTTGGAGGTCCAAAAGAAAAACTCGGTACTCCAAACTTACTTTTTTTTTTATTATTTTTTTTTATCAAATAACATTAAAATGATTCTTAAGATGGAGGTTCATTGTTTAGTCACCGTCTCGCCGAGCGAGTGGAGATCCAGTCGATCTCCATTGCAGCATGAAACCATAGAGATCGTTTCAGATTTCTTTTCTTTTGTTTTTTATTTTTTGTTTATATAATTTCTTTTTTTGATTATCTATTAACTGTTTTTTTAATAATTTTCTATTATCCATTAATTTTTTATGTTTTAAAATCGTAACTGTTTTTTAATAATTTTATTTTATCCATTAATTTTTGTTATTTTTATAAGATCTTCCTAAATATGTTTACCTTTAAAAAAATAAAAATAAATAAATTTTGTGTTAATTTAATTTTATAAACCATTTAAATATTATTTAATTTTAAATATATATATATATATATATATATTTTTGATGTAGAGCAAGGACAAAACAGATATTGTGTAATTAATTAATGTGGTCAACGTTTAGTCAATGGTTAGTCAACTGGTTAAGGGGAAGTCATTGTTATTATGAATTTTTTATGGGTTTTAGTGCAATTTCATACATAATCAAGGTAAGTTTGTATAATTTGCCTGTTTATATATATATATATATATTTTAAAAGGACAAATTAGTAATTTTAATTCAAAGCAAGAAGATTCCATCATTTTTCTCCCATTTCCTCCCACCTTTGGGACAATTAAAATTGGTGGGTCTCACCCATAAATTTTTCCTCCCATTTTTCCCTTCCTTCCACTTTTCTCTCCATACCAAACACATATTTCCCCATTTTCTTTACCCTTTTTCCTCCACTATTTTCTGTCCTCTCCCTTTTCCTCCTTACCAAACACACCCTAAAACAAGGTCAAGAATAAGATCCTAACTCAAGCTTCGAACTGTACGCATTTCTGCACCAGATTACCTTCGTCCATAAATCGAAAAGCTTTTGAGAATTCTCCGAGACCCCACTACCATGGTTACTGCGTAAGAATTTTCCATTCTTCACCTTCGCTTTTGCTTTTTTTGTTTTGTTTTGTTTCGTTTCTGGGTTTCTCTTCGTCTTTGCATTTATCGACCTGAATAATCATATATATGATATTTTCTCTTTTGATAGTGTGCAAGAGGATTTGCCTCCACCGTTGGATTCCAAGTCCGAGCAACCACCTCCTCTCTTTGATGGAACTACCAGGTTTTCACTTTGCTTTTCTCTGTTTTCACTGTTTACATTTAATAAATTTTTGAGTAACGTGCGTGTCAGTGTGTGGATTTATTGGATAATTTTGAAGGTTGTATACTTCTTACCCATACCTATTTGCACATCTTGTGTGGATCACTAGAAACTACAAGGTTTGTTTCATTTTTTTGGGATGCAGGGATTACAAGATCAAGTTGGTTCCTTTAAATATTCAAGATAAGCCTGCTTAGTACAAGGAGAAAGTTTACCCTGCTAAGGGCATTTCCAATCCGAATAGTTCTTTTGGTGCAATTTTTGCACTAAAATAGTTCAACTTTCACACAATTTCAATATTCAATCTCCAACCCATTGTACCAAATTTTATTCTAAAAAGAATATTCCCTTTCTTTCCCTTTTTTTAATATTTCTCCACAATTAACATTTCACCTCATAATTAACATAATATTGTAATACAATACGAAATTATGAAATTAATATATTACTAGAAATTAAATTTAATTCGGTAAAATATTGCATTTATTATTTAAATAACTTAAACATTACATTTCATAAAATAAAAAAGAAAATGCATAAAAATAAAAGTACATATTGATCATCATCTAATTATCTGAATTAGTATATTCATCCCACAAATGATCTATTAAGGCATTTCAGAGTGCAATGTGAGCCTCTTTATCCTTGATTTTTCTATGTCGAGTTAGGAATTCTTGAAATTGAGTATTTTCATCTAACACCATCTCAACTTCTAGAGTTGGTGCTTTCATATGATCCTCAATTGCTGCATCAACTTCACGTTCATTCTCGATTATCATGTTGTGCATAATAATGCATATAGTGATTATATCATGTAAAACATGTTTATGCCAAAAACGCGCTGGTCCTGCCACAATTGCAAACCGTGATTGGAGAACTTCAAATGCACGTTATACTTCTTTTTTACATCCTTTTTGTTTCATTGCAAATAATTTTTTTTTTCCGACCACATGGATCATGAATAGTTTTTACAAGCGTAGACCATTTTGGGTATGTACTATTTGCTAAATAATAACCCATATTATATTCTTTTCCTTGAATGAGATTGTGAGCTGGAAGAGCAATACCTTGAGCGAGGTTGGCAAAAAGATGGGATACTTCCAACACATTAATATCATTGTTCGTACTCGGCAAACCAAAATAGGCATGCCATATCCACAGATCATAATCAACTACAACCTCTAGAATAATAGTTGGGGATCCATTACGACATGCATATTGTCCTGCCCAAGCCGTTGGACAATTTTTTCACTTCCAGTGCATACAATCTAGACTACCCAATATTTCTGGAAAACCACGATCTTTATCAATACGGAGTAGTCTGGAAACGTCAGTAGCTTTAGGTGATCTTAGATACTCTTTTGTAAATTTCTCCACAACAGCACGACAAAATCTTTTCAAACTTTCAATTGTTGTAGACTCTCCTATTTTAATATACTCGTCAGTAGCATCCACTGGTAGACCATATGCCAACATCTGAAATGCTGCTATTATTTTTTTAAGAGCGGATAAACCCAGTCTACCCACACTATCTCTTCGTTGCACAAAGTAGTTATCACGAGCTTCCATTTTTTCAACAATACAAAGGAATAAACTTTTACCCATTAGATAGCATCGACGGAACATTTGATCATTATACTGTGGGTTATCGGTAAAATAGTCGTAGAACAAACGACGATCAACACTTTCCCGGTCTCGATTGATCACTATATGACCAAGAATTGAGCCTCCACAGGTCACTGGGTTGTTTTGTTGATTGAGATACTGAGCAATGGCATGTTGGATGTTACCATGTTGGGCAATTATCGCTTCTTGTTCTGCATCAATCGCTTTAAGATCTGTCAGAAGTTGCGCTTCCTCATCGTTGGAAGATGAGAAAGATGAGAAATTAGATGGACCTCCGATATCGAAATTCATTTTTGCTTGGAGTTGAATTGAATGAGTTTTAGTAGACTCTGGTGTAGGCTATTTATCATTGTGAAATATACTATTTTAGATAAGAAATCTGAGCACGACTAATTACCAACCATTGGATGGATTGCATCACCATCTGATCCGTAGGTTACCTTTTGATTATAATATCTTATCTTTTCGATGTGGACCGAATGACAAGTTTTGACATGAGTCACGTATTTATCAAAACAGAGTTGAAAGAATCCCCAATTCGATCGAAGAACATGAGCAGTGTCAAATATAAACAAGTTCAAAATTAAGATTAAAAAGAGGTAATTACACAAAATTGACCAATGAATCGTCTAATTCGCATGCTCAATTGCATATTCCAACACTTAGTTCGATCGAGTAACTCCATTTGAAAGAATCCCCAATTCTGTCAAAGAACATGAGCAATGACAGATATAAACAAGTTCAAATTTAAGATTAACAATTGCTAATTACACAAAATTGACCAATGAATCGTCTAATTGCCAACCTCAATTGCATACTCCAATGCTTAACTCAAACGAGTAGTTCCATCTCATACGAATCCCCAATTCGATCGAACAAGATGAGTAGTAAATCATAATATTCAGAATATAATTTTCAATTTAAAATAGCGATTGTGATACACGTGGTTCTAGAAGGGCGAGTGGATGACAATTGTATCCAGCTGGTTACATCTCAGAACGTGGCTGACAATAGTTGCAAGCCCACGTGGAAAAAGTTTATATGGACAAAAACATTTTAATTAAAAAAAAAAGCCAATGTGTGAACCAGATTCATTGAACCTAGACATCCAGTACGTGTTATGGGGCCCACTCACTCACTTGCAAATCATTGGATGGGTTTTCAGAGCATCTAAACCGTATGACACATCTTTGCAATAATATCTCAACTTTTCCATAAATCTGATCTTCACGTTTCCCAAAATATCAAGATAAGATATCTGAACTATTAAATGTCAACTATTGGATGGATTGTATCACCATATAAACCGTATGATTAAATCTTAAAAATAATTTCTAGACTTGTCCAGAATTCTTATCTTCACCTTTCCCAAAATCTGAAGGTAAGAAATCTGATTTCAAATGCTAACCAATGGATGGATTTCCTTACCATATGAACTGTATGATTAAATCTGAAAAGAGTACCTCCTAATTTTTATAAATATCAACCCACACTAAATTAAACATATCCCTTCAAATCTCTTATCCCTTCGAATCACTTATCTCTTTAAATAACTTTTCCAAAAAATGTCTTCTAGCCGAAGTTCTTCATACACACATGCAGAAGACACACACCTTTGTCACGTATATCTTGATGTTTTGCAAAACCCGATCATAGGTATTTACTAATCGAAGGAAATGTTCTAGTCTCGAGTTGAGAGTGATTACAACAACAACAAGCCATATTTTATCACTAAACTTCGAGGCAAGAGAAGTTTGCAGTGTCAAATGGGGACTATCCTTAACGCAGTTGGGAAATTGCTGGGATGCCTACGACAGATCGAAAGCCTTAATCCTAGAGGTGCCTCCGAAGTTGATATTGTGAGTATTTGTTAAAATTAAAGTTGTAGAAAAAATATATATTTAATATTAAATTTTAACAATATATATTTGTATCATTTTGCAGATAAACTGGGCAAAAGTCTTATTAGCACAAGATAAGAAATTAAAAAATTCAAGTTTGACCATGTGTGGCCCATCCTCAAGGATATGCAAAAATTTGCATATAACGATATTGCAACATCAGCCTTGTGAATGCCACGTGGTCATATCGTATCATCACAAGAAGACTCTCCAACTCCAGAGTCTCCAACAATAGCATCCCCAGGACTATCTTCATTTTCTTTGAATATATCTAGTGATGACGTCAGGGATAGTTCATCTCAACGACTCATTGGGTGAAGAAAGCATAGCTGAAAAGGAGGGTTGCGGAAGGAAATTCAACAGTTGTTAACACTTTTAAAGAAGGACAAGAAAAACTCATGGAAGTTTTTGAAAAAAAAACAATCAAGAGAGGCAAAGAACTAATGATATTTTGGAGAGAAAATTGAAGCCGTAGAAAACCAAAATTATAATGATGGATTTGAATACCATAACTGATCCAAAAAAGTGCGAGTTTGTGAATCAACAATAATTAAAAATTATGGCAAAACATGCACGGCAACAAGGCCAGGGATCCCAAAATACATCTAGGTCTTTTGGTGATTTTTTCAATAATCTCGGAGGATCTGGAAATGGTTTTCCAGACAACTAAATCGTTGTTGTAATTTATGTTGTATTTTTCCTTAATTTTAGTGTATTCCAATTAGTGGTAATTTATTTTATCACTATGAAGTTCGTATTTCATTTTTAATATTTTTATTAGTTAATGTATTTTGTTTTAATTTCCGCTGTTTTGAATTAAGTGATTTATTTTAAAAAAAACTGCATTAAATTGTTTTTATTATACACTTCATTTTAGTTTATTATAAATGTTAATATCAATAATAATTAAATCAAAACAAAATCATTAAATAATAAAAAGGACCAAATTTGAAAAAATTTAACTGATTCAAGGTAAAACTGTGAATAAACAAAAACCTTTAAATAAAAGATATAATCAGAATAAATTTTAATAAATAGGGTTAAAATGTGATTTTATAAAAGTTGAGGGATCGAAAAAAAAAACAACGGTGTATGTGCAAGATGAACAGTGTCACACAATCTATTGCGCGACACTGTTCATCTCCCTGCCGTTGGTGCAAAGATTATCGTTGGGTTGGAGGGCTTTTCTACGGCAAATTTGAGATGCCGCAATGGTTGATGTGAGGTTGGAGATGGTTTAACAAGGTGATAGTTATGAAAGGAGCTGTCTAAAAATGATGTCTTAATTTGTGTCTAACCAACCAAATTGGGACATGTGTCGATATAAAAAATAATTATCATAATTAATGTGTAATTGTGTATGAAAATATTATTAGATTATAATTATTATACACGTTGATAACAAAAATCGAAATAATTAAATTATTCATTTTTTTAAATCTCAAACACTGAAAATTAAATTCCTTTATAAAAATTTTTTAAAAAAAATACCTGAGTAGATTGCTTATAAAATATTCAATAACAATATCCTTTTATATTTTAATCAAACTATAAAAATAGAAAAAAAAAAAGCAACGGTGTATGTGCAAGATGAATAGTGTCACACAATCTATTGCGCGACACTGTTCATCTCCCTGCCGTTGGTGCAAAGATTATCGTTGGGTTGGAGGGCTTTTCTACGGCAAATTTGAGATGCCGCAATGGTTGATGTGAGGTTGGAGATGGTTTAACAAGGTGATAGTTATGAAAGGAGCTGTCTAAAAATGATGTCTTAATTTATGTCTAACCAACCAAATTGGGACATGTGTCTACATTTAAGAAAGAAGTTGAAAAAGAAAAAATTAAATGTAAACACATGTCTTAATTTAGTTGATTAAACACAAATTGGAACACTATTGTTCCACAGCCGATTTGAGTCCCTTTTGAAACCAATAATTCATCAATTCATGTTGTTGGACATTAAATATAGATGATACTCAATTATTTAAATATGCATTATACTTGTAGAGGATGAATTTGATCGGAGTTGGATATCCGAAAACAGTGTCCTGTACTTACAGATTCATCGACGACTATGCTAAATTTGTAAATGTATCAAATAAATAGATGCTTAATCCTATCTGTTGATGTTGAGCTCAATTGTCAGAATGGGGATGTTCATTCCGTTGTCCCAAATGGATATAATTATGCGATCGTTCGGTGTATATTGCCTATATTCCATTTGTTGAAAGATTTCAGATCTTCTTATCAGAGATATTTGAGTATGATATCACAGCAGGCATGGATTGAGGTACATTGAAAAAACCTTTGTATGTTTATTCAAGTTCATTGGAGTCTGATGTGTGGTTTATTCAACTACTCCGTCTTAAACCAGAATTTGAAAAGCAGAAATGGTTTCTGATGTATGTGAGTTTTCTGTTCTTGAATGGTAGTAATATTTTCTGTGCAGGAGCTGAACAAGATTGTTGCCTACAAGCCGACAAAAATCGCTCCAGCCTTTTCTGACTTAGCATGCTAACATGGATGCATACCATTGAGAATTGTGGTTTTTTCTAACTTCAATTTTGTATGGTGCATCTGTATCCTGGTCGACCTCACTGTGAAAAATGATGGTATCACCAACTTGGAGATGTTTACTGCTAACAAAAGCAAGCCAACCTGAGCAGAAAACAAGCCTTGGGTTGATAACAGATTGAAGAGACAAACGAAATGTCCATACATGTCCTATTTCATCTTTGACCTTTATTTCAACTGGTTGCTTCTCTTCGACTGCTGGGAATGCTTCAACACAGTTTCTGGGAATCGTCAGTCTTCTCTCAATATCAAATCTTGTTAGCGTCCTTTTGAATATTGCCATACTAATTATTAACCAATGAGAAAAGTATTTGTGTCCAAAACAAGTTTTGCATTTACTTCAAGCTCGTGAAAATTGAATCTAAACTTTAGAAGTAACATATACTTTACATTGTATCAATAACAGATTGAAGTCATCACATCTATCATTGTAGTGGCAGAGCATATAGATTAATCAGATACAACAGCCAATTGAAGAACACAGAATTTATTTAAACCGTTTACTTTTTATTCCGATGAACTTGTTCAACATAAAGACATATATAAAAAAAAAAAACAGAAACATAAAAATAGCAACTAGTCTTGTTCAACAACCCAAATTTCCTAGATTTGCTGACCACCACGGAGACGGAGGACGAGGTGGAGGGTAGACTCCTTTTGAATGTTGTAATCAGCAAGAGTACGGCCATCCTCCAGCTGCTTTCCAGCGAAGATAAGCCTCTGCTGATCCGGTGGGATCCCTTCCTTGTCCTGAATCTTAGCCTTGACATTATCAATCGTGTCAGAGCTCTCCACCTCCAAAGTAATCGTCTTCCCTGTCAAGGTCTTAACAAAGATCTGCATCCCACCGCGAAGACGGAGCACCAGGTGTAGAGTTGATTCCTTTTGGATGTTGTAATCCGCCAGGGTCCTACCATCCTCCAATTGCTTACCGGCAAAGATCAAACGCTGCTGATCCGGAGGAATCCCTTCCTTATCCTGGATCTTGGCCTTGACGTTGTCAATCGTGTCAGAGCTCTCCACCTCCAGAGTAATCGTCTTCCCCGTTAGGGTTTTGACAAAGATCTGCATACCTCCACGGAGACGGAGGACAAGATGGAGAGTTGACTCCTTCTGTATATTGTAATCAGCCAATGTACGGCCGTCCTCCAATTGCTTGCCGGCGAAGATCAACCTTTGCTGATCCGGTGGAATTCCTTCCTTGTCCTGGATCTTGGCCTTGACGTTGTCGATGGTGTCGGAACTCTCGACCTCAAGAGTAATGGTCTTTCCGGTCAAGGTTTTGACGAAGATCTGCATACCGCCACGGAGACGGAGGACAAGGTGGAGTGTAGACTCCTTCTGGATGTTGTAATCGGCCAAAGTGCGGCCGTCTTCCAACTGCTTGCCGGCGAAGATAAGACGTTGCTGATCCGGTGGAATTCCTTCCTTGTCCTGGATCTTGGCCTTGACGTTGTCGATGGTGTCGGAGCTCTCGACTTCGAGAGTTATGGTCTTTCCGGTCAAAGTTTTGACGAAGATCTGCATCTTTTAAGAATAGTTTGTTGAAATTAAAAACACAAGAATTGAAGATAAAGATTTGAGATAAAAGAGATTGATTGGAATTTGGATGCGAGAAAGAAGAGAAGGAGAGGTAGTTTATATAGGAGAAATAAAGAGGCTTTTTCTACAAAAAAAAAAAAAAAACTAGTGGCCAAGATTAGTCGTACGTCATTGCCTATACACGCGTACTATCTAGAACCTTCCGGCTTTTACTTTTCTTATTTTATTTCGATATGAGATATCCGTTGCACACATTCTCTTCTTTTTCGTGTAGGTTGCCAAAACCTTTCAGGTAACGTTTGTTTAAGATATTACCTAGCAAATGTCTTAACAATTGCTTTGATTATGAAACAAGTATAGTATATATCATTAAAATTGCTTCTCCCAATTGCTTCACATATAGGTATGTAATCTTATATTTTGCATTTTTTACTACTACAAATTAAATCATTTGCAAGATTAAAATCTAATCTCCAAGGACTCTGTGTGTGTGTTTTTTTTAAATGAATAAAATTCTAATCTCCTAAAATAAATAAAATGAATAAAATTTAATTAATGTTAAAGTCAAATGGTCAAAAAAAAAAGGTATTAATATGTAAGATTATATTTCCTTTATAAAAAAAAAATATAAAAAATTTTAAGATTATATTCAAATTAAAAAAAAAAATACATAAGAGTGTAAGACAAATGTTAGCTCTTGAATGGCCCAATAGTTTTACAGCACATGCCTAACTTATATTGTTAAGGGTCCTTGTAAAAGTCATCAAAGCCCATCTGCTTCAAGTTTGGTGGATTGACAATTTGACATACATGATTTTGGCAATTATTGGCATCCCTGTACACCTATTTTGTAATCACATCTATCAAATATTTCAATATATTTATAATTTATAAATTATAAATAAACCTCACTTAATACTAAAAATATATATTTTTAAAATTATATTACAAACGGAGAGACGACACTTGGGATGATAGGGTTAAGGTGAGACAAATATATATATATATATATATACAAACGGGGAGACGACACTTGGGATACTAGAGTCAAGGTGAGACAAATATATATATATATATACACACACACCAAGACAAGGGACTTGACCCCGTGTGGTGGAGTGTCCTGGGGAGACTCCAGCCAACAAGGCAAGTGTCCATTGTATCTTCTTGCAAGATATAAGTTCTTAAAAAATTCTAAGTTGGTGTTCATACAAAAAGGATGCACATACTATTTTCGGGTGTAAATATTGTGACTCGTGAAAGAATTCAGTTAGCAAATATTCTAAGCGAGTGTTCATACAAAAAGGATTCACATACTGTTTTCGGGTACAAATATTGTTACTCATAAATGAATTCAATTAGTAAATATTCTAAGTGGGTGTCCATAAAAAAGGATGCAAATTTCGTTTTTGAGTGTAAATATTATGACTCATGAATGAATTTAGTTAGCAAATATGCAGGGCCCAAGCAAGCTAAAACTGCTACACCACAATGTAGAATTGCTTAGTTACTTCCTTTGCAAGAGCATCTCCAATGGGGATTTTTAAATTTTAATTAAATTTTAGCTAGAATAGCATTGCTATAATAGCTAAAATGCTATTCTAACTAGTAACTTTTTATTTAGTAATCCTTTTTATTATAGTTAGATATTAATATCAATATTTTTTAAATTTAAAATATAAATAAATTTATTTTGTTTTAAACTGTATTAAAATACAAAATAGTTTAAAATTAAAAAAATAATAGAAAAGAGAATTTGGCTAGCATAAAATGCTCTCCACATTTGGAGAATGTCTCTCTATTTCTCCAAAATAGAGAGCCATGTTAGGGAGTGATTGGAGTGCAAAAAAAACCATTACCATTAGCCATTTTGGTTAAGAAGCATGTTTAGTGAGCCTTGGAGATGCTCTAATACATTTTTATTTTTATTTTTATAGTATTTATCTATCCAGATATCTAAACTAGATATATATTTTTTTTGAAGCTTTTACCATTGGTAGGATTTGAGCCGTTGACTTTTGAGTTATTTGTCCAAACCTCAAACCCGTTCATCTACCAGTTGAGCTACGCCTCTAGAGACATGCTTTAATACATTTATAATCCAAAAACACACAAACAAGACATCTGATAATTTCATCTGCCGAATACATTTTATCACTAAAAAATTTATAATAATTTTGCTTATTGAATACTATTAGAGCAGACATTATAGTTAGGGATGACAATTTGACATGCACCCACGGGCACTAGCCCAAACCCGACCTTATGGGGTTGGGTTTGGGTGGTGAATTTATGAACCGCGAACCCGTAAACCCGAATAAATAAAAACCCAACGGGTTTAGGTTTAAAAATGAACCCGCGGGTGAATCTGTGAACCAGTATAAATAAAAATTATATAATATTTATTATTTAAAATATTATAAATTTAAACTCCAATTGAACCTTTTTAACCATATAGAGAATAAAATATAAAAACTCCATTCACACTTGCTGGTTTTACTCTTATGAAATATCGTGCTTGCTTATTTGTTTTGCCTTTGGAGATTCATTTAGAATTTTACTTTGTAGTGCTTTATATTATTGTATTTGTAATTCTCCATGATATATTATAAATAAATATGAGTTTTGTATTGTATATATATATAAAAAGATATAATTAAATATTAAATATTAAATATTTATAAATTAATATATTTTACGAGTTGGTAAAACCCGAACCAGTACCTATTTATTTTAACAGGTTCGCAGGCGGGTGTCCGTGAGGAAAATTTTCACAGGTGCAGGTTTGGATTTTACAAAACCCATCCGAACCTGACCTGTTGCCATCCCTAATTATAGTTCAATTTTAACTCAATTTCAAGAATAAAATATTTAAAATACTCATGTAAAGTAATCAAATTAAGATCGCATTAAAATGTAAGACAAATGTTCAAACTTGTAAATGTAAATAAATAAATAAATAAAGTTAATTTTGAAAATATAAGAAATTACATGTATAAAATTAAATATAAAGTTTTCATTAAATTGCATAAATATAAAATCCTTTAAACCGCCAAACTGGAATAATCTGGAACATAAAAGAAGTTGCGTGAAAATTACGAAACTATTACGTAACCTGATTTTCCACCGACTCAAAACGACCGTTTCATTGTCGTAATAGGATTTCCAATTCCTTGATCGAGTTGGATTCGTCCTCTTAGGTCATCTATTTATACATCACCTCTAACCCATTCATCGTTCTCTCAATCAAATTAGCATAAAGCTCTCTTTCTGTTTTCTGCAATTCGCTCTTTAATTTGTTCAAGAAGCACTACAAGATGCAGATCTTTGTGAAAACATTGACAGGCAAAACAATCACTCTCGAAGTCGAGAGCTCAGACACAATCGACAACGTCAAGGCCAAGATCCAAGACAAGGAAGGAATTCCTCCTGACCAGCAGCGTTTGATCTTCGCCGGAAAGCAGCTCGAAGATGGCCGGACTCTGGCCGATTACAACATACAGAAGGAGTCCACACTCCATCTCGTCCTCAGGCTCCGTGGCGGCATGCAGATCTTCGTCAAAACCCTAACCGGGAAGACGATCACTCTTGAAGTGGAGAGCTCTGACACGATCGACAACGTTAAAGCCAAGATCCAGGACAAGGAAGGAATTCCTCCAGACCAGCAAAGACTGATTTTTGCCGGTAAGCAATTGGAAGACGGCCGTACCTTGGCCGATTACAACATTCAAAAGGAGTCCACACTTCACCTTGTCTTGAGGCTTCGTGGAGGAATGCAGATTTTCGTCAAAACCCTTACGGGAAAGACGATCACTCTCGAAGTCGAGAGTTCTGATACCATAGACAACGTGAAGGCAAAAATCCAAGATAAGGAAGGGATCCCACCGGACCAACAGCGTCTGATCTTCGCTGGCAAGCAGCTTGAGGACGGTAGGACCTTGGCGGACTATAATATTCAGAAGGAATCAACACTTCACTTGGTGCTCCGTCTTCGTGGCGGTATGCAGATATTTGTGAAGACTCTGACTGGAAAGACGATAACTTTGGAGGTGGAGAGCTCTGATACAATCGATAATGTGAAGGCGAAGATTCAGGACAAGGAGGGGATCCCACCGGATCAGCAGAGGCTTATCTTTGCCGGGAAGCAGCTGGAGGATGGCCGCACTCTTGCTGATTACAATATCCAGAAGGAGTCTACCCTTCACCTTGTCCTCCGTCTTCGCGGTGGTGATTTCTGATAAAGTTGGAATGTGATCGTCTCTGTTTTAAGTTTAGTTGGATTTAAAATGTTCTTGCTCTTAATCAAAACTACCTGCTGTCAGCCTAATTTGTTGAACAAGTTTCTGTCTGTTATTGAATAAAATAATTAGTTGAAATAAATATTTGTGATCTTCTGTGGGCTGTTATTTTGTGGTTGATTGATCTATATGCCCTGCTACTACAATGATTACTTTGTTTACTTGAATCTGTTACCGATGCTATGCATGTGTAATCTTCTAAGCATCATTGGCCATGAAAAAAGTGCTTCAATAATGTAAAATAATGTGTGATTCAAATTTTTTATAACACCATATCTAATAGAATTGTGAACTTCTCAGCATCAACCGATGTTCTGTTTTGGTCAAGTTGAAAGAACCTGTTCGAAATTGCTTTATTTGTAGCTGTAGTGAATGAATTCTTTGTGTGCCAGTTATTTTGTCTATCTTGGTTGTTTCCAAACTAAATCAGATGAACATTGGATGATTTATTTTTAGACGAGTTAAATAGATCATGTATCGTTGTGTAGGATAACAATCACAATTTGTACATAACCTTTTCTGTTTTTAGTCTTTGTGTGATTGTTTTGTGTTACTGAATAAACTAATTAGTTTAAATAAATATCTGGGATTTTAAGTTGGCTGTTATTATGTTTTGATATATCTATATGCCCTGCTACTACAATAATGAGTGTTTTGGCTCAAATTTGTTATTGATGTTATGCATGCATGTGTGATCTTTTTCTTAGTTTCTGTTCTAATTGAATCCTGTACTTAGCATACGGCTGGATGCGTCAATATTGAAATGCTGAATGTATAGGAGTTTAAGTTATAACACTGTGTGTTCAAGAGGTTGTTATGTAATAATGTAAAATAATGTGCGGTTCTTATTTTGTTTCACACCGTATCCAGTAGAATTGTGAACCTCTCAGGATCATCCAGTGTGTTCTGTTTTGGTCAAGTTGAGTGATCAGTTTGTGTTACTGCTGTTCTTCACTTCATTGGTTGTTCAAAATTGCTTTATTTGTAGCTGTAATATGAGTGAATTCAAACGAAACTGTGTGTCCGTGTCTTTGTGTGCTTGTTATTTTGTCTAAGTTTGTTGCTTATAAATCTAATGCAACAAATAAGTATCGAACTAAATTGGATGAAACAGAAGAGTTGAATTCATCATGTTGTGCTGCTAGATCAAGACTGTTTTTTGTATCATTACATACCCGATTGGATTGTGAGTCTCTCTGCATCTTCTAATATCTCCTTTTCGGTCAAGCTGTGAGATTGGTTGGTTTGTTTGCACTGAGGGTTTATTTCTGGTTTTATCATGATCTTTGTTTGTGTGCAGAAATCTTTCCTGCTCCTTTAAATGGGTTTTCTTCTTTTTAATATGTGATTCTCCAGACACTTCATTTCTAGGTGCAAGCAATGAATGCATTTTGTTATTGTTTTTCCAATTCTTCGTGTCTAGTTGCACATTTTAGCCAAATTTGAAAAATAATAATAATAATAAAGTTTGGGGTGCAGTATAATCTGAAGGAGTGAAGGGGTCTGTGTGGGACATTCCATTTTGTCTCGCTTTTGTAGTTTACTTACTCCTGCTTCCAACTGTGTAATGCAATAGATCTATGAGGTATTTCTGGTAAAAACAAGTTATGTCATTCTTCGACAGTGAGAGCGTTTTCATGTTTATTTGGGTAGAATCTTCATTTGTTTTGTGTGATTAAACTGAATGATGTATAAGTAGAACCAGTCTTCAGGAATGCAAATATCGAAGGGGTTTTACGTCGAGTCTTTGGCATTGCTAATATTGACTAGTGAAGGAGCATTATCCAAGCTGTAGGTTCTAGTAGATGTCTTGTTTGCAGGTTGGTTCTTTTGGACGTCAAAAATTGTGGCTTGGTCTTGCAAGTTCACTTGGTAGATACATACTTTTCCCAATGACTGCTCGGATATGATTTCAAATCACATCATCTTCCGCCTGGTTCATAATCGATCTTTCAATTTTCCTATTGAATCACGGAAACTAGAACTATAGTTGTCTAATTTCGTAGTCGTCTCGTTGAAGATGGTGATGCTTCATCGCTGAACCAATCTCTTTTCTAATGATTTGAAACGAAAAGATAGCCATGTATGAAAATTAAACTAAAGCATGAGCTATTGATTTACAAATGGTGGCATTGTTAAAAGTGTCCACGTATGTTCAAACGCTTTTTGAGAAGCAGTTGTAATACACAGATCATGAATATATTTACTAGTCTTCTGATGGG